>LPNX011175168.1:3771-32392 GCA_001517045.1 Pseudotsuga menziesii
ACTGCCTTAGCTTAGCTTTTTACTTTCCAGTTTATTTTTTGTTTAATCGAACTGCTACTAAGGATTCCAGATTCCTTAGTAGGTGCTCATCAGCACAAGCTAGGGTGAAAACCCTAGCTACACATCAATATTGAAACAAGTGTTGTAAAAAGCTTGTTTTTTCTCAATAGTAGCTTCTATGAATAATTGAACCAGACTCTCTTCATTAAAATCTTCACATAGTTGGGTGAATGTGGAAAGAACAACAAATGTATCTCAAACAACCAATGGACTGACAAGACAAAGGGTTTTAGACTTAGCTGCATCCATAATTACCCTCTCATAAGAGGAATAATTAGAGGCTCACCAATCAATAAACTTGCGAAAGCTTAGGGTTGTTCTGTGCAGAAAAGCTGGAAATAAGACTTAGAGACTCCATGGGCATCTGTACCTTGGTATTCAAGGAATTTTAATTTAGTTTTTAGCTGGTCTACTGAACCAACTAAAAGTATTGTATCAAAAACCTCACAATCTTTATCCTCAAAAAAGTCTTCAATCTTCTAGTACTCCAAGGCCTAAGCTTCTAATCCCTTTACACTGTCCATTTTAAATAGTCTTTGGTGGGATAAAAATGGCCTACTTGGTCACTTGACAAGTGGAAAGGAGTTCGTCTGGGTTGCCTTCTTTCACACAGTGCTGAGCTCTCGATTTCCAATGCACAAACATACAAATGGTCCCTATCCACGTGCTTTCCTTTTATATTATTTTATTCTACTATTTGTTATGCATCTTACTCAGTTGGATCTTTCTTTTCCTGTAGATCTGGTGTCTTCCGTTCTAAATCGTTGATCTCCATTCCCGCTATATTGTCCATCCTTATCCCTTCTGTAACTCCTAGCATCAGATCTCATTACAACGATAGATCTACTACTCATTCACTTTCCATCGTAGATCTTTTTCCTATTTTAACATCACTTATTCTTATAATAACTGGACTGCACCTTACTTCGGCGTATTGGAAATTGACCATTGATCTTATTCTTTGCAAATACCCACTGTCAATCAATTTCTATTTTTAATATTCCACTCAGATCTGGCCCTACAAACAGTGCGAACCTTCCCACAGCAGAGTCATCCTCCATCATATATTTTGATCACCATTAATCTCAACCTTTGATTTCCTTTCCCTTTTAACCCATTCCACTGGGGATCACTGTGATTTTATTCGTGCATGTTAATTCAGCGGAACAGTGGAATGATCTTGGACCTTAGATCTCATCTCCATTAAATATACACCCTTGATTGTGCGGGCCCCTTAACTAATTTCGTTGATTCTAAAACTTTCTTTACCCGTGCATCTCCAATAAGTGGAATGAATATTAGCCACTGATCTCGATTGGGCCTCAATATTAACCATTGAAATATGTGGATTGTACCACATTCCACTGATTTCCAAAGTTCTTTTCCCTGCGCATGCTTACCTAGCAAAATATCTCAAGACCGTTGATCATTCTTCCATCTTGATCTCCGTCGTTGATTTATGTTGGATGTAACTTTTTCCGCTGATTTGGAAAGTTCATCCCTCTGCGCTAGTTCCATCGGCGGAATCCTTCCTGGCTGTAGATCTACCTCCCATTTTTCATCTAACCGTAGATATCTGTTGCCTTTTAATTCATTCTGTTGGCGACCAAACCTATTTTTGCCGTGCAACTATATCCAACGGACTTATCCACATCCATAGATCTTCTCAAATGCAAATCTACACCATCAAACCTTACCACAAAAATAACCAGAATGTGGATTTTTCATTGCAAACCTATTTCTAAGGCTTAATCTATGATTTTCTTTCAAATGTATAATCCTTAAACTTAGAAATAACCTCCCTTTATTATTTTGAAGCCTTTTCCACGGTCATATTATGAAATTTTCAGCTCTTACCTTAGTTCTCCTCAGGCCTACCCCTCTCCAACTGCTAAGCAGAGATGGTGCTAACACTTGGGGGCCTAATTAGTCCCATCATGACTTGGAGTTTGAGACTGCACATTTCTCTTCCATACAGTCTTTACCATTTCCTGGTGTGCTCCCTATTTTGTGCCAGTTTACATAAGCATGTGATAACATATCTGCATGAACATATGTGCTTACTACTTCGGTGCTTATTGCTTATGATGCATATCTGCCTTTGCAGTCACCTTTTTCTCAATGATGCCTATAAACTATTGCTTTTGTTTAGTTTCCCTATACTTGTGTGAACTATTTGATTCAACTAGTTGAAGATATACCACAATTCATTGTGATTTATGATTTTGGTGTTTTTCACAAGAATTACCATGAAGTAAACTACATTTCCCCTTTCCTACTTGGATATTATAGCATATTGTATAGCCACAGTTACTTGGTTGTATTTCACCACCTATCAACAAATACTCATGCTTCACATAGCTAACCCAAGGAGGGAACATCTGTAAGTGTGTGAACAGCTAGATTAGCCCTTGTTTGCAATATGTATCTTTGTCTTAGCATGACCCGTGCCCTTGAAACATATGTGTACAGACATGCAACACTCATTCCCTCCCATTTACTATAACATTCTTTATTTATTTTTCGAGCTTATAAATGAAAAAAGAAATTAAAAAACACAAAAATATAGAAAGGGGGATTACTGAATCTATTCATATATAATCATGGAGAAAATGGCAACAGTAAGTCCTTGTTGCCCCTGAATACGAAACATAACCCCGCATCAGTTATAAGTACACCATTTAACATTTTGTTTTAAGAAATCATGCCGGTAATTTGAATAGCTCTCCATCGATTTGTTATTCTTCCCATAATCTACAGAGCTTTCGTTAAAGCATCTAGTTTTGGAGGATTTCATAATAGTTGGTTACTTGAGTATTACGCTTCCAAGTGTCACTATGCATTGTGTTATGTGTTCAAGGGAAGTCAACTAGTGTTTTCCGGTCCTAAAATATTCTTGACCAATCATGTAGGCCTTTGTTGTGTCAATATACAATGGTGGATCTCATATTTCTACCAAATTATATCAAATTATTGATTGTGTGGGATACATTAATGGCCTCCCTCTAGCGGATCTATTCCTATCGATGCCAAATAATCATCTAAGAAATGGATCTAGGAAACTGGGGAGTACCTTGGATCTTGTAGCCAATGGTGGCAGGTTTCCTCATAAATGACAATGGGTATACACCAATGACCCCTGATTGTTTGACTCTACAATTGTTTGACTTTAGAACATTCATTCACACTTGTTAGTGTGTACTCAAGTACCTTGGAGTCCATCATCATTATTGGTGGACCTCCTCGAATTTGTTAACGATATACATCAATGAGCGATAATAAGATGGTGTTTTATTTTGCTCGACACCAACTCATATATTCTCATGATATAAACTCGTATTATCACTGGTTTGTATTGAATACCTTGGAGAAGACAATTATATCATTCATCGATGCACTTCTAGAGTTGCGAAAGATTAAACTGCCATGTCAAAGTACCACAAATGTCTGGATATTTTGCACTCATCAAAGTGCATCTATACTTCTTTGAGATATTTACTTTTGACATGGATCCACTGTGTATTGTCCGTGGCAATGATTGTTTACTGCTAAGCATGGGTATAGACGCCTCAATAAGATATTGTATATTTAGGAAATTGTTGTGTTTGACTTATAGGTGCTTCTCCAACTCTTGTGCCCATGATCCTAGTACCTATTATAGCTGATTTTACCACACATGGTGAATCACACTTTTATGACCTTCCCTGTCCCTTTGCAGACTCCTTAGACCCCATGGACCATTTTTTTTCCTTTGATGTTTCCAATATCATCCCTAAAAACATGTAAAAATTGCCAAACGCGACTTTTAAACCCTTTCTCGCGTATATACGCAGCTTTGATCCCTAAAACCGCGTACATCGGGATGTGTACAAAAGGCCAAATTCTTTTGGAGTTTTCCTTGATGTGGATCCGACTCACTTGTCTCCTGGCCTTCCCTATGCCTTGAGATCACTCGGATTTGACCTTTCATTACCCCATTGAAGAGCTATATAAGGAACCCTTTGGATACATTGAAGGCATGAGGAATTGAGAGGAAGAGAACTATAGCCATTATTGCCGGAACTTGTGCTTGAGTCTGCATCCCTTTCTCCCTTGGAGCACTTTTGTGTTCTTCCCAAGATTTCCCTTTGTTTGTGAGCTTGCTATCGAGAGATGGAGGATTGAAGTGGTGGAGGCCCAAGTGGGGGACTCGGTTTCTTCGATTCGCAGACGTGCCGACAGAGGTTGTATTCATTATAATCTTTGATTTTATATTAATAGAAATATCTTTTCCTGTCCAATAATGTATATTTGAATGAATACTTGATCCATGGATGATTTCAAATGCTTATATGTTATTGATTATATATGCTAGAGTATATCTAAAACGATTATATATAGCATGCTTGTCTTGTTTATTGAATGTTGAGGAAGCAATTTATCAATTCAAGCTGGAGTTGGAAAGCTCAATAGGGATCTACATCAACCGTCTAGAATAAGGTATGAATCGAGATCCTTTAGTGTTAGATATTTGGTTTCTCTTGCATATAGGAAAGGATTGATTTCTAGAGTCAAGCTGTCTGTTGTGGTACCCCAAGCCATAGGAATTTCTCTCCGTAACAGAATTGGTGACTCCACTGGGGACGTTCCTTGTTTTTCTTTGGGGTTTGGGGGCACAATGTGCTTGATATTATTGACTTGCTCTTTGTTTCTCCTTGTTTATGTGTTGCATTTTATAGTATGTTCATCCATTGACACTCCCCTTTATTGGTTTGACCCTTGCCCTACTTTTTACCATTATCTTCTCTGTATACGTAGGTTTTTGGCCAAAAGTCACGTACATACGCGGATTTTTGGCTAAAAGTCACGTATACACGCCGGTTTTTGGCTAAAATCCGTGTATACATGCATATTTTTGGCCAAAAGTCGCGTATATACGCAGCTGTTCTTTAAACAGTCGTGTACATCCTCCCTTTTGGTGAGTTTGATGTTGTGGGAAGTTCTTGGGTGGGTTGTGAGTGTGGTTGGGTCTTCCTTGGGTCTGATGTTGTCTGTTGGATGCTTCTTTTGTGACCAAAGACCGCTTTTTCATTGATTTTTCTTTGAAGGTAGTTTTAGTCATTTATCCTTTTTGTTTTGCCATTAGTGCATTACTCTTTTTTGTCTCGGTGTCTTGTTGGGCTCATGTTTTATACTTGCTCCAGAGACTGAGAGTTTTAGATGACTTTTATTGCATTTTTCATTCTTTTATATTGAAAAATACAAGGTAGTTGCATTTTTTGCATATGGATTTGAGGAGGTACTTGCATTGGATTGCTTGGATGAGAGTTTTATTTAGGCTTTCATATAGGAAGGATCGCATTGGTATTTGGAAAGGAATATATATTTATGCATCTCATTTAGTGGCATACCCTATTTTTCATTTGACAAAGCTTGCACTTAGCATTGTTTGTTATGGTGTGCATATTTACTTCACTATTGAGTCATAACTTCATTAGTTGCACGAACATCTCCCTTTGAGTAATTATAGCCAAATAAAATCAATGCTTAATTAAAATGGATTACACTATTTTCTTTTATAGGGTACACCAACAAGATTAGGATTTAGAGTCTTGGAATAGTTCATTGTGAGTTAATTCTCCAAGACCACTAAACAACAACATGTATGTGTCTGTCTAGGTGAGAGTGTGAAATTCCTTGGTATAATTAGTGTTTCTCAGGATCCTCCTCTTACAAGGGAGTTAAGCACGAGGTAGTGTGAGCGGTTATGATTGGGATGACCCTTGGTTGTAACTGAGTAGCATCGGATATATTTCCAGGATTGTATTCGTATCTAGGGGCTCTTTCGAGAGTTTCGGGCTTTGCTACCCTGCCCATACGGTCAATCCCACCTGCAACTGTCTGCCTGAGCATTGGTTATATTGGGGTGACCTTAGTTGCCTTACCTAGGTTATCGAGGGGGTACTTCGCAGAGGTTATTCTGCAGGTGTCCCGGCCAGGTAGAGGTAAGACAACACAGTCGCTTTATGCGTTGAAGCTGAGGGCCACTATAATTGGTTACATACCTCCACTTGTAGTGTATGGGAGTTTTGAGCCTCTCCTAGGCGAGACATACCTGCTGCATTCGAGAGCTCACATATCCTCCCCTTGGTTTGCTTGTATTTTGGCTGTAGATTTTCTTAGGAGTGTGCTCTTTGTGTGCTAGTTGGCCTTTGGGATCGTGGTTACTTGAGTATATTTATGCTCTCTTGAGTTCAAGTCCTTTTATTTTCGGCATGCCTGGTATCCTATCACCCGTCCTTGGTCCTAGTGCGGACCTTGGTGACAGACTTGGGGGCATCACATCCCCTTACCCTGCTCATAGATTTGGGAGTGGTCACATTCTGCCCTCTACTCCATTTGTGGAAGATGTTGACTCCCTTCTCTCGGTCTTTACACCGGTGGTCACCCTCACGGGGGTGGTGGTGGATGCATGAAAGTTGGGTCTACACTTTACTTTCCTTTTTTATTTCCCATCGTTCACCGCATTATTTCCTTTGGGTGCATTTTGTCATGATAATTCCTCCCTATTCCCTATAGTTTGAATTCTTTATTGACTATTTTGGGTTGTTTTGGACTAATATGGTTGTCATGTAGGGTCCAATTTTTGTACACTCTCTTCGTGGTTTCAACCCGTTCGTTCCTATCACAGGTATTGTGTATGAACTGGCATATAGGTTAGGATATCACATTTGGTTGCACTTATTCATTGCCTTATGACCATTCCATCTTAACCTTAGGTACGAACCCATTCCATGGTATCATGGAACATTCATGCTGCTGTTAGAAGTGATATTATGTGAATGGCAGAGCTTTCCTATACATGGGTACCCTAGTTAGCTCCCCTTTGCATTTGGTACCCATACTGTGAGTCCTCTCTTAGGTTCGGGAGTCCGTTGTATAGTATCGCCATGACATTTCGCAAGAGCCTCATACTCCTCTTGATCTTTTGTTGGCCTGTTTTCCCCCGGACTCCCTTATGTCAAGTTGTAATTGCATTATCATGAGCTTTGCCTGCCTCATTTGATCCTTATGCCGGCTTCCCTGACTTTGATTATCAGCTATATAACCCGAGCTTGTCTCATGTCTAGCTACGCAGAGCTATTTTATATATCCTTTGCATCTTGATTCCCTATTTTTACCAGGAGGGGACTTTCCCCGAGTGTCGCTATCCTACACATGTGTCCTTGCATTGAGCATAGGTATGTTCCGCTGCTTGGAAATAGTTTGTTTTCCCATTTGACACTCGTCTCCTCCTAGTCTGTAACTATAAAGCACTTTTATTCTTTTTCAAGCTTTTTAAATATTTCAAAAAGTCCAACAACAAAAAACAAAAACAAAAAGCCGGACAAGAAAATATGTTATCTTTGGCAGTAGTCGAGTCGTGTCGCCTTCGAACAAAGCACTGTATATCACATCCATTGGTTGGGTTAATAGTTTGACTTTAGGAGCTGTACTCATTTATCTGAGTTTATCTCCATCGACTGGTTAAGCTTTCAGTCCCTATGGAGCCTCTGTCGATGCCTCCTGTGTCGCAGAGATGTCCCAGTTTTGCATATCAAGTCTATGCTACCTACATTCAATCACCATTCGCCTTTATGCTCTGGTTTGAAGGAAGTTGAAACCTGAGTCGGCCATTCCTTAGTTATCTTGACTTTGCATGTCGACCATTCTCGGTACAGTTACTAGTTCGTGCACCTTATGATCGAGTCCTTCCATATTATACAACTTTGTTGAGTACCTCGTGTTGGATGATGGGGGATGCCTTAATGCCCTCCTTCCAACAGATTTCATCCCATCGACTTCAGATCATTTATTCTGGGATAGGAATCTAGAGTCATTTTTGAGTGCCTTGAGACTTGCAGTCATCAGTGGCAGTTTCTCTCGCTATCGACAGTTTTTTGGGAATACATCAATGTCCCCTGATCGATGGATTCTCTCAAGTGTTTGACCTCAACACATTTATTCACACTTGTTTGTTTGCACTCTAGTACCTTGATTCCCATTTTCATTATCTGTGGGTGATCTCGCGTTTGTTAACGGTATACATCAATGACCGGTATTCAGACGATGGAATACTATGTTCGACCTTGACACCTCTATTCACATAGTAGGACATGTACTCGTAGCGGTTTGTGTAGAAGACCTTCCAGATTGGTGGCATCTCTTATATGCTACCTCCTTAATCGTGCCAGTGTTCATGAGATTTCAGCTCTTGTGACTTTATTCCAGTATATGTCAGACATTTCCAGCCATTATGGAGATCTTGATCCATTATATATCTTCAGTCTTCATGGAGATCATGATCCTTTGTATATCTTCATCATGGAGATTTTGATCTATTTATATTGTACGTGGCGAGGACCACATATTTCATATTGTATCATGCCTATTCATGGCCATTGTACTCTTATGTATCCAGGACTACTATATGTATTTGCACTTATGTGCAGAGTTGTATCATTGTATAGTGTTGATTGGATGGCTGGTTCTTCCACTGGGTTCTTCATCACTTCAATTCTGGGATGGACTTATAATGTATTTCGGCCATCGTATGACCCCTCTGACCTCACACATTAGGGGGCATCTATTATAACTGATTTTACCACACAAGGTGAATCAGACTTTTATGGACTTCCTTGTCCCTCTGCAGACTCCTTAGACCCCATGGACCATTTTTGTTCCTTTGATGTTTCCAAGATCATCCCTAAAAACATGTAAAAATTGCCATACACGACTTTTAAACCCTTTCTCGCGTATATACGCAGGTTTGACCCCTAAAACCGCGTACATCGAGATGTGTGCAAAAGGACAAATTCTTTTGGATTTTTCCTTGATGTGGATCCGACTCACTTGTCTCCTGGCCTTCCCTATGCCTTGAGATTGCTCGGATTCGGCCTTTCATTACCCCATTGAAGAGCTATATAAGGAACCCTTTGGATACATTGAAGGCATGAGGAATTGAGAGCAAGAGAACTATAGTCCATTGTTGGCGGAACTTGTGCTTGAGTCTGCATCCCTTTGTCCCTTGGAGCACTTTTGCGTTCTTCCCAAGCTTTCCCTTTGTTTGTGAGCTTGCTATCGAGAGATGGAGGATTGAAGTGGTGGAGGCCCAAGTGGGGGACTCGGTTTCTCCGATTCGCAGACGTGCCGACAGAGGTTGTATTCATTGTAATCTCTAATTTTATATTAATAGAAATATCTTTTCCTGTCCAATAATGTATATTTGAATGAATACTTGATCCATGGATGATTTCAAATGCTTATATGTTATTGATTATATATGCTAGAGTAGATCTAACACGATTATATATAGCATGCTTGTCTTTTTTATTGAATGTTGAGGAAGCAATTTATCAATTCAAGCTGGAGTTGGAAAGCTCAACGGGGATCTACATCAACCGTCCGGAACAAGGTACGAATCGAGATCCTTTAGTGTTAGATATTTGGTTTCTCTTGCATATAGGAAAGGATTGATTTTTGGAGTCAAGCTGTCTGTTGTGGTACCCCAAGCCATAGGAATTTCTCTCCGTAACAGTACCCCTTTACCATCCTACTTTAATCACTAGAGAGTATCAGTACAAAGAGTATCAGTATAAAGAGTATCATAATAAAAACAATGTATTTTTGTTGTTATGTAACCAAGTCCTTGAAATAACATAAAAATAGCAAAAATAGACCAAAACAAAGTAATCCATGCCTTAATAATGAATAACAAAGATAAATAACAATCCTCTTCGAGGGGGGAACCTCCTTGCACAATGTACTTATGTACCCAAGACAAGACAACATCTAATGATGACTAAAATGAGAATATCTCCTTCCTATATATATAGGAGACAAAGGTGTACAATAACAACTAATAGACCCACTAATAGAGCCAAGCTGACATAAATAATATGTAATGCACCACAATATAGGGGGTAATGTGCTGCACTATATGGGGTAATGTGTCATCATTAAGGGCTTAACATGCCCCTCCCCTTCAAAAAGTTTTGTACTCAACGCTGAAGTAGTTTTGGATGTTGTTGTATAAAGGACTCATCTTCCCATGTTGAATCTTCTACGGGTAAGTTCTTCCATTTAAAGAGATACTCTGGAATTGATCGATTTTGAAGTTGTCTAGTTCTTATTTCAGTGATTTCTTCAGGCTCCAATATGATTTTTTCTTCCTCGTCAAGTTTTGGTAATATCGTTTGAACTAGTAGCTTGTCACCAATTACCTTCTTCAAACAAGAAATATGGAAAACTGGATGGAATCGTGAAGATGCAGGTAGTTCCAATTTGTAGACCATACTACCAATCTTTTATAGCACCTTGTAGGGATCGTAGTATTTAGGTGATATTTTATTGTCCTTCTTGGTGTTCTTCACAGACATCTATTTGTATGGTTGTGGTATTAAAAACACTCAATGCCACATATTAAAGCTTCGTTCACTGCAGTGTTGATATGCTTGTTGTTTCATTTGATTTTGTGCTAGATTCAGGCTATCCTTTAAGAGTTGAAGAACTTGTTGTTGATGCTTCATGTGGTCTTCCATTGCTTGAACCTTAGAGGAGTCTCTTATTGAAGATGTGATGGATGGTGGATGATAGGCATAAAGTGCCATCAATGGGTTCATTTCTTATGATGTATGGAAGGAAGTGTTATACCACCATTATGACAAGGGTAACCACTTGACCCATTGTGTTTGTTTATCAACTACAAAACATATAAGATACCCTTCAAAACATTTGTTTACGATCTCCATTTTTCCATTAGATTGCGGATGATAAGATGAGCTATGAGCTAGTTGAGTACCCAAACAAGACACCTACTCCACATGCATCTATGCATTATCCATGCAAGACATGTGCTAGCTAACTGTTTATGAAGTAACTGAAAGTAACTGGGGGCTAACTGAGACTAACTAGTACTAACTCCAACTAACTGAAGTAGGTTGGTATCGGGACTCCCAATGGCTCCTAAAATGTAGCGATTGGTCTAGGAGGCGCCCAAACTGATGCATGCACATGCAATAAGTGGCAGTTAACCTCTATCTATGTTCCCCACACTCCAGTGACTGGTACATGTGTCCCCATTAGGCCAAGTGGACCCAATGGTACTGGTGGACCCAATTAATTAATTAAAGTTCCTAAGTTAGGCTAATTAATCTAATAGAATGTATGGTCAAGGGAGGATTAATAATCCTAACACCCCCCTTGAATCCTAACTTGGACAACTGTGGGCCCTGGTAACAAGACCATAGGTCACCCGATATACAATATAAGAGACGTAATACATATGAGGTAGGAAAATCTCTTGGGAAAACCCCCCTCAAAATAGGAACTGGGAATCAAGCCTTAATTCCCAAAAGAGACCTGAGAAAGGCAAATCTCTTTTCGGTAAAAGACTTGGTAAAAATATCTGCAATTTGATCCTATGTTGGACAATTGTCACATCCCCGGTTTCGACCCCGTTTGCATGATGTATATATTGTAATTAATCGTGGTGAGGAGCTAAAGGCAAAAGCCCCACCATCGATTTGGTTGTGTATGTTCGGCAATGGGGAAAGTTGCCGATGGTTTATCGTGCTGTATGGCACATTATAACTTGGCATCATGTAAACATGCACATCAAATAAAAACTAAAACCACAACCAGCTACGGCAGTGCAACATTGAATGAAAAGGGCATGGTTCCAAAGGATAAGGGGTGGGGGACATCAAACCTTGGTTTATGGGGAAAAACCCATGTTTTATCACCTTTGTTTTGTTTGCCACCTTTCCTTGTCTCATCCAACCTTGTCAACCTCTTTAATGCTTCAGCTGGTGGTTGAGGAGTTATGGCTGCTGGTGGTTGAGGCAGTTATTGCCTTTGAGAGTGGGGTGGCAGGACTAGCAGTCCCTTGCCCACACCCACACTCCACCCACGGCTCCATTCTCGCCTGCCTATTCGTCCTCCTCACGTGGAGCAGTGGTCTGTTCATCTCCTCACGCAGAGGTCTATTCGTTCTCCCGATGGCCTGTTGATTCGCGCGCAGAGGTGAGGCTGTTTCCCCTCACGCGCAGGATGGAATCCTCACGCAGAAATTGGGTATGTTTTTCCCGTGTATTTTTCTTTTCTTCACGCATAGACTGTTGAGGTCGATTTCCCATGTGAGAGCCGTGCTCACTGTCTTTGTTTTGGGGATGTTGTCTTCCCCACGTTTTCGGTTGGCTATGGTGTCCAATTACGTTTGGGCCGCTATGCATTCGGATTGAGTCGTTTTCTTCAGTGGTTCGCGTCTGAGTTTCCCTGCTGTTTGGGACTATGTATAGCTGCCATCGCTGGCATTGTGAGTTGTGGCTGTTGATTGCCACAGTCATTGGCTGAGTCTCCCGTGGTTATGCTAGGAGTGTTGTTTCCTGTTCACTATGGGCTGTGAATTGTTGCCATTATTCACTAGTTGATGGGGCTGCGGTTGTTTCCTTGGTTTGGGGTGTTGTTGCTGAGTTGTTTTGGCCAAGTTAGGGCCAAGAACAACTCCGTGTTTCCTGTTGGACTTGAGCTGTGTTCATCCGTGGTTTGGGGCTGTCCCCGGTTGTTTTTCTTCTTCACAGAGCTGTGAAGGGATTGCTTGGCTGCTGGTATGCAGTGGTTGAACCTTGGACTGTGCTGGCTTGGCCGATCTGTTGATGGCCTGATAAACCCAGCAATGTTGGTTTGGCTATTTTGTGTCCCCTTGGCCATGTGCAAGCCTACAACTGACCCTTATCCTGAAGGAATCATGCCCAGCTCGGGGGCGGCAGCGTTGCTGAGAGATTGATGAGCACGTTGGCCTATGGTTGGGTGGAACGTTGCAGCGACGAAGCTGGTTGCGGACGAGTTCTTCACCAAAAGATAAGTCTGTTGTCTATATTTCATCTCTGCAATTATATATTTGATGTCAATTGAATAATTATGATGAACATGTTTATGCTGGAAATGTGTGTGTGTTGTTTCCGCTGAATGTTGATTCATTCTGCATCTGTGTATGCTTATAAGTTTTAATTCCAGCGTTGATTTTCTTTTGATTATGTTCATGGGGCGGTTTGCCCGGTTGTGTTTGGGGTTCGTCAAGTCCTCTTCGCCGGTATGAGGGATGGGGACGTGACAGCATGGTATTAGAGCTCTGAGTTGCAGCAATGGGCCTCTATGGGCCAAGAAGATGCAGTGACAGAAGGTAGAATTACCTTCTCTGTTCAGCAGAGCAGCAGCAAGTTTCAAAAATCGTCTAAGTGTTTGAATAGTGGTCCATCGGAGCACTAAGTGGAATCAACTTCTGCTGTGGCAGAGGGATTCGGCGTTTGACAGCCCGCAGTTGCGGCTGTGAAAAGGGTTAGATCGTCGACGTAGTGATGGGTCCGATTGCCGACACGGTCGAAGAAAGAAAAATTTTGAAAATTTGTCTAAGTGTTGGGAAATCGGAAGCGGGAGTGATCTCCCATCCACCGTTGCGGAAGGGTTGGAGAAGTCCCCCATTCGCCGTTTCGGAAGCGGAAGCATTAAGGCTTCCGATCCAGAAAGACCGTCGACGTCCGAAAAGTTGAAAATCCTCCAAGTAAGATCGAACGTCGGAAGGATTTGGCCTTTGGGGAGCCACTGTTGCAGAAGCCAAAGTCATTTGGCTTCCGATGTTGAAACTCTGCCGACGTCTGATGTTAAAATTGTTCTCCGTAAGTGCCAAATCGGAAGAAGTTATGATTTGCACGTCCTCCGTTGCGGAAGCCAAAGTCATTTGGCTTCCGATGTCGAGAATCTGCCGACGTCCGAAGTTCAAGTTGTTCTTTGTAAGCGCCGATCGGAAGAGTTGATGAAGTAGACTTTCGCCGTTGCGGAAGCGAAATCACAAAGGCTTCCGACCGGAGAGTCCGCCGACGTCCGACGTTGCGGAAGGATTGGAGCTTCCAAGAGCCGCCGTTGTGGAAGGATTGGAGCTTCCGAGAGCCGCCATTGCGGCTGCCTAAATGGCTAAACCACCCGAAGCACAAAGGCTTCCGACAGCCAATTAGAGAGACAGCCGACAGCCAATTTTGCACAGGGAAAAAATTTGCGTTCTCGGTGGGATTTTTCCAGCAGATTTTGACTGTTTCTTAGTGAAATTTTGAGCTGTTTTGCAAAGAATTTTCAGGGGATAAAATGAGAAAAGAGGCAGCGATCTTATGCGCCAGATTGCGCGAAAACAAATGTTTTACGAAAAAGAAAAAAAAAACCGAGGGCGCTGCCCTCGACCCGCCCTTCAGTGGCGTAGGGAAGCCACAAGGGGGCAAGCCCCCTTGACCCCCATCGTCCCCAGAGACAGTCATTCTTGTGAAAAGAAGATTCTATGTTTTGGGAAATTTAGTAGAATCCAGAATTCATAAAAGATGAATGGGGCAATGCAGCTGTGTGTAAAATGCAAAGATTTGGTGAAAAGTCTTCATTCTTAGAAGTGGTGTGGTTTTCACATCCGAAGTCAGAATGAAGCATGTGAACAGGCGTTGGAAAGCTTATCCAGTGAGGAACAAGGATAAGTCAATAGAATCTAAGCATGGAGTAGAAAAGTGATAATGATGGCCGCTCCTATCAAATGGACAAATCTGGACAGTTGCATGCCCAGGGGCAGCAAGGACTATGAAGTCAACCAGCTGCTATGCGAAAAAGGAATTCCATGAGAAGATGAAGGATTTGAAAGCGAAGTTTTCCTTAGACCCTATCTTGCTGATTATAACTACATTTCCTAAGTTTATGCTTGAAGTGCATGAGGATATGTATTGCATGCATAGGATATTGCATGATTGGTAAGAATATTGGAATATATATATATGTATAATGAACCACTAATGGTAATCATTGTTTTGATGTTGGCATCAGTGGACAAAACAACGATGACATGGAACCGGATGAATATGTTGCTGATGCTGATGACTGAGACCAGCAACCCTATGAAGAAGGGGATAAGGCAACCAGTCCATGACAAGAGTTGGTGAGCAAATGCTGCAATCTCCTGCAATGGACCAACTAAATTGGTCATGTCAAGGGTGTAAGTAAGACCCATGCAGGTAAGAGTTGCTTATGACAAATTCCATGGATCGGTAAAGGTAAGAGACCTCCTACCATGTGGAAATTTGAATATAAAAATGTGTCATGCCTATATATGTTGATGATATTGATTATAATAATGCATCATATATGAGTTAGTCATGGTTGGGCCATGCACGGTATATTGAATGCAAGATAGCATGAATGGATATGCATTGGAAATATTTGTGAACCTTGTAGTTATGCAATGGATGCATGCCTATGAAGGGTGTGAATGACTGATTGCATAAGAGTAGGTGCAATGTTGTGATGTATGGCATGAATGCATTGAGATGAATGCATGTGATATGCGGACTAACTAATGACTGAAATGGTGAATTAATGATAATTCTGGAACTGTTTCGAAGGCGGTTATGAATGCAGGATAGTCGTGATCAATTGGCCGCCAGAAATGCTTTATGGAAGAGCAAGGTGGTATGAATGATACGCTTGTGAAGTAAGGGTATCTAAACCTTCATTAGATTGCATGAATGATATGACTATACCTTGCAATATTAATATGATAATGAATGCACGAAGTAAATGAGCTTTGATAATATTGATGTGACTAACAGCAGGGAGTATTTGAATTTCATAAATTCTGAAAAGTGCTTCAGTGAGGGTTGTAGCAATGAAAAGGTTATATGCATCCAGAATTACCACGTGTTTGGTTGTTTGAAGCTTATGTTTCAGGTAGATTATTTTAAGCATGGCATTGAGAGGTAAGATCCTGACCAATGCCAGACTCTACCATATGATATGCATAATAGGTTGTTAAAACTCGAATTGTGAATTTCGGGTTTGAGAAATTGCTGACAACCACTAGCTACTGCTGGCTTGCATAAGATTGTGTTGGTTGGTTGAAACTCATGTTTCAGGTAGATTATTTCGAGCATGGCATTGAGAGGTAAGACCTCGACCAATGCCAAAATCTACCATTTATGAGAAGAAGTCTCATGGTTGTGGAAATTAGTTGGTACGGGTTGTTAAATTCGAATTGTGGATTTCGGATTTAAGAGGTACTAACGACTACTAATCATTGTTGGCTTGTATGAGATTTTGTCAGGAGGGACACATGGTAAGTGGGTATTCATGTTATGATAGTAAGAATAAAATTATAATGGGCATAGTAGTGCTGCTTACAAGAGACCCACAATTGAGCAAGTCAACTTCTGTAGTAGATAGAATTGCAATTTCTTAATTGAATTCGATTGCTGATGTCATTGCTCGGTTATGAAACGATCAATTTGGATTGTAGTATCAGGTAATGATTGATTGTTTGGCTATTTGATGAATGTGTCAGGGGTACACACTGCAGGAATATCATGTGTGATGACCTGCAAGAGCCAAACTTCATGGGAATGTTTTCCCTTGGAAATGGGTTTCGGGTGAAACGCCATTGGACATTTTGGAAATGTCTCGCCTACACTGCGTGTTTGGTAGCAACATGAGTGAGATGGTATAGATTATGTCGGTGAGACATGTGTGGATATGAAACGTAAAAAGGAAGCAGGGATGAGGGCTTGGTTTGCTTAATAACCTGGTGATTGGAAACCACACAGACAGAGCTAGAGGGCTAACTTTCTTCTCCACAACCCCGGGATAGCACTGGAAGGGAATGCAGGGCCTGAGGGACTGAGTAGCAGAGAAGGGACTGATTCCTTGTGTTGGGTGTGTGTGGGTGTCTTAGAAGCCAGGCTAGTTCTGGTGTAGGTATTCCTAGCTCGGCGATGAGCTCACCAGCTTAGCATTTATCCTTTCCCAACTCCTGGATGGTCTGGTAAATCCAACTAAAGGAATACTGCGACATCAAATGGATAAGTGTTATGTAACCCTTGCTATGAATATGCATGTTTAATTATTAAATTTCCATATGCAGAATATGTTTTGATTATTTCCATGATGACCGATTGCTTGAGTATGGATAGGGCCTGCATGGCACACACCGGGAATGGGTGCACACTTTTCCGATGTCGGATCATGAAATGGTTTTCAATATTGATTACACTCTAGGGAGTGGATGCACTCCTGGTGTCTCAATACTTGATAGTGAATGATGAGAAATGTGATTACAGTTTTTGAAGCAATAATGCTGATGAGTTTGCTTGTATTGCTTGTGTTGCTTGTATGGACAGGCTACAGGTAAATGGTAAATGGTTGTTGTGAGGGGTTGCAGAGTAAGGGTTGTGGTCGATATAAGTGTATGGTTGGTATAAGTGTATGTGTCATTGTTGACATAAGTGTATGATGGGCTGTGATGTGCCTAAGGATCCATAGTAGATCCTAGACCTGGAAATGGTCATGATAAAGTTCCAAGCCCAATTGACATGGTGATGTACTGGCTGGACATTAATTATTCGATGTTGAGGAAAAGCCTGTGTGCTGACCTAACCTCTAAGTCCATAGGTGATCCCAAGGCTTGCAAAGTGAAGCAGGATCCTATGGACGAACGAGGAAATGCACAATACAGATAAGTATTGGATTATTTTGCTTAAGAATATACATGTGTATATGATTTGGTTATGATGTTTTATCTCTAGAACGAGATAAAACCGATGAGAATAAACTAATCATGTGAATCTATTCAATGTTTGGATACAAGTGTCCCTGGAAGCGAGGACTATGAAGGAATCCTAGGGGTGCATGTAGACATGTGACTGTCCTGGAAGGCTCGGAATGAGCGGTAATGAAAAAGGTGCTAGTAAGACAGGGGAGTCCTAGCAGCCGAGACAAACCATGTGGAGAGACTCCATGGTTTAGAGGTCTGGAATAGACCAAAGACACTAAGTGTCATGACCAAGAAGGATTGGTCCAGCATTCATGGTGAAGTGAAAGAGGCTGAGAGCATGAAAAAGCCACAGTGATGGTGTGGGTTCCAGGATGGAACAAACAAAGAGGGGAAAAACTCTTATTGCTCTCTCTTGCCTTCTAATTATATATATACATGTTTATGCACTGTGAAAACAAAAGATTGTTGAATGCATGTATGATTCAGAATGAAATGTGTGAATTTGCTTAAGAAAATTTGTGAATGCTGGAATAGTTAATTCCCTGCCCAGGAATGGACATGAATGATCTCATGTGCCTGTTGGGAAGGCATGAAAAATATGAAAGTCTCCTTGATGAGACTTGGACTGTCATGCCAAATAGGGAAATTAATTGACTGATTTTAACGTCTACATTATGCTTGGTCTGATAGAATTTCAATGGTGCCTTTCACAAGTGAGAAAAGTGAAACCAGGTGGTGCACATTGATCATGGAAACAGATCAAAAGTTGTTGGACTTAGCTGGAAGTCTCCTTCAAATGATTGCCAAGACCCAAGAGAATCTTGGGGAGATGCTCAAGATACAAAGAAGGCAGAGTGAAATGAACCACCAAATTTTGCAAGACTCTATTGATTTGCAAAGGGAGGTAAAAAGCCTTCTGGGAGCAATCGGCAAAGGAAAGGAAGGTGGATAAGCAATGGGACATTTGTCCAAGCGACCCGATAAGAAACGGTCCAGGCATGAAGACTCAAAGGAAATTGAGCAGGTAAAGATGAAGCAGCTAGTGAGATGCTGGAGATGCGGAGGGCATCATTTACACTGGGATTGTCTAATAAGGGAACATGATGAAGGCAATAGCTGCAAAGTTCCTAGACTTTGGGATGAGCTGGAAGCTGAGAACTAGCAGGACAAGTCCATGGAAGCCGAGCGGCTTGGTCGTGAACGTTCAAAGTAGATGATTGAATGTGGGACAGATCTGCAATTTTGAAATTTTGATGTGCAAATTGTATATGTATTGTATATATGTAATGGAACACCGAGGACGATGTTATTCTAAGGGGGAGGGGAATGTCACATCCCCGGTTTCGACCCCGTTTGCATGATGTATATATTGTAATTAACCGTGGTGAGGAGCTAAAGGCAAAAGCCCCGCCATCGATTTGGTTGTGTATGTTCGGCAATGGGGAAAGTTGCCGATGGTTTATCGTGCTGTATGGCACATTATAATTTGGCATCATGTAAACACGCACATCAAATAAAAACTAAAACCACAACCAGCTACGGTAGTGCAACGTTGAATGAAAAGGGCATGGTTCCAAAGGATAAGGGGTGGGGGACGTCAAACCTTGGTTTATGGGGAAAAACCCATGTGTTATCACCTTTGTTTTGTTTGCCACCTTTCCTTGTCTCATCCAACCTTGTCAACCTCTTTAATGCTTCAGCTGGTGGTTGAGGAGTTATGGCTGGTGGTGGTTGAGGCAGTTATTGCCTTTGGGAGTGGGGTGGCAGGACTGTCAGTCCCTTGCCCACACCCACACTCCACCCATGACTCCATTCTCGCCTACCTATTCGTCCTCCTCACGTGGAGCGGTGGTCTGTTCATCTCCTCACGCAGAGGTCTGTTCGTTCTCCCGATGGCCTGTTGATTCGCGTGCAGAGGTGAGGCTGTTTCCCCTCACGCGTAGGATGGAATCCTCACGCAGAAATTGGGTATGTTTTTCCCGTGTATTTTGCTTTTCTTCATGCATAGACCGTTGAGGTCGATTTCCCATGTGAGAGCTGTGCTCACTGTCTTTGTTTTGGGGCTGTTGTCTTCCCCACGTTTTCGGTTGGCTGTGGTGTCCAATTACGTTTGGGCCGCTATGCATTCGGATTGAGTCGTTTTCTACAGTGGTCCGTGTCTGAGTTTCCCTGCTGTTTGGGACTATGTATAGCTGCCATCGCTGGCATTGTGAGTTGTGGTTGTTGATTACCACAGTCATTGGCTGAGTCTCCCGTGGTTATGCTGGGAGTGTTGTTTCCTGTTCACTATGGGCTGTGAATTGTTGCCATTATTCACTGGTTGATGGGGTTGCAGTTGTTTCCCTGGTTTGGGGTGTTGTTGCTGAGTTGTTTTGGCCACGTTAGGGCCAAGAACAACTCTGTGTTTCCCATTGGACTTGAGTTGTGTTCATCCGCGGTTTGGGGCTGTCCCCGGTTGTTTTGCTTCTTCACAGAGCTGTGAAGGGATTGCTTGGTTGCTGGTATACAGTGGTTGAACCTTGGACTGTGCTGGCTTGGCCGATCTGTTGATGGCCTGATAAACCCAGCAGTGTTGGTTTGGCTGTTTTGTGTCCCCTTGGCCATGTGCAAGCCTGCAACTGACCCTTATCCTGAAGGAATCATGCCCAGCTCGGGGGCGACAGCGTTGCTGAGAGATTGATGAGCACGTTGGCCTATGGTTGGGTGGAACGTTGCAGCGACGTAGCTGGTTGCGGACGAGTTCTTCACCGAAAGATAAGTCTGCTGTCTATATTTCATCTCTGCAATTATATATTTGATGTCAATTGAATAATTATGATGAACATGTTTATGCTGGAAATGTGTGTGTGTTGCTTTCGCTGAATGTTGATTCATTCTGCATCTGTGTATGCTTATAAGTTTTAATTCCAGCATTGATTTTCTTTTGATTATGTTCATGGGGCGGTTTTCCCGGCTGTGTTTGGGGTTCATCGCGTCCTCTTCGCCGGTATGAGGGATGGGGACGTGACAACAATAGTGTAGTGTGATGGTTCTGTCATGCACCAATTCCCAAATGTAGTGCATGTGAACCTCTATGTGCTTTATCCTATGTTTCTGAACATGATCACTGGAGATCTTGATTGTACTTTGGTTGTCACAATAAAGATCTACTGTAGGTGAAGTCTGAATCCCGAACTCTGTCAAGATGCCATGTAACCAAACTCTCTGAATAGCTACATTCATAGCTCCCCGATACTCTGATTCTGCTAAAGAAAGTGCAAGTGCTTCTTGCTTCTTGCTGGACCAACAAATTGGCCCAGATCCAATCATGAATACAAAACTCGAGGTGGATTTCCTATCATTTCCATCTCCTACCTATTCTGAGTTTGTAAAGCCTGTGAGATCCAACTGTGCTCCAGGAGCATAGTGGAAACCATAATCAATAGTACCCTGCACATAGTGTAAGATCCTCTTTGCTTCCTTCCAATGCAGCTCATGTGGCTCTTGCATATATCTCGCAGTAGCACTCATAGCATAGGATATGTATGGTCTCGAATGAGTGAGATATAGAAGGCTTCCAATGAGCTGTCTGTAGGGAGTGTTATCCACCAAGGGTGTGGAACCACCTTCTTGAAGCCTGATGACTGGTAGAAAAGGATAGGGGGCTTCCTTGCAATCCTCCATGTGGAATCTCTTAAGCATATATGATGAATACTTGGATTGTGAGATCATGATTCCTGAATTCTTTTGACTTACTTTGAGACCAATGAACTGTCTTAACAATCCTAAGTCAGTCATAGCGAATGCTTTATTAAGAGCAGACTTGATGCTTCTCAATCTAGCAGCATAGCTGCTAGTAATGAGCAAGTCATCCACATACAATACAACTAGAAGAAAGAACCCCTCCTTCTTCTTCATGTAGACATTGCAATCAGATTTGCACCTTTCAAACTTCCGAGAGATGAGGAAGGAATCCATCTTCGAGTACCATGATCTTAGGGCTTGTTTGAGTCCATACATTGATTTCCTCATTCTACAGATTAAGGAAGGATCATCAATAAACCCCTCAGGTTGTTTCATATATATCTCTTCCTCTAAATAACCATGGAGGAAGGCACTCTTCACATCCATGTGATGTACTTCCCATCTCTTGGAAGCAACAATGGACAATACCAGCCCAATGGAGTCCACTCTAGCTACTGGAGCAAATGTCTCATTATAGTCCAAGCCTTGGACCTAAGAGCATCCTTTTGACACTAACCAAGCCCTTTACTTGGTTGTGGTCCCATCAACAACTATTTGGTTTTGTAGATCCATTTGCACTGTATCGGCTTCCTTCCTAGAGGTAAAAAGACAAGTTCCCAGGTTTGGTTGTCATGTAGCAAATCAAACTCCTCATCTATGGTTTCCTGCCATCTAGGATCATAGCAAGCCTCCTTGAAGGATTGAGGATATGACCCAAGCATCATAAAACACCTCTCAAGAAGAAGAGGATCTGTGTGAGACAAGGCAACACTCTCCTTCTGATACTGGGACCTCATTCTTCTTTTGTCATATGGATCCCCAACACCATCTCCAACTGCTTCTATGAGTTGTTTAGCCCATTTAGGCTGCTGGAATGAGGTAGATGTTGGATCTAGATCTAGATCCCTTTGAGGTGTAAGCTTAATGTCTGGATCATGCTGGGATGACTCCTCTTCTGAATCTGAATCTGAAATGTCAGGAATTGAAACTGAATCTGCAATAAGAAGTGAAGGAATTTTTATACCTTCATCAGGTTCGAATGAAAGTTGTGGTGATCCTGGAGCTGTGTATGGCATGGAGTGAGAGAAAATGTATGCCTTGGAGGCATGATCAACAATTCCTTTCGTTACAAGCTCCCCAATTGAGATTTTTGTGATCTCCACTGAGTCAGGCCCAAACACCACTTGTTTTGGTGAGTCGGTGTGGGTCATCTGATAAACAAACAACATGTTAGCTACAAGGAAGGGCACATATAGGACATCTCTAAACACACCATGCTTCACTCTGATGGTGCCTCTTCCTGCTGCTAGAATTTGGGAATCATCTCCCATGTGAATAGCAGTCCCTTCTTTGCTATTGAGAAAGGAGACTAGATCCTTAGAGGCCACCATGTGATTGGAGGCTCCAGAATCAATCAAATATGCCGTAGACCAAGGTAGTCCTGCTTTCAAAGCATGACATCTTTCATGTCCATTATTTGAATTTTTTGCTCTTTGCGAAGAAGCAATGTTAAGCTGCTTGAGAAGGGCAGTCATTTCATCAAGTTGCATCCTCATACAATGATCTTCAAAATGGTACCTTTTTTCACAATAGGGACATAATTTCTTGTCAAATTTCTTCTTCTTGGAGCCGGAGGCCCTTTCATAAGCTTGTTGATTTTGTTTAGGTTTCGAATCACCTGCCTTTGGCTCCTTCTTCTTTGATTTCCCCTTTTCTTGCGCTTTCGAAGAGTCAGAAACTAAGAGAGCTTTATCTTTGGATGTCTTGATGACTCCCATTCTCATCAATTTGTCTTGCTCCTTGATTAAGGACTCGAAAAAAGAATCTAAGGAAGGAACCTTCCAATCAAGAAAGCTTTCCCGCTTGGAATGAAATATGGAAACAAACACATAATACTCAGGGCCTAGTTTGATGAGTATGGAAAGGACATTCTGCTCATCCTTATGCTCTATCCCGCACTGTTTGCATTGGAGTACTAGAGACTTGAATTTAGTAAAGAATTGCTCAATAGTTTCGAAACTGTTGGGATGTAAAGATACCAACTCATTCTCCAGAATGTGTCTCGGAAGCTCATCTTGTTTGTTAAACAAACTATCAAGCTTCTCCCAGGCTTCTGTGGGAGTCCTCAAGCCTTCTAGGTGGAAGAGGAGATCTCTAGAAATATAAGGACATAAGTACTCGAATGCTTCATCACAATGGTTCAGAAACTTGTTCTGCTCTACCGGCTGATGAGGCTCAGGCTCCCATCCATGTATGATCCTATGGTATCCATGCTTGCGCAAGGCCAACTGCATATCAATCCTCCAATCAATATAATTGGAAGTTGTGAGGATCCGTGGTTTAGGAGTTTGAGAACTCATAATTGCTCCGTCTAGAAGTACTGCAAAACTTCACACAAACTATGCAGCACCTGTCGATTTCACTGCAATAACACACTAAAGCATATGAACTATTAGAATCATGGCCTTCCTCTCGACATGAACATATTTTCAGGGTCCATCATGCCCTCTTTGTTGCTTTGAATAAATCCAGAGCTAGCAAATTTTCATAAGGGACTTCTGTGGAAACCCAGCTGCTTCTGATGTTCAATGGAGAGAAACAACCATGAAACCTGCCTGAGAAGGCTCTGATACCATATTAGAATTTGAATTCCATTTAGATCTTCAAGAAGATAGTTCTAATAATGTTTGTAGCAAATAGATGGAGAATGAAGATACAAACTGAACAAAACAAACCACACAGGAATCAAACAAGTATTGCTCAGGAATTTACAGTATCATTCACAATAATAATATCCGGTGTTACAATAATTTACATAGGAAGAATTTGAATGCATGGGATATGAATTCGAATCTCCCAAGTGGTTATGACTGTAGCTAACTGAATCTCTAACTCATGGTCTCTCAATCAATATCAGAGTCCAAAATCAACTCCCAGATGTCCAACCAACTCAAACAAACAGTGACAACTAGTTAACTCAGTGCAACTGAGTGTGGTAGGTGGGAAAATGCGCCTACTCCACATGCATCCATGCAATATCCATGCAAGACATGCACTAGCTAACTGTTTTTGAACTAACTGAAAGTAACTGGGGGCTAACTGAGACTAACTAGTACTAACTCCAACTAGCTAAAGTAGGTTGGTGTCGGGACTCCTAGTGGCTCCTAAAATGTAGGGATTGGTCTAGGAGGTGCCCAAAATGATGCATGCACATGCAATAAGTGGAAGTTAGCCTCTAGCAGTGTTCCCCACACTCCAGTGACTGGTACATGTGTCCACTTTAGGCCAAGTGGACCCAATGGTACTAGTGGACCCAATTAATTAATTAAGGTTCCCAAGTTAGGCTAATTATTCTAATAGAAAGTATGGTCAAGGGAGGATTAATAATCCTAACACTATTGGTGAGGAGTGGAATTTAAAAAGTACCCTTTGATTGAGATGGGAACTATTACCAAGATATAGGTGATGCTTGTACCATAACAATTCATATTTCCCCGTAAATGTATTAGAGGCACTAGGATCCTGCTGGAGCTTTTGAATAAATGTCCATATTTCTTTGTCATTTTTCCATTCCTCCCTTGCTTTGGCTATCCAATCTGGTTGGATGATCGAGATAGCATAGAGTAATGCTTCACCATCCTCATCTTTCCTAGAGAATGCATCTACGACAACATTTTGCTTCTCCTTTTTGTAGATGATTTCAAAGTCATTGTTAACACCTGTATTTAACAAAGGGAGAAATAAGACCATAGGGGAGATAAGGTAATGTTGTTTAAATACTTTGGTTAAAGGATATAGTGCAAGGGTGCAATGATAGTCAAAGTATCGATCAATTTGCCAAAGAGCCCAGGCCGCGATGATGGAAGGAAGAAAATCAATGGATGGTATTCCCCCTGCCCTTCGCAACATGTGAGGAAGATAAGACAGGTTCCAGCTTTTAACCAGCTGCACAGATCAAAGGTTATAAAGTGGTCCTGGGCAGATCCACGGTTCACATCAAATCCGCATTGTGAAGGCACGAGTTGGTTAAGAAAATGGAGTCTGGCGGAATCGTGTATCCTTCTCTCAATCCGACGGTGGAGAGGCGAGGTCGGATCATATCGAGGGATGAGAGTGATTCCGGAAGCGAAACCTGCACGGCGGATAAGCCCAAAAGGCCCAGCGGAATTTGTTATCCGATGACACATCCGACGGACGGAAATCAAAGCGGGATAGATCAATGGTTATTATAAGTTCCGAGGAGTGAAACTGCACGGGAGATAAGTCCCACACTCCCAGCGGAATTGGGTAGACGTCGACAGATCTGATGGCTGATGAATGTCGGGCGATCACATCAACGGCTGAAAAGGATTCCGGAGCCCAAACTTGCACGTTGGATAAAGGGAAGGAGCCCAGCGGAATTTGATAGGCGGCAAGTGATCCAACGGCTCGCCAATAAAGGTATATTAGATCGAGGGCTGTGGATGATTCCGGAGATTAAAGCTGCACGGGGGTTAAAGCCAGAAAGCCCAGCGGAATGTGGGACGTGGCGTTTGATCCAACGGTGAAAAATGGAGGGTACGACACAGCAACGGTTGTGAGCGTTTCCGGGGCACGAAGTTGCACGTTGGTTAATACCAGGGCACCGGGCGGAACGGGATACATGGCACAAGATCCAAAGGCCAAAAATTAAAGAGAAACCAGATCTACGGTCGTGGATGAAACCGAAAAATAGAAGTGCATGGCAGTTAGAGATAAGTGGTGGTTGCGGAAGTTAATGCTGTCCACGTGGCGAATTGGGTGGTCCTATAAAGGCAGGGTTGACCTCTACAATGATTATTTTATTTGCTCGGGACCCAGCGAAAAGGACCTGGCAATTTGGGAGCTTCCATTTGTTAGTACCAGGCACGTTCTGAACACGCGCCTCCACAGTAAGCTAGGTAGGACTTTAATCCTGTAACTCCTTCATCCAGTTACTGGTATAAATTAAGAAATGGACCAAAGGAGTGAGGTTAGTGTGTCTGGTCGGGTCGCGGATGACAGAGAGGAATTTTTAATAGACAGACACAGGGGCGTCTGCGACCCCTTCCTGTCCACAGGGAGCGTGTCCGGCAGCAAAGAGAAGTTGTGGTCTTATTTTTCACAGGGGAATGACGTTCTGAATGTATGCAAGTCCTTTTTGTACCATTTTTCCATTGAGCAAACCCTCCACTTCCCTGAATTTGCCGAATGGTGCGCGGTGAACTATTCTCCCTCTCAGAGGATCATTGTGAGTAGGTCCGCGTCGAAAATACTGTGTAAAATTGATGCTGCGGTTGTCAGAGAAAACCTTAGTCTGCCTGAAAGCTACCCTGTAAATCGTGAGTCTGTAAATGAATCTGTCCTCGCTGAGTTTTTCAAAAATTGCGAAGGTGAAAGTCGCTCTTAATTCCTGTCAAGTATCCTGAAGGAAGGTCAGTCTCTCGAAATCCTTTTCTCACCTTACCCCTTGCACGTTTTTAGAACTGAGGTGCAGCTGGTAATGTCTTTGGTCTGTCAAGTGTTAGGTTTAGATGACGATTGTCATATAGGTGATGTTATCCTTGGTTTGTTGTTAAAAATAAACTCTTTAAGTCCCGAGTCCCAGTCATTCCCCGTGCTTAATTTAGATGAGTACCTTGCCGAAGCGATCCACCTCCAGTTGACTGAATTTCCCAAGGTCCAGTTCTTTAGGTTTCAAACATACTTGCTTAACATGTTATTATGTTCTAATGTTACTGAGTTAAAGTTCTTAAGTGCTCTATGTTCTTCTGATTTTCCCAAGCAAATCAATATGGTCGAATTTGCCAATTCGATCATGTCCGGAATATACAGGATGTTATTTGATGAGGACCTGCCCCGTGTCCTGAACGAAATGAGATGTCTAATGCAGTCGTCACCCGAAGATCAGGTGGGGGATTGGTTCCTGTACAGAGGTTACACAGTGTTGAGAATATATGGCTTTACTGGTCAGCCTTGTAGGCTACCATCCTTCTTGACCCCAAGGATTTTCGCATTGGAGTTCATGAGGCAGAGATTGTTGTCTGAGGAGGAGCACTTTGGTGCTTTCAGAAAATCTTTGAATATTAAATTTCCATTTAAAGTCGGCCCTTTCATTTTTAAAGGTAAAGGTGCCCTGGCATTTATAGAAAGGTTGATGGAGAATATGGATTTCATAAAAATGTAAATATGAACTAAGACCCCCACCAGGTGATCTCATTGAGAAAACAGGCGAACAGGAATAAACCATTTGAGCATCAGGTTATTGAGGGGCTGGCTGAAATGGCCAATTTACTACAATGTACTGACAGGTCAAAGTCTGATGAAGAGACAGCAGCTCAAATAACAGAAGGTGCTGGTATTTTGGTCAAGAGGAGTTTGTCTGAAACTGAGAGCATGGATGTAGACGAAGAAGGCCCCCCATAAAAGGACAAAAATGCTGCAAAGTGGTGAAATTATAGATGAGGAGGTTTCTGATGGTTCCAAAGGGGGTGCCCTAGTTCCCCTAAAGGTGGTGCAGATAAGCCAAGTCTCTTTTAAAAATCCGAAAGGTGATGTAGACAGTTCGAAATTGTGCCACATGTTTAAGTCAAAGGAATACCTAAAAGCCAGTTACATGGAGAAGAGGAAGCAGTCTATGGAGGAAACGAGAAATTTGCTCCCGAAGGTTAGAAGTCTGTACAGTTCGAAAACCTCTCTCGTCTCTGGTAGAGATGCTGAGAGGAATACTTTTAGAATGGCTATGGTAAGTGACAGGAAAATGTCTGAAATAGAGATCCGGTTAGACAAAATCAGCACTCCGGACAAAATTCAACTCCACAAACAGACAAGCGATATCATCTACTCAGACTTACTTCAAGCCATGGTGAAGATCAATAAATTGCAAATCTTGATAGACAAATTGGAAATCCAGTTGAAACATGAGAAAGTAGAAACTAAAGCAAATGCTGTTCAGATTAAGAAGCTGCAGACAGACATTCCTAGTTCATACAGTACACAGGCAGTCAAGAGATTGTTAGACGAAAAGGATAATGCACTCCAGGTCCTGAAGAAGAAACTAAAGATCCCAGGTACTGAACATGTTCAGTCATCTGAGTTGCTAGCCCTCCAAGAAGAAAAGGATAAAGTCCATCAGGAGATGATGGAATACAAGGGAAGAGCCGGAGAGCTACAGGAGGAAAAAGAAAAGTGGGAAGCCGAAAGGGAGGAACTGTTATCCCAAATCTCCTTGATGAAAAAAGATCAGAATGAAGA
>LPNX011175168.1:32575-120564 GCA_001517045.1 Pseudotsuga menziesii
AAATTCACTGACATACTAGAAGTTGCACGACATGGGCATAAAGGACAGAATCTCAATAGTGCTGTGGGCGAAGAAGATCATCCACAAACACCATTTAATGAAGACTGTCCAAGACAAGTCAGAAGAATTGCTTGCGTAGGTCAATAAGTTCAAACAAGAGTTTAAAGAGCTGTTCGAAGATGGATTGCCGTCCTTCTGGGACGAAGAAGGTCGGATGCTCCCGCCGGAACATTATCATCACCTGCTTGTCCGGGCTCGCATGGACCACTTAAAATTTAATAACTTGGAGAAGAGCCTGACAGGACAAACCATTGTGAACATGTTGACAGAAGACTTCGAAATCCTGTAGAAGTTCGCAATCATCGGAGCCAGATCACCCAAGAAATCTTATGAAGCATTTATGGAGCTCGAGGTAGCAATTCGGGAGATGATGGAGTGTGACACCCCAAGTTCAGAGCAGTGGAAAGTGGTAGAGCGGTTTGGGAAAACAAAGTATATTCTTCCCCCCTAGGAACAGGTGTCAGGTACTGAATGGTTGATGGGGCAAAGACATGGAGCTGATGGGGCAAAGACATGGAGCTGATGGGGCAGAGACATGGAGCTGTTGGGGAAAAGACGTGGAGCTGTTGGGACAAAGACGTGGAACTATTGGGTGAAAGTTTGTTATCCAGTTGATTTGTACTTTGTGATCTGTTAGGAATGGAGTTGTAACAACTTCCTAGTGGTGTAGGAATTCAGTTACAAACTCTAATTTACGCCGATCATTCTGTTATTGATCTGCTGGGGGCCGACTTATTGTTTTATATATAAATTTGTATCTTTTTATGAGATGGGGGTTGGAACCCATCGGGTTGTGAAGAATTTTGGAGAACATATCTGTTTTTGGAATGACAAAGTAAATGCATGAGAGTTTTGTCAGAGATTCATGTGTTGTTGATATTACAGTCTGTGCTTCTTTCACTTATGTGATTGTACCTTCTTTGTGTAACACTCCATTTTGTTTCTTCTTCGTATATGGAATATAGCGTTAGATGATCAGAATTCATGTGTTTATGCTCTGGTTATCATTTCAGATATTATATGATTTTTTTTGCTAAAGTTGATATAGAACTCATCATTGTTGATGCTCTGTATTAATGGGTTGTTTCTTCATCTCTTCTGTTCCACCAGAATCAATTTGAATGACTGTGATGATATGATTACCTTGCCTTTGATGAATATCATGTATATGTCTTTGTGCTATCTTTGTATTGTATATGACTCCATGCCCAATGGTTATGTTATTGTTTCAGCCAAATACATAAATCTGTGGATGTTATTTTAAATCTGGTCTTGTTAAATCTTTATTGAGAGATCCCTCTCTGGAAGAAAATACCAGTTTCTTCCTAAAGTGGTTTTGCTGTTACCTTGGAGTATACCTTTTACAACCTGGGTACATTCTGAGTGCTAACAGTCATATCCCAATATCTTTGTCACCCATTTTTGTTTCTCTTCCGAAGATAGCCTTTGTTCCAAGAAGTATTTAAGGCTATCATGATCATTTTTAACCTTGAAATGTCTCCCCATAAGTTAAGGGCAACATTGCTTCAGGTCATGTAGTATTTTCAACATTTCCTTATCATAAATGTGATTTTTTAAGTTCTTTCCCTTGATTAGATGACTTGTGAAGGCAAGAGGGTGTCCTTCTTGCATTAGTACAACACCAATTCCATTTCTTGAAGCATCACATTCCACAATAAAAGGTTTTTGTGAAGTCTGGTGTCGCGAAAACAAGAGAGTTACACATTGCCTCTTTGATTGTTGAAAAGCTTGAGTTTCCTCTGGAGTCCAAGAAAATGCATCTTTCTTCAGTAATGTTGTTAGAGGAGCTGCTATTCTTCCATAGTTCCGAGCAAACTTGTGGTAGTACCCTTTCATACCTAAGAATCCTTGAATATTATTTAGTGTTTTTGGAATCGACCATTCCATCATGGCTTTAATTTTGTTAGGGTCTACCTTGACACCTTTATGGGATACACTATGACCCAAATATTCTACCTCATTTATCCCAAAGAAACATTTTGAGGGTTTTGCATACAATTCTTTCTCCTTTAGTAGTTGTAGTGCCCTTCCAACATGTTAAAGATGTTCTTACCAAGACTTGCTATAGATTAGTATATCATCAAAGAATACCAGCGCAAATTTTCTAAGTAAAGGCTTGAAAATAGAATTTATCAAACCTTGAAATGTGGAAGGAGCATTTGTGAGACCAAATGCCATGACCAAAAAATCAAAGTGACCTTCATGAGCTTTGAATGTTGTTTTGGGGATGTCTTTATCCTTTATTCAAATCTGATGATACCCGGAACGAAGATCCGACTTTGTGAAGACAACTACTCTATGCAATTCATCTAACAATTCAATAATGACATGAATGAGAAACTTATCTTTAATGACGATCTTGTTGAACTCTCTATAATCAGGACACATACGCCATGATCCATCTGGCTTGGGTACCATTACCGCTGGTGCAGAGTAAAATTCAATCCACAATTAAGTATAAAAATATATATAAATAAATTTAAAAAATTACTCTCAAATGGGGTGGTAGGTCCCTGGGAGCAGCGTAAGGGGTTCCCCACGTATGCTAGCTAGGTGGAGGTGTGTCGGCACAACACCAACCCCACACAATGGGCGCAATGAGATGAGATGGCATCATCAAGATGGGGCTTAGTGGCGAAGCAACATATGACTGTTGCAGTGAAACTAGTTCGAGTTATGGAGTATGGTGAGAGGTATTACGAGCACATGGTGATAATGGATTGAGTGACTAACAACACAAGAGGACATCATTCTTAAAACGATCCATGTGGAGGATTGACGACATGCAAGTTAAGGTACATTCAATTGGTTTTAGTTCGGTTGGGGGCTTGTCATGTGTTATTTTCTTTGTCTGCAAAGGGGAGAGCCAAGGCTTATAACTATGAGGCTTTTCACAATGTTTATGCTAGAGAAACAATAACCTAGAGGACTTGGGGAGGGAAACTTCTAAGTCTGTCTGTGAGTTATTTGGACTAGAGGCCTTAAAGATGATTTTATTTGGGTATTGGTGATTGTAAATAACCACTGCAAGATGGCAGGATAGACCAAGGGATGGAGGAAAACGCAAGGGGCCAATAATAGAGACCAAATGAGGGCTTGATATGAGATAGAGGAGGGTCAAGAGACATATTACCGAGAAATTCCAACTAAGATAAGAGCACCGATTGCTCAAATGGAAACTGTAGTGAAAGAGGAGCAACAATGCTGCCATCTTGATGATATAATGGAAGAGATGTGGCCATGGGTAAGAGATTCATGGAATACCTGCACCAGGGACACCAAATTCTACAAGACAATAGCTTTGCATTGGACAACTACGACACTAATGGGAAAAACGTTTTTGGAAGCCAAGGCGAAACAAAACGAGCTGCTACTCCAGATGGACGAGCTTAATACCAAAATGAACTACCTAATCAAAGTGGTAACATGCAAAGGATTTGACACTATTATTGAGACTCTAGGTTCCGAGAAGGTCCACATTTCAATTTAATATGATTCTCAAGAAGCATATGATAACTTTATTTCAATTTCTTTACATAGTTTTTGGTTATCTTAGTTTTACATCTATATATCATGTTAATACTAGTAGCAAACTCTTAATCACTTATTTAACTATTTTTAAAATCATATATAAACTAATCACTTGTTTAACTATTTTTAAAATCATATATAAACTAAGATTTTGTTTTTGATACTAACCCTCTTAAAAAAACATATAAACATTCCATGACGTAATTTTATTTAATATTTAATATAATCTTTAGTTAAAAAAACATTTATTTACTTGAAACTTAAAAAAAAAATTATTTACTTGAAACCGTTTTTTTAAACATCATTAATTTATAATATCTCAAGTTTCTAATAAAAATATACAAACAATTATTAAAAAAAAAAAAAAAAACCTAAAATTAAATGAATAATAAATTTAAATGTAAAATAAAATAATCAATTCCTTAAAAGCTAAATGGTGAAATCCAAAATTATCTCTTACCTCAAATAATATATATTGTTCATACTATCTATTACTTCAAATAATATAACTCATACCTTAAAGGCCACTTAACTTTAAAAGCACCAAACAAAAAATCCAAAAATATCTAAGACTAAATGGGCCATATACACACATGAGGTGGAAGCCATATGTCATGTCATGCAAGTGGATTGTCCTCATCATTCAGATCCCAACTTCAATTTTTATGTACTCAATCTAAATTATGGAGGTTAAGGTTCCATATGTAAGATTCCAACTTCAATTTTTAATTACTCTCTATAAGGAGGATAAGGTTTCATGGGTAATATTTTAACTTCAATTTTAATTATTTATTGTAAAGTAAGGAGGTGAAGGTTCTATTTATAAAGTGATTTTAAATATGCTCTTTTAGATATGCTTTTTTTACTACAGATTATCTCCCCAGTTTTTGTGAGACACTTACAGGTTCTGTTGAGCATCTTTTACTGATTACTTGAGATTCACACCCTCCTTGGATCAGATTTCTGGGTTCCTGTTATGTTCTTTAGGAACAGAGATGACTGTACTTGATAGTCTTCCTATGAGAGGGTTCTCATTGATAGTGAACTCATAGTGCTTTGAGTAAAGCTTCTGTGGATATTTAAATTGTATTATCTTGTAGTTACATGTTATTTTTTGGCTGTTAGGACTGTTACATTTGCTGATATGAACTGGTAGGACTGTTTATTACTACTGCTGTAAGTATACAGTTTAAGGCTGATGTACTTGAAGATGTAAAAAGTTCCTTTGATTCATTGAATACCAAGGAATGTATTTTTTTCGATTGAAAAAAGAAGAAGTGATTTTAAATATATGTAAATATGATTTTTACATATAATTATTGTTATAAGGTAGATATAAATATGATATTTACATATAAGTATTGTTAAGACTGGGTCTGGTTGTTAGCACGGATTGAAAATTGCTTGAAAATGTGGTGTAACAGGTGGGTCTCTCATGGAGGCAGGCTTATCCTCATCAATTCAATCCTTGAGGCTATACTTGTTTAGTGGTTCTTATTGTCCATGGTCCCTGTTAGCATTCTTCGGAGAATAAGAATCCTCTGCAAGAATTTTTTATGGGCAGTCATGGATAAACAACATGTATTCTCGTGGACCTCGTGGAAATCCATTGCACGTCCCAAAGTGATGGGAGGTTGGGGACTGAAGGATCTACCCTCCTTTGCTAAAGCGTTAGTTGCCAAATGTGCCTGGAACATCATCAATGGTGATGGTTTATGGAATCGTATCATTTATCAGAAATATATTACTCCTTTGTCTGTCATCGAATGGATCCGGGCTCCCGACAAGACCAATCTACACGCCTCTATCTTCTGGAAGGCAACTGCAAAATCATTTGACATTGTTGGAGGTTGGCTTGTCTGGAGGATAGGCAATGGCCGAGCTATTAGAATTGGGCAAGATCCTTGGGTGGGAGGACATGTCTTTAACTGTTTTTCAGATGATATGATTCAACATCTAGCAGATCTCGGCTTCCCTCATCTTCATCATATACACATCCAGAACGCTCCGATTTTATCCCACCAGCGATGGTTGTTAGCTGCAGATCTCGAACTCTTTGCTGATGATGAGGTCTCTTGGAATCAATACATTCAAAATTTGCAGAAAAGTATGGTTCGATTGTTGGATAAACCAAACCGACTCTTATGGACCAAAAATTCCATGGGAGGGACATACTTACCCAAACTGGGATACCTTGCTATCAGAGAACTGGAGGATCCCCTCGAGCCTGACTGGTGGTGCCAAAGCATATGGAGGCTTTTCTGTCCACTCAAAATAAAGCTGTTTTTCAGGTTAGTTTTAGATGGCAAGATCCCGGTCTAGGATTCCTTGACTCACAGGTTTCTAGTTGGGCCTAGCAGGTGCAATTTATGTGAACATGGTACCGAATCGATATATCATCTCTTCTTATCTTGCCCTTATGCACAGGAGGTGTGGAAATCTCTCACATATCATGCGGGCATTCCACACTTTTGGAATTCTTTGGATATCAAACTGGCTTGGAAGGATTGGATTAGCGGTCCACACTTCTTAATTCTTGCTTCCCTTCCGGTTATTGCAGTTTGGGGCATTTGGCTAGCTGGGAATAATAAATTATTTGACAGAATTCTCATTTTGACCCAAATTTATGCTGATCGCGGTTTTGGTATCTTCAAAGTTTTTCCAATACCGATCTCCCTTAAACCTCCTCGAATCATCTCTGCGGCCATTGTGGATGATAACTTTCCATGGGCCTTTGTTGATGGTGCCTCTCAAGGTTGGCCACGGTTGGGTGGAACTGGGGGCATTATCCACCTATCCCCCTCTAGGTCCATCCATTTTGTTGCTGGGTTGAGGGAAGCCTCCAATAACCAGGCTGAATTCGCGGTTGTCAACATCCTATTGAGGCTCGCTCTTGAACTTGGTGTGGACAGATTATAGGTTGTTGGTGACTCTTTGTTGGTTGTGGATTGTCTTAAAAAGCATAAGGCCTCGGTGGATATCTTTCTTCTTCCTCTCTTTGAGGACACTGACAGAGTGAGGACCCACTTCTCTTTTCTTTCTTTTCAACATATATTTCGAGAAGCTAATGCGGTGGCTGATGGCCTGTCCAAGAAAGGCTTGCTCCTTCCGATGGGATTCTCTGATAGGTGGGAGATGAATGATGGCTAGATGACCCCCCCGGGTCGTCAATGTCCATAGACTTTCCATTTAAGTTTTTTTCGACTATGCAGAGTTGATAGATCAACAAGACCTTTAATTAGATATATTTCACTGAAAGGGATGAATAGTCTTCATCTGGCTGTAGATGCAATGATCCTATAAGTTAAAATTTTCATATGTAGAATGTAATGATCGAGAGGTTAATAAACTATATGGTTTTATTTTAATAAAATTATGATATTTTCCAAGGAAAAAAAAATAATGCAAATATAACTAACATATTTTTTAAAACTTAGGATGAGGTTTATAAATCACAAATTATTGGTTCATAGTTTTGCAATCTAAGAAAAAACTTATTTCAATTTAGTTGTGTATAGGTTTGAGATCATTTTCTTGTTTCCTTATACCCTATAAAATTGATTTTTTTACCAATTAGTTTAAGTCTTACTCCAATATCATCTTTATATCTACGTAAAGTACAAGTTATTAATTTTACAAATTAAATAGAATTGCAATTAATTAAAATAATCAAAATATTTACATATTAAAAAATATTATTTTTTTGATAATTATAATAAATATCATAAAATTTTATAAGCCTAGGCCTTGTGGTGGGAGTTGATTGAGAGTAGAGCAAATGGTAAAGTTGAAATGTTGTAAATGGGAGATGGTTGTACCATGATTAGGGCCATGTACATGTAGATGTATTCTATATCAAGTCTTACTCTTGATTTTTTAAAGTGAAATTACAAGATGTAATATAGCATTACAATGAAAACAAAAAACCTAAAAATTTATAATAAAAATAATTATTTAAAAAAAGTTAGGTTAAATCAAGGAAGGCAGGGTTCCATCGAATATTGTGATTAGAATTTAAGAGTGATTGATTTTTTTTTAGTAAAATATGAATTCTATGTTATAAAAGTTACATTAAAAGTTCTGGTGAATAGTCTTCGTCATATAAATAGGGGGAAAACTTATTTAGCAATTGGAGTTCTTGCATACGCCATATGACGGTTCTGCGTTTGTACTTGTTTTTCTTTACTGAATTAATCCCATAGGTTGAGCATTTGTACTGTATTTTTCTTGCCGAATTGATACCTTGGACAACCAATCCTTGTAAACCCCCTGTAAAATCATGTGAATGGACTGTCCACGGCATCAATCCGTGCATTGACAGCAAAAAAAAAAACTTTTGACAGAGCAATGGACCTCTCTCTTCGCAACAGATGTCACCGTACGAATTACACTTTTCTCGATCCAATCTCCAATTTACTGTTAGACGAATCAGCCCATTTAACGAGGACGACTTGAAGCATTCATTCAGTCCTTCCATTCCATTCCACCAACTCTCCGGGTAGCGAGTTGAATCTGCCTGTTTCGAATTTTGTCGAGGGTTGTCTGCCCGAGGTTCGATCCCGTGACTTGTAAGTAGTCGAACGACAACCTATCTCTGAAATTTTCTTGGATTATTGATCGTTTTATTCTTACTATGGCTCTATGATCGCTTTGTGTCATCCAGGTCTTAAAGATACCCAGTTCTTCCGCATTTATGAATTGATTCCCATTTTACAGACGGGGTATCGATTTTTGAAGTGCTCAATTGGGGTTTTCTTTAATATTATCTCTTTACTAAGGGTTTTAGGTTCTGTAGCTTCAATGTCAAGCTATGATGATATTAATGGATGTCTGTGCAGTTGTGGGTAGATACAATATAATCATGGGGCGAGGGAAACGAGAGATGAAGAAAATAGAGAACGCGACGAAGAGGCAGGTAACATTGACCAAGAGGAGACGCGGCCTGTTCAAGAAGGCCCAGGAGTTGGCAATACTGTGCGATGCCAGCGTTGGGCTTGTTGTGTTTTCTGGCTCGGGAAAACTCTCTGAATATTCCAGTTCCAAGTATGTATTCCTTACAGTTCCTCCTGTACTGTTGAGCAGGAACTGTCTGTTTGTCTATGTTTTTGAAAGCCAGAACATTAATGGATGTCATGAAGGGTTGAAAATCTTTCAGAATTATGACATGGTTGAAAATGGGTTAGAATGTTTATTGTGTGGGAAGAAGCGAGGTCTTCTGGAAGATAAAAATTTCCTATCTTATGCATCTTTTCATTTTTTTCCCCAAAATTATTCGCAATTGATTGAATATTTGCCCAAATTTTCCGTAGAAGTTAAAAGTATGCTCCTGAGCATAAACTGCATAGTCAACTTTGCAAGTTTAATCTAATTCAAACTATAAGCTTTGATTCAAAGTTCACTCTGGCTTCAGTCTGAGAGAGGCTTCTTGCTTATTGCAAAGTTTACTCTGGCTTTAGTTTTGAAGCTTCTGGCCTTTTCCAATTAGTAAGTTCTATAGCAAAGTTCACTCTAGCTTTACTGCAAGAGAGGCTTCCTGCCATTCTTACTGGAAGAGAGGCTTCGTGCCATTAAACTGCAAGTTTGACAACTGTTAGTTTTGAAACTTCTGGCTTATTCAAATTAGTAAGTTCAAAAGCAAAGTGCACTCTAGATTTAACTTTACTGCAAGAGAGGCTTCCTGCCATTCTTACTGTAAGAGAGGCTTAGTGCCATCCAAACTATGCAAAGTTCACTCCAGGCTGATTCAAATTAGTGCCATTCAAACTATAAGTTGAATCAAAGTTCAGCTGATTGAAATCAGTGCCATTCAAATTATAAGTTGAAGCAAAGTTCACTCTAGGTTGATTCAAACTAGCAAGTTTTGAAGCAAAGATCAGTAAAGTTCGCTTTAGGCTGATTCAAACTAGCAAGTTTTGAAGCAAATATCAGCAAATTTCGCTTTAGGGTGATTTAAACTAGCAAGTTTCGAAGCAAACTAAGTTTACAGTAAGAGATGCTTCCTGATGATCTAAATTATAAGTTTTGAAGCAAAGTAAGAGATGCTTCTTGGTTATCTAAATTATAAGTTTTGAAGCAAAGTTCACTTTAGGGTTATGCAAATCCATAAGTTTTGGAGAAGTTTCCATTAACTATATTCTTTCTTATTTTAACCTACCACTAGGTTACCGCTAAGTTTTAAAGCAAAGTGAACCCTTTATTATTCTAACCTACCACTAAGTTTTGAAGCAAAGTGAACCCTTTATTATTCTAACCTACCACTAAGTTTTGAAGCAAAGCTCACTTTAGGTTCATTCAAACTGATAAGTTTTTGAAGAAAGATCACTTTAGTTCATTCAAACTGATAAGTTTTTGCAGAAGTTTCCATTAACTTTTTTCTAATAAAGAGTTCTCTTTTATTCTAACCTACCACTAAGTTTTGAAGGATTTGAAGCAAAGATCACTTTAGTTCATTCAAACTGATAAGTTTTTGCAGAAGTTTCTATTAACTTTATTCTAATAAAAAGTTCTTTCATATTCTAACCTACCACTAAGTTTTGAAGCAAAGTTCACTTTGGATTCATTCAAACAGAAGTTCACGTTAACGTTTTCCCTTAATCTTACCTCACTAACCTACCACTAAGTTTTGAAGCAAAGTTCACTTTGGATTCATTCAAACAGAAGTTCACGTTAACGTTTTCCCTTAATCTTACCTCACTACGTTTTGGAGCAAAACTCACTCTATCCTTTTATTTTGAGCTCCAATCTCTCAACCATACCGATAAGCTAATTGAGGTTATATAGCTTACTAAATTTACATGCAACAACGGTTGTTAATACGTTTTGGAGCAAAACTCTCTATTCTCTTATTTTGAGCTCCAAGCTCTCAATCATACCGACAAGCTAATTGAGGTTATATAGCTTACTAAATTTACATGCAACAACGGTTGTTAATTTATGGGGAAGGGGATATGAATGCTTACAAAAATTCATCTATTCAAAGTGCGATTGAAGTTAATCACTTTTAGGTTCTTTATGTTTGAAATATAATTATTGTTTACAATATCATAATAGTACTACACAAGGAAACAAGTCTTCAATGGTAGGAAACATGTTTCTATTTAGAAACTCAAGGAAATGTAGAAATGAAAATTTTCCTTCTTAAAATTGGTGTCTTCATTTTTTCTTTGATTGTTTTAGACAAAAAAATAAAAAAAATAAAAATTAAATGTTAAAGGGTTATGCCGTCCACTATTTTCCTTCTCTCTAAAATCGATTTCCCTTCTCTTTAGCATCGATTTTATTTAATTGTTCGAGATGGTTGTATTTCCGATTTTGTTTTATGGGTTATAGCTTATGTATGGTTGTATTTCATTTTATTTTCACTTGATGTATGTTGTAAATTTGTATGAATCTTTAGATTCTAAAATTAAAAACTTTAATGACTTATGCTCTAAGTTTCATTTTTATGTATTCAAATATAAAATTTGTAATATTTATGGCGGCGTCCCCTATGTTGAAGACTGTGACGTCCCCTCTAACTTTTCCTAAAACTTGACAGAAACTTCTATATAGGCTGCTCCTATGTTTCCTCGCTCCCATGTCCGTGCTTCTCAAAAACTTGATAAAACATTATATCATATCAACTTAAAAGACATGAATGTTTACAAAAGTTCATCTTTTTAAAGTGGCATTAAAATTGATCACCTCTAGATTCTTTATATTTAAAATATAATTATTATTTACAATATCACATCATCAACTTCAGCTTACAAAGTGTAATTTAGGTGGAGAATATGTCTTTCATGTTATTGGATGTGTCCCTAAATATGAATATTAATTGCTTACTCGAATTTACATTATTTCTACCTCTATGATATTGAAAAAAAACATTATTCTTGATAATATGCTTTGCATACTTGCAAAGTGTAATTTAAGTTTAATTTTTTTTTTAACATTTAGCTTTACATATTGTTATATTGTTTTAAAGCATTAGACAAATTTTAAAAAAAATATAAAGGTTTTTAATTTAATATTTTTTTTATTTAAAAAAATCAATTATAGTTTTTCATTTTTTTAATTTAATTCTTATTTATTTATTTTTGGATTAAAGGTTTATAATGTTACTATAATTAATTGTGATATTCATTTTTTAATCCAATACTCTTCCATCTTAATGTGTAAATTGTTTATTATTTTTATTTATTTGCTAAAATGTTTTTAATTTAAAAAAATCAATTATAGTATTTCATTTTTTTAATTTAATTCTCTTTTATTTATTTTTGGATTAAAGGTTTATAATGTTACTATAATTAATTGTGATATTCATTTTTTAATCCAATACTCTTCCATCTTAATGTGTAAATTGTTTATCATTTTTATTTATTTGCTAAAATGTCTTTAAAAGAAATTTATAAAATATTTAAAAATAAAAAGTTTTTAATATTGCAATAACATGTTTTGTGATATTTTTAATTTAATACTCTCCCATTTTAATGTGCATGCTAATCAACATCTTCTTTATTTTGTAAGCTAATCATCATCTTTATGTATGTGTAAAAAATGTTTTTTTTAATATATTTCGTGGTTTCTTAAATTTGTATGTCCACATCTATATACTCATTGGTGATTGCGCTTTGTAATAATTATAATCGTGTTGAAGGTATAGACAATTATTTTTTTTATTTTTCTTAACCTAGAAAGATGGGTGTATATATTATTCACATAGGTATAAATATTATTCACATTTGTGTTTTTTAGACCTTTGAGATTATGCTTCATCGAGAGATTTGAATAAGGTGTCGACATGTAATTAATATGGAATTAGTGAAACACTTAATTAGATCGGTAATCAATTGAGTTATTTTTTTATTTTTATTTTTTCAAAATTTCTTATGGGGCTTTTTTTCATTTGTCATCATTAACAACATTAATGGTTGGTAATTTGGAGGGACTCAACTAGATGTGAATTTGTTAGTCATAATAATGGTTTGTAATCTTGTGGGACTAAACCCAATTTGAATATGTAATATATAATTTTTTTTTTTGTTTTACAAGAAAAACTTATTGAGATTTAATCCTCTTTCTTAATTGTCAATCACAATTACCATTGAGATTTAATCCTCTTTTGTGACCATATTTAAAAAATTAGGCATATTTCCTTTTTACATTTGTGGATGACATATTTAACGAAGCCATTGACATCCATTGAATTTGAATTAGGGACTTGGTATGAAATAAATAAAGGTTGAGCAATATTGATGACCATCGATTAAGGTAACCTCTTAGGTTTTTTGTTTTACAAGAAAACTTCGTGGGGTTTCCCTTGTTAGAGTGGTAATCTCTAGGGACTTGCTTAGTATATGCATTTTTGTTTTGTATGGAGAACTCTGGTGCATCTCCTCTTTCTTAATAATCGACCACAATAATCACTCATAATCATATGAGACTTTAATATTTAGTTGAGACTTTAAACTTGGACTTGTGATCGATAACTTCTTTGTTTAACTTATCTTAAGGAAGCAATTCAACTAATTATAATACTTAAGGTTTTTTATTTATTTATATTTACTTTTATTTTTTATTATTATTATTTTGGTACAAAAATTGGGAATAGAAAATATATTAAAAAGGTTGTGCACAACCATACAAGTAAAAAAAGGAAGATCCAAGTTTGAGAGTTGGTTCTGCTTAGGGTAGAATCCCTACTACATAATCTACTAAAAATTTATAAAATTTCCCAACAGGTTTTACATTCTTATCCAAGATATGGGTGGAGTATACCCTAATAAATTGACTACACAGATACTGGCAAAAAAACGTAAAAGACTAACTGAGAAGAAGAAGACAAATTGCTATACATTCTTGCTTGGAAACCCAAACATGGGTTGCACAATTGAAGCTTCCTCCATAGGGTGAATGCCTACATAAGGTGATTCCTAATAGTGGCTGCACTGGTTCATCTTAGCCACCTTGTTTAAATCCTTATTGATTTCCTACACTATGCCCACGATCTCCCTTATAATCTTGTCCAAATTGTCAATTCGAGAGTCCAAACAAGACAATTGAAGCGAGGTATACTTAACGTCCTTATAAACGGAGATAACTTGGACTTGTGATCGATAACTTCTTTGTTTAACTTATCTTAAGGAAGCAATTCAACTAATTATAATACTTGAGATTTTTTATTTTTTATTTTTATTTTATTTATTTATATTTATTTTATATTTACTTTTATCTTTTATTATTATTATTTCGGTACAAAAATTGGGAATAGGAAATATATTAAAAAGGTTGTGTACAACCATACAAGTAAAAAAAGGAAGATCCAAGTTTGAGAGTTGGTTTTGCTTAGGGTAGAATCCCTACTACATAATCTACTAAAAATTTACAAAATTTCCCAACAAGTTTTACATTCTTATCCAGGATATGGGTGGAGTATACCCTAATAAATTGACTACACAGATACTGGCAAAAACACATAAAAGACTGACTGAGAAGAAGAAGACAAATTGCTATACATTCTTGCCTGGAAACCCAAACATGGGTTGCACAATTGAAGCTTCCTCCATAGGGAGAATGCCTACATAAGGTGATTCCTAATAGTGGTTGCATTGGTTCATCTTAGCCACCTTGTTTAAATCCTTGTTGATTTCCTACACTATGCCCACGATCTTCCTTATAATCCTGTCCAAATTATCAATCCGAGAGTCCAAACAAGACAACTGAAGCGAGGTATACTTATCGTCCTTATAAACTGAGATAATACTTTGAAGACCCCTACTAGCAGTTTCATAAACATTCCCTAAATTCTTTTTGAAATCGACGATGCTGCCTTGAAAGTAAGCATAAACTTCAGCCTAGCTTGGCATGGTGAACCTTGCAACCAACTGCCCGCTACTCCTAAAAAGCAACACCTGAAATAGAGAGATACCTTTCGAAGGAGAAAGACATTGTTGGACATGGCTTTCTATTCCAACTAGTTCCCTCCTCCTTCTATGCGAGATGAATGGATTCCAAACACCCTTGCAACCCAGAATACACCACCGTTGAGAGATGGTTCTGATGCCCCCCCTCCTCAACCATTTTCAATTCCATTCCCATAAAAGCACATTTATGCCCATATGTGCGAGCCTGCAAAGGGGATGGTGAAAGGACAACAAGGTTAAATCTCATTAAATTTAGACAGCAGGCCGCTGCGATTTTGTGCAAAATGGCTCCTTCACTGTTGAGCATGTAGCTAGATGTCTCCGTTAGAGATAGTCTGGAGGGAGGGTTGGGAGTTGATATGGAGGACAATCCCTTGACTATCACGGTTCCGCACTTATTCTCCTTAGACCCAATGTAATAGTGCCTATTCCTAGAGGTTAAGGAACACATTTATTTACCTTGGTGTTATTGGCATTCGCTACCAATCCTTGCTCGTTTCTTACACCTTTATTTGCCAACTTGTCTGCAATCCCATTGTTTTCTCTTTTAACATGAAAAAATCTAGTTGAGGATGAGAAGTTTAAGTGTTGAATGCTTGTAAATCCTTCCACCTTTAGCTATGGCTTCTTTACCTCCTTGACGCATCTTCTAAATCACTTGCTTGGAGTCACCAATTACCAAGAGGCGATTAATGTTTAAATTAGTGGCTATTTCTAATCCAGCGAGGAGGGCTAGCCATCTTGCTTCATTGTTTGTTTTTATTTTGAGACCCCATGCAAAGGAGTTGTATAGTTTTCCTCCAGAATCAAGGATGATCCCTCTCGCAACCTGTCCCTGTACTTAGGGTTTATCTTTCACTAATTATCTAACATTAAATAATTCAACCAATTATAGGTTATTTTTGACTAATTGTCTAACATTTATTAATACTTTTACCAAAGTTAAATACTTCTTGCAACATTGATTATTACTTTTACCAAATTTATATACTTCTTGCCAATGATGTTTTTTAAAATCTTATCACTTGGTGGATTCTTTTGTGTTTGGCTTTTTTAAAACTTTTTATATTTGATTGATTATTGTCATCTAGTTTTTATTTGAGGAATTGATTGCGATGGTATAGTGGTAAGTATGATGATGGTTATTAACATTTATTGAGAACTCATGAAGGTCACTATGAATTTTTGGTCATGCCATTTGGTCTAACAGTCTAACAAATGCACCTTCCACATTTTAAGGTTTGATAAATTCTATTTTCAAGCCCTTCCTTAGAAAATTTGTCATGGTATTCTTTGATGATATACTAATCTATAGCAAGTCTTGGGAAGAACATGTTCAACATGTTGACAGGGTACTACAACTACTAAAGGAGAAAGAACTGCATGCAAAACTCTTAAAATGTTTCTTTGGGATAAAGGAGCTAGAGTATTTGGGTCATATTGTATCTCACGAAGGTGTCAAGGTAGACCCTAAAAAAATTAAATCCATGATGGACTGGTTGATTCCCAAAACCTTAAAGAATCTTTGAGGATTCTTAGGTTTGACAGGGTACTACTGCAAGTTTGTTCGAAACTATGGAAGAATAACAGCTCCTCTAACAACATTACTGAAGAAAGATGCATTTTCTTGGACTCCAGAGGCAACTCAAGCTTTTCAACAACTCAAGGAGGCCATGTGTAAAGCTTCTGTTTTGGCGACACCAGACTTCACAAAAGCTTTTATTGTGGAATGTGATGCTTCAGGAAATGGAATTGGAGTTGTACTAATGCAAGAATGACACCCTCTTGCCTTCACAAGTCATCCAATCAAGGGAAAGAACTTAAAAAAGCCCATTTATGAGAAGGAAATGTTGACAATACTACATGCCTTGAAGCAATGACGCCCCTACTTGAGAGGGAGACATTTCAAGGTTAAAACTGATCATGATAGCCTTAAATACTTCTTGGAACAAAGGCTATCTTCAGAAGAGAAACACAAATGGGTGACAAATATGTTGGGATATGACTTTGAAATCATCTACAAAAAGGGGAAGCAAAATGTTGTTGCAGATGCACTCTCCAGGAAAGATGAGGATGTTGAAGCATTACTCTATGCTATTTCGATCATCCAACCAGATTGGATAGCCGAAGCAATGAATGGATGGAAAAATGACGAAAAAATATGGACATTTATTCAAAAGCTGCAACAAGATCCCAATGCCTCTAATACATTTAAGTGGAAAGATGACTTGCTATGGTACAAGGATCGCTTATATATTGGTAAGAATTCCCAGCTCAAGCAAAAGGTACTTTTTGAATTCCACTCCTCTCCTATAAGAGGGCACTCTGGTTTCTTAAAAACCTACCATAGGGTAAAGAAAGATTTTTTTTGGGATGGTCTTAAAACTGATGTTCAAAACTTTGTGACAAAATGTTTTGTTTGCCAACAAAATAAAGTGGAAACAATTAAGACCCCTGGTCTCCTACAACCACTTTCCATTCCAAGCTAAAGGTGGACACAGGTCTCGATGGATTTTATCACAGGTTTACCCAAGTCTGAAGGAAAGAGTGTCATCATTGTGGTTGTTGATAGACTTACTAAATATGCACACTTATGTGCACTATCTCACCCCTTCAAAGCAAGCACGATCGATAATTCTTTTATGGAGACAGTAAAAACACTACATGGTACTCCAAATATTATAGTAAGTGACAGGGATCCCATTTTCACTGGAAATTTTTGAACCGAATTATTTTCTTGTTTGGGTACTCAAATGGCTAATAGCTCCAGGTAGCATCTAACTCCAAATATTTGGCAAAGTCCCTGAAAATGTTTTTTGCTATCAAGAAATTCCTCCACACAAAGAAGGCCTTCCTCACCATGCAAAGCTTCTTTAGATAATATATTTGCATCAATATTTTGTTCTTTGTAAATATGATAAAAGGAAAGCACATTGAATATGGCAAACAGATATTAAGGAAACAACATGAAGATTGCAAATATTCCTGGTCCAATTGATGATCATCATGGAGTCACCAAAAATTTTCATAGCATCAATGTCCATCAATTTTTGCAACCGTAAGAAGACACCATAGAGCAAGCAACTCCGCCTTTGTATTTGTACCTATGCCACAACTTAGTTTGGGTTTAAAGAAGTGATCTTCATTGATTTTAATCAAACAACCTGCAACAACAAACCCTCATTGAGTAGCACCATCGAAACACCCCAAAGCTGCAGAAGGCATAGGAAAGTTCCTAACATGTCTGTGTTTCCTAATCTTAGTAGGAACAATACCATAATCCTTACACATATTGAGCACTTTAATAACACTGAAAACCATGTTTTGTGCCCTACTTTCAAAGACAACAACATTTATAGACTTCCATATTTCCCAGCCAATGAAATCTGGAAGCAACTTGTGATCATTATATTTTGTACTATATTGATTAAAAATTATTTAAAGTGAATCCACGCCCCAACCCTGATGTATGTTTAGAGAATCACAAAAGAAAAATAACAAGTAGTGAATAAATGATCAATTGTCTCACTTGAAGTCTTACAAAGAGGGAAAATGCCAGGCCCAAACCAACCTCTGCAAAGTAGATTATCCCAGGTAAGAAGATGGTTTTCAAAATCCAACCAGATAAAGCATTTCAGCTTCATGGGAATCTTCCATTTCTGCAATTTTCCAAACCACCACTTCGGCACATCAAAGGATCTATTTAAGACGAGTGTTGAATATGTTGAATTTGTAGTGAACCGTCCAGATACTTGATTGTAGGACCATATAAGGTCATCCTCCACATTTGTCAGTCTGATACCAACATTATTAAGAGGAGCAACATAATCCGACCATTCTTCATCCCATAAGCTACCCAGACCTAAGTCATTTGCAGTCAACCAATAATCCTTTTATGGATGAAGAAAATCAGGTCTCTTGATATGAGCCAAGGTAATGAAGCCTAATTCAACCAAATAGTCATGCAAGAAGGGAGAAATAATATAATTTTCTTCATTACCTATCAATGGGTCAATACCAACCAGAACATTATGTACATTGCCAACTTTTCAATTCAAACCTTTCCTAATCCAAGGAAATGCCTTAACAAAGCCTCTCGAGAAATTGGATACATTTTTTGTACATTTAAGAGGATTTTTGATCCACCCAAGAGTAGATTCCTTAATATATTTCCCATGCAACACCTCCCTCCATATTTCTTTCCAAACAATCCTCGCTGCATGCTTTTCATGCTTAGAGTCGTATTGAACCAATGCATTTTTTTAATACCCCAATCCCACAAAGAAACAAACTTTGACAACCTTCCAATTGACAAGGTGATATTTACCACCTTCAGCACATCCATACCATAAAAATTTGAAAATTAACTTCTTGCTCATGGAAATAATAGATTTCAGAACACTTGCTAATGAGAACCAAAAGACATGAATTCCAGTTAGCACAGATTTAACTGATATACATATTCCTCCCAAAGGCAGACTCCTATAGGTCCAGTTATTAATCCTCTTCACATACTTCTGTATCAGCCACCTCCAATCTTTGACCCCATAATAGTTTGGTTTAAAAAATAGCCCAAATACTTGATACCATTATCAATGTTTGAAACTTCGTAAGATAGAAGAGTTGTAATGTGCCTCAAAATGTCCTCTTTTACTTTGTTTTTTATGAAGGCGGATTTGCTAATACTAATTTCCATACCTGAAGCCTTACAAAAAAAAAGAGCAATAATCTTTGCAAACTCTTTCCACTCCTCTATTGATCCTAAACCAAATATTCAACTTCTTATATGACTTTATTTCACTTATGGGAAATTTTTTTAACATCAAATCTCTAAGTTTTCTTCAGTTTTCGTATTATTAAAATAAATTTCATAATATTAAAATATAATTTTTTCTTTATTTCTCACTAAAGTATAACAATATATGAGATAGTCATCATCTCTATCTTTTCCTATGTTTGTTTTTTTTAACTAGAGCAACATTTGGTTATTTCATATTCAAATAAATTTATTTGAAATAATGTTTATAAACAATTATAAAAATTATGAGGATAAATAAATAAATATTTTTAACAAAATATATTACCATTAAGAAGAAAGGATAATTTATGTGGTTCTTCTTTATTTCTTATTTACATTGCTGAAAAACTTTTATATTTTTTCTTTTCTACATATTGTTATAAGATAGGTAAACTTATTTCATTATAAATTTCATTTATATAGGTTAAATTTTTACTTTATGGTTTATTTAATTTTTAAAAATAAACAAAATTTTGTTAATAATAATAATAAATAATAATACTCTAATTTTAAAATTTTAAAGTCACAACCTAGCCATACATTAGTTTGGTGTATGAAATTCCTTGTTTATATAACAAGGCATTAAATGCATGTTTCATTTTACATTTCATACCAAATAACCATTTTTTAAGGTTTCATTTAGAAATTTTAAAAGCCTAATCTTGTAGAAGGCCATCTAATTTATATGTATTCCTCTAATAAAGAAATCAAACTTAGTTATCTCTCTTATTCAATAACAAATTAATTATTAAAAGACTTTTATATAAGAATTATATATATATTAATTATTAAAAAACTTACATATATATATATATATATCCTACAAAAAAGTTTTATAATTTATTATACACAATTTAAAATAAGATAAAATGAGTTTATAATAAAGCTAATGACTAAATACTACACACTAATGCTACAGCATACCATCTTTATGAGCATGTCTGAAGCAACTTACCATATTAGCATGAACGATGAGGCAAGTATAAGTCCGGACACACTGAAGGTGTCCTCAAATTTTAGGATCTTGTATGCTCAAATTTTAGGATCTTGTATACAATTATATGGTGAAATTATAATTAGAATGCCTCTATATAGAGTGCCTCTATAGCATAGAATGTTAAGTAATAAAATGCCATGGCTAGGTATTAATATTGGCTTGATGCTGATATGGGTTGAAATTTTCAACCCCATGGCATCCTAATTTTGATAAAGATAATGTATTTTGATGTTTCGTGGTTATTGGTTATTGAATTATGTAATATTTAATACTCTTAAATATGTAGTTAAGAATTAATTTGTACGAAAAGATTTATTTATTTTTAATTAAATATAATAAATCTTTAATATGAATATATTTAAATAAATATAATTTTAACTAAATACCAAATAGAATAATATTGAAATATAATATTAAATATTGATATTAATTAGATTTAGTCAGAGTGTTTGTAGAATGAAGTGTTATTCTCTCCACCCAAATTCTATTCCCATTAATGACATGTTGAACTTACAATATATATATGTAATGACTTTAAACCCAATGACAAAAATAAACATTTATTTAATATTATCATACATAAGTATATCTTCAACCATTATAAATGAGAAAAACTTACAACAATTAATTGTGATGCTTGTGGACATATGTACAACTTGGCATGCTTTACATAAATTGTAAAGATAATATCATTGAAAATGAAAACCTAGTATACGACCATCTTAATTTGTTGCAATTATTTTATGATAATCAATTTTTTTAATACTTTGTTCTTTTTAATTGTAATGGCAAATATATTTTTACACGTCACTCGAAATACTTCCCTGCCTTTTGCAAACTATTCCCATCATAGCAACGCATGCTTACTCGTTTCCAATAAAGGCATATTTTTTTTAGTAGTTTATTTATTCTATGTTTTGGATTTTACGGTGAGTTTCCAATAAAGGCATATTTTTTTTAGTAGTTTATTTATTCTATGTTTTGGATTTTACGGTGAGTTTTGATGGAAATTTCGGAAATGATAAAAAATTAGAATATTTAGACTACATTTTTTTATGCCATAAACTATTTATGAAAATTGAACTTATTGTCTAGTTGGCTTCCAGTTAGAATTTTGTTCATGGGTTTGATTTGTGATTCAAAGTTTACTAACTTAGAAAAGGGAACTCACAATTTTGAGCTACTTTCAAACTACAAAATTTTCATGTTTTTTGCAAATTATTTTCATTATAGCAATGCATGTTTAGTCATTTCTAACCAAGGAATTTTTTTATGCAGTAAAGTATTTATAAAAATTGAACTTACAGTCTAGTGCACTTCCATGTAAGATTTAGTTAATTGGTTTGATGTGTGATTCGAAGTTTACTAACTTGGAGAGGGAACCCAAGTTTTGAGCTACTTTCAAACTCTCTGCTAAAATTTTCATGGTTATAACTTATGTTACTTAGTAAGAGATTCAAAGACTAGTTTTTCTTCATTAAGTGTACTTGATTATTATATTTATTATGTGCTTTTATTTTTTCTTCATTGTTAATAATGATATGTTTCCAAAGTGCGCGATGGTAAAGGATGTAAGTATAGAACTTGCAATTACAAATTGGTTAACAACATATCATTCTCATCTATTCTCTAACAAATCTAAGGTTTGTAGTAAGGGAATCAACTCAATATCTAGTTATTCCCATTATATTTTGTATTAATTATGCCATGTATAACTCTAAGACTTGAACTCAATGATAAAAAGGAAAAAACATGGTCCTCATTATTTTTGGTGTACATGGACACTCATTTTGCATCTCTTTTGCATTTCTAGAGGATAATGACACCTCTACTGGAGCTATCCCCTTATTGTAGGGTCAAGGGTGCACTTCTATGCTCAAACCCCCCTTTTTAGGGTCAAAGGAACCCTCAGAGCTTACTAACCCCCTTTTTAGTGATTTGTCATTTAAGTTAGTAGTTTTGGCTCAATTAACTACCTAATGCACCCTAGTTGGTTATGTTTGCTTAGTTAACTTCCTAATTAGTGATTTTGGCTCAATTAACTGTCTAATTCGCTATTTTGGCTTAGTTAACTACCTAAAGCACCCTAGTTGGATAATTTGGGCTAGTTAGACTTCATTTTCTCATGCATGACTGAGTTAACTACCTCATGAGCTAGTTCTAGGACCAATTAATCCTAGCTACACATGCATGACCTAGTTTACTTCACAAGGAGGGCACACTTGTCTCAAATTGACACACAATCACTACACTTATCAATTTTAGGCCTACTTAATCCCTAACAAAACTTGCATGGTCAACATAACTCACTGAGGAGGGCACATTTGACCATTCAAGGTGATTTCTCTTAGGTCTAACTAGATTTTATGCTTATGCATGTAATTAAGCCTAGCTTAGATATATATGTAAGATTGCATCTCATTAATCTTGCACTTCTACAATTCATTCATTGATGTATTCTTATGAGGATTCAATTGATTAATGGAGAGTACTTAGCTTAAATCTTTACTTGAATTCTCTTTATACTTTTTTGCGTAATTGTATTGAAGTTCATCTATGTTGAGTTCTCTTTTTTAGGTTATTGAATATTATGTTTCTATAAACATTCTTCTTCTCCTCTATGGATCGCTAAATGTATTATTTCTCCATGTAGCTTCTAAATCCATTTCTTCAAAATCTCACATGGTATTAGAGCCTTCGTGATTATAAAGAAGTTGCATACTAGTTTGTAGGTTGAAGACACATATAAGATCACATTAGTCTAGATGGATCAATCTCAATAGATAATCCTCACTCCGTTCAACTATTATGAATGGAAGTCACAAGTAGTGACCATATTGTGAAGCAAAGGCATGCACATAATCACTATGGGGATTGAGGCCAAGCCAAATTCCATTGTTGAAAAAACAAAGTGGTTTTATCGGATGGATGAATCTTTTGGATTAATACGTCTCTTGATTTATATTGAGTTCCTATATCACGTTGATATTGAAAAATATTCTAACGAAGTCTACACCTTGTAGGAAGGACTCTTTGGGAATCAAGATGAGATGAGAGGACATTAACTGGAGAACAAGCTCATCAGTTTGAGTCCAAGTGAATTTGATAATGTTCAAGAATTATTCAAAAAATTCAAAATGATTGTTGTATCTCAAGTTATGTGGAATATATAATAAGTATGAGTAGCTAATTCTGTAAATCATATCCAAATTGGATTCAAATACTTAGTGTTTGTCTCTACCTTTCATGATATGAAATTGGCACTTGGAGCTGCTTGGATGAAGCATACACTTGATGCTTTTTTCCCCTCTCTTACCCATGACCAATATAAACTTGTCAAGATAGGTTCCCTAAAGTCATCAAATTCTCATGCCCTTGATACAAATTAGGGAAGAAAGAAGGATCATAATCAAAGATCTAAGCATGATACCTCCTCCAAATATTGGAAGACCAAGAAGGAAAAATGCATATGTGCTTATTGTAAGAAAAACAATCACAAAGAACATGAGTGCATGAGGAAAGATAATGATTAGTTTAAGCATCTTCTTTTGTAGGGAAATATCAATATTCTTAACTATCTCACGAATTCAACTGAAAGAAATGAAGAGCCACAAGATGAAGGACATGCACTTGTTTCTATATTTTCCAAACCATCATGTTCATGTGTTCTTGACTCGTGAGCTTCAAATCATATGGACTCATTAGAGGAAATATTTCCTTCCTTAGGGCCATGCCCTAGCCCTATTATCTTGGGAGATGCACTGGTTTAGACCATCCATTTAGTTTAGGAAGAAACTTCTGTAGGTGTAGATGAGGAATATGTTGACATTGATGAATATGATGTTGCATAAACAACAACCATACCATTTTGGGCACAAAAAAAATTTCATGCAACAAGTGATCTAGTTGGATATTTAATAGATACATGGTGTACCCACTCACATTCTAAAAGTGATCCTCATTCACTGACTACTACAGATACCTTGATTCCCATCCATAGTTACATAGTTAGTGCATGAGATCCGCAGTCTTTTTCAAAAGATGTAGACAATCCATATTGTGATGCTATCACGAAGGAAAATAAACAATCTCTAATGAAGAATGAATATTAAGAACCAAATCCCCTACCTCATGGTAGGAAAGTTACTCGTTTCAAGTGGAAATATTGATCAAATTTGGAAACATATGGAAATGAGAGTGATCATGGCCGAAGATATATACCTAAGTCCACTTAGTGGTATCCTATCTTTTTTTAGGGAGGAGGGGTTTCCAACTAGCTTTCCCTCTTTTCTCAATTTTGGGGGATAAAGTTTTTATGTACTTGGGTACTTAACATGGATTCATATTGCTAGGACACGATTATTGTGCATAATACTCACTTAATTCAGGATTAAGTGGGGGTGTTTGTGTACATGCACACTCAATTTGCATCTCTTTTGCATTTTTAGTGGACAATAGCATTCCTAATGGAGTTATTCCTTTGATTCTAGGATTAAGGGTGCACTTGCCTGGTCAAACCTCATTTTTTAGGGTCAAGGAAAACTTCATAGTTAGTTAACCCTCCATTTTGGGATTTGTGCATTTAAGTTAGCAATTTTGACTAAATTAACTGCCTAATGCACCCTAGTTGGATATTTTGTCTTAGTTAACTACCTAATTGGCTATTTTGGTATAGTTAACTACCTAATTGGCTATTTTGGTATAGTTAACTACCTAATACACCCTAGTTGGCTAATTTAGGCTAGTTAGACTTCATTTTCTCATGCATGACTGCGTTAACCACCTCATGAGGTTGTTCTAGGACCAGTTAACCATAACTACACATACATGACCTAGTCTACTTCATAAGGAGGGAACACTAGTTTAAAATTGGCACAAAATCACCTCACTTATTAGTTCTAGGCCTACTTAAACCCTAAAAACACTTGCATCGTCAACATAACTCACTAAGGAGGGTGCATTTGACCATTCATGGCAATTTCTCTTAAGTTTAACTATAATTTATGCTTGTGCATGTAATTAAGCCTAGATGAGTTAGCTATATGTATGTAAGATTGCATCTCATTGCTCAAGCACTTCTGCAATTCATCCATTGATGTATTCGCTTGAACATTCAATTAACTAATGGAGACTACTTTAGCATGGTATATGTAGTGGTTATTTTTTATTATTAATATGTATCCAACTCTACATACTATAAGAAGATTTGTAATTAATTTTTCTTGATACACTACAATCTAGTTTAGATCAAATTTCCCTTACAACATTCATTCTCAGACACAATTTAGTGCACCATTCTTCCCACAATATGAAATTTTAAGTTTCATATATTAGTTAACAAACCTCGCCTACTAAGCAACATCAAGGTAAATGTTGTAATTGTGGACATACACATATATTCCATTAAACACGTTTGACTTATTGATAATATATTTGCACATGGAGTAAAAATATAAGTTTATAAAATGATATTCTTCATCATTATATATATTATTATGATTTATCTAGAATATCTTTGAATGTCATGGGAATCTCATGTATTAAAGGAAATTCATAGTTAGTTACATTGAATGGTCTCCACTTGGTTTGATAAGCATTCATTGTCCAATTTTTTTAAACCAATACATTACAATAAATTATTTGTTTTGTTTGTGTGTTGAGTTTAATGCATATAAGTATTGCACACTATGAAATCCCTGTGCTCTTATCTCTTCCATGGTTTGAACAATAGGCATTCAGGTAGTTGACATGAGTTCACGTACCTTCTACACCATCGTAGAATGACATATTAATGGTGTCACTCTATAAACATTTCTTCTACTTCATACTAAAACTCCTTAGCAATCATATGTTACTAATAGAGTTGGAACATTATAAATTATGGGTTGGGTCCCACTTTACGATCACTAATATTTCTCATTTATTTGAATGACCCGTTGGTTCCAAATTTTGTTTTAAAATGAAATAAATCATTAATTGATCAAATAATTTATAACATTACCCAAAAACCCAAGATAAGGGCATTCCACATTATGTTAGTGGCCATTCTCAAGATAGGAAATATTACAAATAGAAAATGGTCATGGTCATTTGGAATGCCTTGACCACATTGAGTTTCTGTGAAACACTATAAAATAAATCCCTACAAGCCACAAAAAAATTACTGAGATGTATGGATAATAGGCATGATCATTATGTGGAAATCCTTTACCATAATGTATCTGTAATGGTTTCAATGTCTTAGGAGTCTTCACTATTCCCCCCTTTTTCCACTGGCAAGATTCACATTCAACACAAAAGTATGGATGTCCCTTTTCATGCATTCCCAAAAGAAAGGGAACCTATCTCTTTTTTAGGTTTCTCGAAATCCAGGGCGACCCATCGTAGGGGATGAATGCAACTAGTATGAAGCCTTTTGTTTTAAAGATGAATTATTCACCAAAAAAATCCACCCTACATACTACAAGTTATTTTGTTGCCTCATACAAATTGTAAGAACTTGTAAGAGGATTGGGGTCCTCTTGAAGTGTTTGGATGATTTGAGCCACTATGTCATTAGCTGACTATTCATGTAGAACCTTTTCAATGAAATTTGTTATTGGTAAGGACAAATCAAAGAGAGATCTTTCCTCCTCATATTTATTAGATAACACATCAACCACACCAGTCTCTTTTCCCTTATTGTATATGATATCATAATGAAATCCTAACATCTTGGTGACCCACTTGTGATGCTTTGGTGATGATAACCTTTGTTTGAAAAAATATACTTCAAACTATGATGGATTGTCTTGATCTGGAAGTACATCCCAACGAGATACATATGTAAAGTTTCGACTACATGAAGGATGACCATCACTTCTTTCTCATAGGTAGTTTTCCTCTTTTCGTCACATAATTGTTTATTGGTGAATGCTAATGGGTGCCCCTCTTGCATAAAGGTAGGATTAATACTCTTTCCCAACGTGTCACATTCAAAAAATAAATTCTTAGTGAAATCAAGCACTTCTAAGATGGGTGTAGTACACATGGCTTATTTTAGAGTTGTGTTGACAAGGTAGAAATCCTTGAATCAAATAACATGGAATGCCAGGGGTTAAACCTAGACAAGAGTCAGACTCTTCCTTTTTTGGGATAATATAACCCTCCAGATTATATGTCTTGGAAACCTATTTGATGGGATTTAGTTAGATTGAAAGGACTAAATTTTGTAATTTTCCTTTAAAAGGAAAGAAAACAAAATCTCTAATCTAAGGAAAGGATTAAACTAAATAATAATATAAAGAAACGAGGATAAGAGATAACTCATAAATATGTGAATAAAGACAATTTCATATTTGTATTACAGTTACGGAAATAGTTCCATTTACTTTCATACAAAGAATTATCCTATATTGAAAACAATGGTGAGAAACTAACTAAATCTAAACAATAAATAAGGATTAACGAATTGGTAGAAATTAATTAAAGAAATATCATTCATCACAAAAAAATGAAAGGAATTTATTACGACCATTCCATGTTAATGTTTAAGCAGAATAATCCACAACATTCACAAACAAGAAGCATTTTCACCAGCAAAAAATGGCCTATTGATTGGCTTCATGACAATTAATATAAAGAAATAGTAGTCTTCCGATATACATCTGCAAGGATTCCCACTTAAAAAAGCCCTTTTCACTTCTTTCTTTTCTCCTGAAATAACATTTGAGAAACAATTACAACAACTACTTTGTTAAGTTAAAACTACTTTAAGCTTAACTCAAGGACTATTTTATCCCAACCAAGGGTCTTGCTCTTGATTTCTTAAAGGATCATATTTATGTTTATCCCACTCATCAATATATTTTGACATAACTCAAAACATGGACAAATATGTTGTTTTCATGGGCCCCTAAAGTGACTGTTTCTCTCTTGTGAATATTTGTTAATTTTAGGAAATGTAAATTCGAAAAATGCAACTTTCCTAGTTTTCACAACAAGAAACTTCTCTAGCTGCTCCCTTTCAACATTTTTAATTGTTTGAATTTTTTTCTCGAGTTGAATAAGAGAATATTTCAACTTTTTCATCACTTTTTATACTAGAAAAAAGTCTTATGGTGGATCAAGTGAAGGTATATGACATTGTAATGTGTTGTCCTCAATGAAATCCCATAGTTTCAAGGATTGCATCCAAACATCTTTAATGTTCCTTTGACTTTCTCTAGCTAATTTTCCCAAAAAATCAAATTTGCTTCTATTTTTTGGAATTTCATTTTGCTTAACAATATGGTATTATATATTTCATGACCCTTTTGCTTTTGGAATTCTTTGAATACCAATTGATCATAAGTTTTAGCTTGATATTCTTTCCAACGCATGTTCTTTTTATATATCATAGATAATTGTAGAGCGTGCTCTTGCAATTTGAAAGACTTATCATAAAAATCTTGTTGAATACTTGCATTAGACTCAAAGATTACTATTACATGATCAATGAACACATTAATTACTTTCTTATCAGTTTTATCCAAGACAACTTGTTCCTCCAATCTCTTGATCTTTTTCTTCAACTTGGATTTATTTTTTTCCTCCTTTTATACTCCGTCCATAGTTTCTTGTGTGATTGATATCATAGATGCTACTAAATCACTTAACTTTGAATTTCTAACATCTTTTATTGGTTCTTCAATTGTATAGACTGTAAGTATTCTAACCTCTAACTTTATTTTCCAATGAGTCTATTTGACATTTGTTTGATTCCTTTTATTGTATTCTACAAAATCCAGATCTGCAACTTCTTCTATTACAACCAAACTTGTTTCTTGGATGACACTTCCAAGACTACCAAGGGCGATTACTTATTCCAGCTCAATGTTCTTCCCTTTACATGGATTTTTTTGGTTTGAACTTTTTTTGTTGATGTTGAAAGGGTCTTTTGTATGATTTTTAATATAATCCTGCTAATTATCATTTTCTTACATTTTCAATTCAAGTTATGATTCCTCTAATTGTAATTTTCCTACTTACTATGACAAGACCCTATTTTTTCTTCTACACCATGTTTTATCTTTTCATTTTCTTATGTATTTTTATCCTCAATTTCCTTCTATTATTTCTCAAATCTTTCTTTCTTTCCTTGATCTTGTTCTATTTTCATTTCTTCTTCATCTAATTGTTTATGTATCCTTTGCTCTAATTATTCATTTTCCTTTTTCTCTTGTGTCTCTTGTTGATCTTTTTCCTATTATTCTACTACAATCCTACTCTGCTCCTTTATCTTTGTTTCTAGTTTTTCTTTGTTTGCTACAATCGTGGATTGTTTTTCTGTTTCCATCTTAACTTGCTTCTCTTGTTCTGACCTTGCTTTTTCAATAGCCTTGGTGTTTCTTGTTTTCATCTTGGATTCTTCTCACCTTCTTAGCTTCCATTCTTTGCTCAATTCTGGCATGTTGTTCTTTTAACGATAAACTATCAAAAATGATAGTTTCTTTATTCTTTAATATATCCTCCACCTCATTCCATGAATTTATATCCCAATATAGGATCCTACTCATTCTCCCATCTTTCATGAGAATAAGGCCACAACCAAGAAATATAGTTACATTGTTTTAGGAACATACCATATGAACTAAGTTTCTAGGAAACTTGGGTACGGGTACGGGGATGAGGACACCACTTTTTGAAACAGGGTACTTGGGTACGTCGGGAGTACTATATATATACATTATAAAAAATGTCACAGTCACATAATACATGCATTTTTCATATTTCTTCATAAATTATGAATCATGATTCATAATTATAGATTCAATGATTATTTGAACAATGAACATTCACTTTGAAAATTTGAAACATAGAATTTGATAAATCATAGACTCAGTAGATATCAATTGGAAGACTGAGAGTTACATAAAATTTGATAAATCATTGTACCGGGTAGCTGTAACAAACAATCAAACTTAGACCTGAAGGAACACTTGAAATCTTATTTTAAACACCTATTTGTTCTGATGTTACAAGCAATTAAAAATTGCAAATTGCCAAAAATATTCCTGGGTTGATGTGAGTGTATTTCTTAGTATTAAATACAGATGTATATTTTTTATGTGCACATTTGGTAGTCAAATCATGTTCCATGAGTGTTGAACACAAAACCATAAACACATAATGCAAAATCAGTCTACCAAATTTGGAAAATATTAGGTGGAATTTGAACAATGTTTCAAAGTGTTTGACATATATCCCGAACTAGAATTTATACGCAGTTAGCAAAAAGTTAGTTTAGATTTGATTGGGATTCATTACATTTCCCCCAGTAAATTGCATTTTATTGAGTCAGTTGTACCCCAGAGTACCCAAGTACCCAAACATGGGGTAGGATGTACCATTTTGCCTATAAGTACCCCTTTTTTTATAATGGTGTCTCGGGTACATGGATCCAGTATGGGGTATGACATGGTACGGTAGGAAACGTACCTTACGAGTACCCAAGTACCCGGTACATGTATGTGTAATCTACCCGCGGGTACAGTTACCTTGGCTACATAGCATATGAATCATGTTTTATGAATTTCCCTTTAGGAAATATGAATTTCATCATCAAATTACCTTCTTGTTTTTCATGATTGGAATTCATGAGCCTAAAATGTTCAATAGAGAAGTTATAAGGAATACACATATTTTTTCTTGAACCTTTAGCAATAGAGGTATTGAAACCTTGCAAGATAGCAACTTATTTGGAACACATAATGGTAATTTATGAGGAGGTGCAATGGTTCCAAATATTCTTAAATAAGTATTATTTTCTTGTAAATACCAATTCCCTATACATTTGAGGATATCTTTAGATTCATAAAAATTCCTCGGATTTTCCAAATTTAAAATAAGTTTAAAGAGAGGAGCCAAGAAGTGATTACAAATTAGAGCATAAAATATTTTATACTTTGTTTCGCATATATCTTGACAATATACATGCATATGAGCCTTTGAGTTAGTTCATTTCCATCCCATTTCTAGAAATGCATTATATGCACATACACTATTTAACAAATATGATGACAGATAAAAAGAAGGAACTATCTCATATGATTGATTCTTTGTTTTCTCCAAGGATTTATTTAAGGCTGGAGATAGGATATATCTCGAGTTGAATACAATCCTTTTGAAACCACCCCATGATCTATGGGAATCCAATTAATATATTTAAGGTTCATATAGTTCTTCCTTCCATTTATATGCAAATAGGACCGCAACATAAATATAAGGTTCTATGAGGTTCATGATATTGTGAACACCATCAATTTTTTGAAAGAACCTCTTGTATTTTATCCACCAGTTAGTCATAATATGTTTGTGGTCATTCTCACTGTGAAATTTAGTAATAAATTTTGTGTTCAAGTTTGCCTCTAGTTTGGGAACTTATAATAATTTTCCATGCCTTTAGATATAAATGAGGATATACCGTTTCCAAATTTATATTTAATGACTCTTTAATTTTTATCGACATACTCAATGAACTAACTAATTGCTTTAGAGCATGGAAAAACAAGAGTTTTGGATGATACTATAGGTAAACCCGATCTTCTAATATTTTGATAAACAAAGTCATCGTAATTATTCCTATCTGGATTATTAAGGGGAATTACATCTAGATATTCTCCATCCTTAAATTTCTTGAAAACCTTGTCCCATTGAGGCAATTTCCTATCCTTCACCATTAAATTCTATGGTTGACCACACAAGGGCTTAAATTTTTCATCATTGAGTTTCGTAATTTTGATACATTCTAAAATATCCATTTCTGTTTCTTTCTCTTCTAGTTCTATATCACTAATGTCAATCCCAATATTCTGAGAAGTATCTTTCTAGATTTTGATTCCATCTTTCTCTTTCGTGTCCTTGGGGATATCCTGGGTGTCCTAGAAGCATACTGCTTCGGGTCCATTGTACCTATGTTTCATAATTTAAATCAAATTCCCCTAAAGACTACGTTTTCTTAAACTAATCCAAAATACAATTTGGAATTAAAAAAAATGAAAACATTACATTTTTTAACTATGAAAAATTTAAATCAAGGAAAAGGGGCCTTAGCTAATACTGCAATAGTAGGAAGACTAAGTTATCAATGTCTTCAACAACCAACAACAAGTGAACTTCTGGTAACTCATAATGATGTTTTTCATGCCAATTTAAATGACATAATAATACATAGACATTGATAATTATAATGGTTGTGTATTGCATATAATAATTGTATCTAATCAAATATTTATATGTTTCAATCATTAATTATTCGCATGAGTTACTAAGATAATTAATTTTCATACAGATGATTTCAAATCTTTATTAGAGATATTTCTAAGCTTTTAATAATTTGTTTGACAAATAGTTGTTTCAGGTGAAATCCACAGTTTCATCTTTCCAAAATATTCTAAGTTTTGGTTTCATTCTAGTTAATTTCAGACTTTACTGAAAGTATCTAAGAAACCCAAAATTTGTAGGAGTATTTGAATTTTTTTTTGGAAATATTATTTTCTTTTTAGTTTGTAAAAGATGCAAACGAACACAAAAAGCGAATTGGATGAGTTTTTCCCTTTTGTGAGAAAGTTCGTAAATGACCCAAACAAAGTTCCAAAATGGTCCAAAATCAATAAAAGAAAAAGTTTTGAAATGGCCCAAAGCAAAGTTTCCAAAATAACCGAAAATAACAAAACATAAAGTTTTGAAATCACCCAAAAAGGAAAAAAATGCAAAGTTTTAAAAAGGATTTAGCCAAAGCAAAAAATGAAGTTTTAAAATGCTCAGATGCTATAAAAACTGAAAGTTTTGAAAATATCCAAAGCTAAAAAAATTCACTGCTTTGAAAAGACCCAAAACAAAGGGGAAAATGCAAAGCTTTAAAATGGTTTGAAAATGAGGAAATTTCAAAGTTGTTGAAGATTCAACCTAAAAGTAATGGTTCATGAGATTTTAACAATGATTTTCAATACTTAAAAATTTTCAATAGGTAAAGTAAAAAATAACAAAACCTAGCTTCTATGATACCTTAAGATAATTTTTTTTGAAAAATTAAGTGGTACCCAAAAATTACCTAAATTTTTAGGGTGTGTTGGGATCTCAACAAGTTGAAATTAGGATTTCTCCATGTTGTCATTTCATAAAACACATTATTTTTTATTGGGTCGTTAATGGAGAGAGAATTCTCCCATAATTATTTACAAATTTCTTATAGAAACTTGCAAACTCTAACAAACCTCGTAATATTTTCTAGGTCCTAGGGCTTGACAAATCTTGCATAGCCTCAAGTTTTTAGGGACCTACACACACCCCTTGTTGAACTACTATGTGACCCAAGTATTCCACTTTAGAAGCACCAAACACACATTTGGAACATTTGAGGAACAATTGATTATCCCAGAGGAGTTTGAGGGATTTATAAATGTGCTCCAAATGGGATTCCTATGTTTTTATATAAATTAGGATATCATTGAAGAATACAAGAACAAAATTGCATATGAAGGGCCAACAAATATTGTTTATGATGCTTTGAAAGGTGGATGGGGCATTCAAAGACCAGAATGCATCACAAAAAACTAATAATGTTCTTCATGTGTGCATAAATCCATCTAAGGAATGTCCTCCTCCTTCATCTTGATTTGGTGGTACCGAGAGCGAAGGTCTAGTTTAGAGAAAAAATTAACACCATGAAATTCATACAAATTATTATCAATGACTAGTATGGGAAATTTGTCTTTGATTTTCAACTTATTGAGAGCCAAAAAATCAAGGCAAGTTCCAATTTCCTTATTTTTTCAAGAGCATGATTACTAAGGATAATAAAATCCTAGTCCTTGGATGGATGGCACTGGCCTCCGACAATTCTTGAATAATCTTTTCAATTTCATTATTTTTGGAGAAAGGGTGGTAATAAGGAAATACATTGGGTAGTTGACTATTATGAATTAGTGGAACACCATGATGATACTCACCATGGGAAGGGGGAAACCACAAGGAGCTTCAAATACCTATTGATGCTTAATCAAGACCAAATCGAAATTAGGGTGAATTTTATTTGGGGGACAATCCAAGACTTGGATGACATTAAATTAGACAATAATTTTGGAGTGCCCTCTCTTTAACATCCTTTTCATGCAATGAGAGTTGAGAATTTTAGAGGATCTAGACTAGAGCCCTATGAGGGTATGCTTAGGGCTCTTTTAATAAATATCATGTATAAGTCCTTGAAATCCATGGCATCCATACCCAATGTTCTTAGCCTTTCTACTCCAAGAACCACATCATAGTTTCTCATTTCATATTGAACATGTGGTATTTGAGTTTATAGCCCCCCATTTGAGGTTTCACAGTCTTGCATTTACCACCACATTTCATCATACCTCCATTGGCTATCATAATTTGAAAATTGTGCATCTCATGGACTTAGCAATGGGTTTCTTCGACCACCTTTGGACGGATAAATTTGGGTGGAACCACTATTATTTAAGACAATCACCTTTCAATTCCTAATGTAGCCAATTAACTTCAAGGCATGGGGATCTAAAAGTATTGATAAGGCATGTATGAATTTGGGGTCCCTTTGACAAGGACCTATGGTGGGTCCTTTTAAAGAAAGTGGTATGCGGTCTACCAATTTATACTCAATAGGGGATTTTAAAAACATATTTTCATGGTGGTTAGATGTGAACACATCAATTTGAAACAAATTTTTTTTCTTACATTTATTTCGTTGAAATACCTCATCATAATTATAACATAGTTTGAGGTGTTAGCGTTTAGTTTCTTCTTTGTAGGTCAACTTGTGGACCCTCAAGGGTGGAGTGAGGGGAAAATGTTTGTAGATTCCAGAGGAGGGTGAGAGTGGGGAATATGAGGGTCTCTTTTCCTATGCATTTAGTACCATATTTTCTTCTTGATCTAATTAAGAGGCCTCCAACTAATTAATTAGGTGTTGCATAACGCCTTGAACTCTAATTTATTCCTTGCTATCACTAATGAAACATTCTTCAAAAAAAGAATAAGTTAGATCCTCTATGCCTATTACCAAATTCTTAAAGGTTGCTAGAAAGTATTCTATTGTGCCTATTTGGTGCAACGTGCTAAACCGTCCCAAATATTGAGTGCCTCTTTCAAAACAAGCACAAAAAACTTTCACGAACTATCTCCAAGCAATGTATCTCCCATATGATTTCTTATGCCATTGCCACAATTGCCATCATTCTTGATTGAAGTAGGCTATTTTTTAAGGATTCAAATGTTATAGCTAAGTGTAGTATTCTAGGTGACTATTTCAAGTTGGAAAAACCATTCACATAGATATGTAGGCAAATATTCATTAGAAAACATATATTATTAATTAAACACATTGTAAATTTTGGTGAATATTATCAATTTAATCATACTTTCGTATAAAATATGAAAATTTTAAAAACTAAAATGGGTAATTGGAGTTTTTTTTGAAAAAAACCAAAAAATAGCCCCTAAAAATATCCTGAGTATAATGCGTCCACTCTACGTTTCATCGGGTCATTAACAATTCCATTTAGGGAGAAGTAGCGTTCCATCCAGGTAACCCAACCAATATGGTTGGACTTGTTAAGCTTGTTCATATCTACTTTTGGTGCAACAAATTGTTATCATGAAATGACATGTGATGATTATGGTTATCCCAGAAGGTTTGTTTATTGTGAGGTTGTTCCTCCACAAAATATTCCAATATTGTATGATCCATGTGATGTTTAGGCCAATTGGTTCCATTGGGTGTGCACTAGGATAGCATTAGATTAATCTTACATTATAAGAAGTTAATCTTAGTACCTTGTGTGTTAACTATTGAATTGAATTGAGAGGTCACGGAGTTAAGTTGCTTGAACTTGGTGTCAATATGGTTGACATGTGTTGAGTATGGGTCATGGGAACACTTAAGACAACCTGAAGGGTTAACATAGAATTACCTCAAGGTGATCAATTGTGTGAGAGGAGTATTTTGAGATAGGTCACAAAATATGTACTTTTGGGTTGACACACAATAAAATGTTACTAGCGATGGAGGGGTAAGGACTAAAAAAACACACCATTATAGAGCCTCACCTTGCTCTCAGAATACTCAACAGAAAACCATCATAGAATCAGTCAACATAAGGATAAGTAACACATAAATTTAAAAGTGAAATATCAAGTGAAATACACACAAGATTTTTTATTGATTAAGATAACATCACATGTTTACATTATATCCAATTCTTTCATGAGTAACAACATACGAGTAGTAGCATCTACCAAATGTTTGTTCATGTTGCTGTTATAGCTTGGTATTCATGAAATGAATAGAGTCTTCTGAGCAAAATGTTGATACTCTGCCACACGGTTCATAGACCAGATCTCCTTCTTGTGGAACCCCTTATCATCGATTCCATCCCTCCCTTTTAAACTCGACAACCTTCCCTTCAACTGATTAGCCTTCCATCTTCAAGATTGAACTGTTATAAATCACCCCTATGTTTTCCTTAATTGTTCAACTTCTCTCTCTCAATTTTGGGTTCAAAATTTGTTCTTTAGGAGTGAGTTCTCTTACCTAATGGTGGGGGTGACTCATCATGAATGAATGTCAACATGGCAAGGTCAAACCTGTGCGATCCCAACATTCCAAAAGAAGAACCAACACAATATTGTAAAATTCCACCATACGCAGGAGTTTCATCACGAGTTCAACACGAGTTTTAACATGCGCAAAAGTAGTAGCAATTCAAATTGAACCATGGGTAGAAACATAAATCTATACTTATCAAAATAACTAAATAATATAGACCACCAAGATAGTCCTTATTCAACTTATTGTCCAATTTGTGGAATACAAATATTTTTCATTGATGCGGATTTCCCGGGCCCAAGGTTTCTCTTGCATTAGACACTCATGGTAAGAAAAACATGAGCTCTAGCTCATGTACAGATTATTGCTGAAGGTGAAGGGTTATGCAAGTGTTATAACTGGTCTTTAGTCACCCACGATGCATTCTCTGCCCCTCGATTCTTCCTTTGAATTAAATACTCCTTGTACTCATTTCGACGAGTATTTTTACCAACTCTTGTAGTAAGAATATCTTCCATTTGTTCCATTGATATGATTGGTAACTATTTTTCCAACTCACTAAGAGTACCTTCATCCGCACTTTTATCCCCCTCATGATACTCATAAAGGTCATCTATTAAATGTAGGAAATATGTCAAAAATTTTCAGAATTTCCAGCTGATATGCATTGTCAGAAATATTGTTCAGAATTCGACATGGATATATCTTCTTGTACTTGAGTTCATTTTATGTACCCCTAGTAAAATATTCCTTCCTCAAGTGAGCCATGACCATATCACCCTCTTGGAATACCTTTCGTCTTCTCTATTGTTCTGCTCTTTGTTTGTAACTATCATTGTTTATCTATAATCTCCTCTTGACTTGTTCCTGTAGGTCACGTATACCGTCAACAAAATCAATTGCATCAACACTCTTTTGATTTTCCAAACCTAAAAATGCAACCAAATATACCACGCCTGTTGGTGGTATTCCTTAAACAATATGAAATGGACTGTTTCCTGTATTTCTATTCACCAAATTGTTGTAGAAAAATTCAGATTGGGCTAATGCCAAATCCCATTGACTTGGATTCTCTCCACTCAAACTTCTCAACAAATCCCCTAGACTCCTATTCACTACTTCGGTCTGTTTGTCCATTTGAGGATGACATGTCGAACTGTATAAAATATTTAAGCCTAATTTATTCTAGAGTGTTCTCTAAATTTTTTGAAGAAACCTCATGTCTTGATCTAAAGTAATGCTTTGGGGAAATCCATGCAATTTGACCACTTTCTTGAAAAATAACAACGCTAATTCACTAGCATCACTAGTCTTCTTGCATGCTATGAAGTGTTTCATCTTCAAAAATATATTTACAACTACCATCGCTGAATCATGCTTTCGCTGTGTCATCGACAGTCCTAAAACGAAATCCATACTTATGTCTTCCCATGGTCGTTCAGGTACCAGAAATGGAGTATAGAGTCATGTGTTCTGACTTTTACCATTGGCTCGTTGATAGATCCTACAGCCTTCCACAAACTTTTGCACAACTTTGTTGATGTTGAGAAAAATTTATCTCTCCATCATTAAAGCTGTAGTTTTATCATAGCAAAACATTCCTCCTAAACCACCAGTATGCAACTCTTTAATGATATTCAGTCATATGGAACTTCTTAGAATACACAACTGCTAGTTTTTAAACAAAAAATCCTCTTGAATATGGTAGTCCATATATGGTGTTCTGTCTAGACTCCAAGGATTTTTACATGCCTTTAAAGATTCTGAGAAATATGCATCTTCTTCATACACTGTATTTAGACCATTCAAACTTACCACTTCTACCGACATGGTGTTGAGTAACGTTGTCCTCTGATTGAATGCATTAACGACCTTATTGGACTTCCAAGACTTGTTTTTCAGCATAAAAGAATAACTTTGCAATAATTCTACCCACTTAGTATGCTTTTGATTCAACTTATGTTGACTATTAATGTACTGTAGAACTTTGTGATCTGTGAACAAGTAAAGTCTTTCGACAGTAGATAATGTCATCATTTCCTCAAGGCTTGCATAATAACATAGATTTCTTGATCGCAAACAGAGCATTTCTTCTTGCCATCGTTCAACGTTTCACTGAAAATTGAAATAGGCTTTCCTTCTTGACTCAAAACTTCTCTAATTGCTACTCCACTCGCATCGGAATCAACCTAAAACACTTTGCTAAAGTTTGGTAATGCTAATACTGGTTGTGTTGTTACTCTCCTCTTTAACTCAAATGAATTTGTTGTTGTAGCTGTCCACTGAAACATGCCCTTCTTCATATATTTTGTGAGAGGCGCGCATATCTGACTAAAGCTTCAAATGAACTTTCAAAATAAATCTTTCCAAGCCGTGGAAGCTCCTCACATCGAACATGCATCTAGGTGTAGGCCATTCTAAAATATCCTTCACTTTCTTGGGATTCATTTTCAGTCCTTCTTTTGAGATTACAAACCCTAGGTACACCAATTGTCGCTGCATAAATGTACATTTCTTGAGGTTTATGAGCAATGTTTCCTTCTATAAACGTTGCAACACTACTCTCACATGCTCTATATGTTTTGCTTTACTCCTACTAAAGATCAGTATATCACCCAAATACACAACCACAAACTTACCCAAAAATGATTTTAAGACTTCATTCATCAATATCATGAATGTTCTAGATGCACTAGTTAATACGAATGGCATCACTAACCATTCAAACAATCCATCATTTGTCTTGAATGTAGTCTTCCATTCATCACCTTCTCTGATTTGAATTTGGTGATAGCCACTTTTCAAATCGATCTTGGTAAAGTACTTTGCACCACTCAGGCAATCGAGAAGGTCATCCATTTTCGACAAGGTAAATCGATATTTGATGGTGATCTAGTTTATGGAATGTGAATCAATACACAGTCGCCAATCCCCTGTTTTATTAGGCGTTAATACTACTGGTACAAGACAAGGACTCAAAATATGATGAATCAACTCTTGGTTAAGCAATTCCTACACTTGACGATTCACTTCTTCATTTTCTGATGGAGTCATTCAATAATGTGCTTTATTTGGAAAACTTGATCCTAGAATCAAATCAATTTGGTGCGACATACTACACAATGGAGGTAACCTTGTGGGTAATTCCTTCGGAAGAACTTATTTAAAATATTCCAACATGCTTTGGATCTCTACAGGTACAAAACTTCCCTTTTTATCCTCATGAACCTTTTTTGGAAATATAGCTAAACAATACCCATTCTACTTCTGCTCCTTTAGGAATTCCTTGGAATAACACAGTATAATGTAGATGTTACATTTATACACATATTTTTTGTTACTACTATTGTTTGTCCCATCATCCTCTTGCAATGGGATCAAGGAACACTTTTCAGTCAAACCTACAAGGTCTTGTAAGTAGAATATGTCACACGACCATCTCTACTACATCTCATAACACTTGTTCTTTGAAATTCTCAATTTGAAAACTTAATAAACACTACTCAGTCACGGTCATTTGTTGGTCTTTCCGCAACCATAAAACTCTATAAGGATTAGGATGTGGTTCACATTTCAGGTTTAATTTCCTCTTGACTTCAGTGGAAACCAAGTTTTTATTGTTGCCTCCATCAGTGACTAAGTTACAACATTTTCCTTGGACCTTTCATTTTTTCTTAAACATTCTTTTCCTCTGTTCAGGCTCCTCTATTGACTTATGCTCTGGCCTAAAAAACACTATTCGAAACATCATATTTTCACCTTGTTCTTCCTGAAACACAGTAACATTATCTCCAACCATTGATGCTTCATCAACCATTGTCATCTGCATTCTAGTATCACCTCTTTTACTGGGACCTTGTCTCTATGGGAATTTCGATTCTTTGTGACCTTAAATTACACATCTATAACAAGTAATTACATACTTTCGTCTTCCTTTTCCAAAACCTCTACCTCTACCAGCTTCGTTCCCCGTGGTATTTGTGCTGCTTTTAGCTTCATATTCCTTCTCATTTTCTTTAACAGTGCTGGTCTTGCCTCTGCCTTATGTAACTTCTCCTCTATGCTTTTGCTGAGTCTTTCAATTAAACTTCTCTTCCACTTTCAGGGAAAGTTGGTAAGCCTCATTCACAGTACGAAAATAATGTGTACTCATCTCATCCTAGATTGCATACTTCAAACCGTTTACCTACCTAGATAAGCGTTGATACTCAGGTTCCTTAATGCCCGATTTGAGTGATAGCTGGAAGAATTCTTCTGTATACTCTCGCACAAAAACATATTTTTTCCTCAAATTCTAAAATTATCTACAAGAATTTCGCTGATAACTTTATAGGAATTTTTTTTGGTTTGATTTTACCCACCATTTTCTTCCAAGTCTTGATCTTTTCCAACCCACGATCAACCCTATGTTTCTGCAACATGTCCCACCAAAGGGCTTCATGTCCTTTTAACTTTGTGATGGAAAAACGAACTCGATTTGGGTCATGAACATCTTCATATTCGAAGTATCTCTCGAGCTATCCTGTCTAGTCAATAATAGTTTCAACTTTTAGACTCATGTCATAGCACGAAACCTCAAATTTTGCACTACCTCTTTTGCTCAAATAAGTTATTAGGTGCATGTCTAGGTCAATTTCTTCATCTTGTACTTCACGCTCAATCTCAACCTTCAATTCCGAATCTATTTCGGCATCTCCATCTCTTATGTTCTCTAACTCCTCTATTCTTCTCTGTAATTCTTTAAATTCTTCAAATACTGCACCTCCACGCGCTTCTCCTCTCCTTATTGGAGGCATACTCACAATCCTCCTGGTATTTCGAATCCTAAGTACCATCTAGAGATTCAATCTAGATGCTGATAGACTACTTGTATCCAACACTCAAGATGTTGATACACTACCAAACTCAAGGTATTCTCCAACCCACTTTCAGTTACAATCACACAATTAATACAAGAGAGTTCGTGCTCTGATAACACTTGATTCAGAGGTAAGGAACGGAACAACACATCATTACAAAGCCTCACCTTGATCTCAAAATACATAATGGAAAACATTCATACAAACTGTCAACACAAGGAGAAGTAACACAAAAATTTAACAACAAAATATCAAGTGGAATACACACAAGATATTTTTATTGATTAAGGTAACATCACAGGTTTACATTATATCCATTTCTTTCAAGATTAACAACATATGAGTAGCAACATCTACCAAATGTTCATTCGTGCTATTGTCACAACTTGGTATTCATGAAATGAATAGTCTTTTGAGTGAAATGCTGATACTCTGCCGAATGGTTCATAGACTGTATCTCCTTCTCATGGAACTCCTTCTCATAGATTCCATCCCTCCTTTTAAATTTGAGATCCTTCCCTTGAACTGATTAGTTTTCCATATTACAGATCGAATAGTTAAAAATTGTCCCTGTGTTTTCCTTAATCGTTCAACTTACCTCTCTCAATATTGGGTTCACTATTTGTCCTTTAGGTGCGAGTTCTCTTACCTAACGGTGGCGGTGACTCATCATGAATGAATGGAAGCATGGAAAGGTCAAATATGTGCGATCACAACATTACAAATGAAGAACTAGAGCAATACTGTAAAATTATACCATACGCAGGAGTTTCAGCACGAGTTTTAACATGCGCAAAAGTAGTACCCTAAGTAGTAGTAGTTCAAATTGAACCATGGGTAGAAGCATAAATATATACTTAGGAAACTAAATAAATATGATGGACCACTAACATATACCTTATTCAACTTATTATCCAATTTGTGAAATAGAAATATTTTTGGTTAATGTGGATTGGCCAAGCCTAAGGATGCTCTTGCATCATTAGGGAGGTATAACAATAAGATCAATGTTGCACAAGGACTCTATTGAGATAGATTTCTCATAACAATGTTGGTTGGACACATACTCTTTTTTTTCTTTTTATTTGAGGGTGGGGGGGTAGAAGTATGATTATGATTTGAGTATCACTTCTTGGAACAAATTCTCAAATCCCTAATATTCCCAATTATGTAGAAATTTTTCTTTGGATGCTAGAAGGGATAGGGTTTTAAGGGTTCTAAGGACAAATAAGTGTTAAGTTTTATAGCTCTTTGATATACATGAGCGTTTCCAACATTAGTACTTGGTCAAATATTTCATGACACTAACTAAGGAGGATATATGATGCATTTATCCATACTACCCAATTCCTTGGTATGCGAGAGTGATCTCCCTAAGCATTTTTCGCAGTGCACTATAGCCAAAAGGGACAAAAGGATTATGTAAGTCTAGTTTCAAGTGCTTCTAAAGGGATTCCAATATAGCTGAGGTTACGTGGAATATCAAATCCATACAGATTCAATTTGATGTAGTACTACTCAAAGAGGTACCAAAATAGGTTACCAGGTTGTCTAACTAAGTGACTCCACTTGTACTAAATATGTGTATTCTTCCATAACCACATATTTACCACTAAACAACAGATCTCTAAGTTTAAAGATGTCCGAACATGTCTCTATAATTTTTTTCCTATATTGGGCATGTTCTAGCTTATGAAATAAATTTGATACCATGTGTAATGTACATTGTAATGTACCCAGTAGCCTCTATGCACTATTGAATGCATAGGGTACCTCATAAACACTATAATATTTTCCCTTTGATACTTAAAGCAAATTCTTTAGCTAGCTATAGCATTCCGAAAAGAAAAAACAAATCTACAACAACCTTTAACACCTAAACTCAACCTTAACACATGCAACTCTATTGTCATGTACTCGATAGACTCTTTCCACTATGGAGACCACATGATATTGAATTCCACATATAAAATCTTATCCTTGATACAAATTTCAAATTTTATATTGAAGTGGTATACCTTTAATTTTAACGGTGGAAGTAAATAAATATAGCAATCCATTAAACTAAAATATACATTCTAAATATAGAAGCATTCCTACCATGAATGCATCCATACCATGCCCACTAATTCCATGCAAACATATATTTCCATAAACATTCAATAAAACAAACACATAATGGAAATACCAACCATGGAATTCATTTATTCACTATTCGGAAACTTATATTTTAAATTCCTCTATTGGTTTGCAGATGAAGGATGTTCCTCCCATCCTTAGTCACTCTGTCACACCTTATCTTTATATGATTGGGGCCACCCCTGAAGTTGGGGCTATCAGACCATAAGGGGTGGAGTTTCTTAAGTCTTCTACTCAACCTAAAAATAATCCCACACAACATAGGAAATGGCCAAAACACGGACATGAATCTAGTTCCAAATCCACTTTTCAACTATCATGATTCCTAGCACTCCTCCCTCATCAACCTACACAATATAAGGAATGACATGCCCTTGTTTATAACCATTCTTTAGGTCTATCCCAATTCACTTCTAATTCTACGTTGACCATGGAATCTTCGTGATGGGAAATATCTAGATCCAAACCCCTTCTACAACTATTCCAATCCACTATCTCTCATCCCCCATCGGTTTACACGACACAAGGATTGGGACACCTTTCACTGCATGCAGTCTCTTAGGTGTTCCCCATTCCATTCGACTATTTTTTCATAGGTTGGTCAAGGAGTCTATGTGGTAGGACTCTAGGGACCTTAATTGTAGTACAGGTTTTATCTCCCAGGCACCATCCAAGATGGTCAGAATGATAGACTGAATGAGCCTCTAACTGGATTCTCACATTATATATGCATCACTTTATCTTGTCGTGTGCCACTCAAGAGAATCCCACTTTCCCCTTATAGTCACAACTTAAGATAATAATAAAGTTAAGGCTAACTAAGCCACTCACATAAATATGGCTTTAGGGACCTTATGATAAAATCATTTTCTAAGATTTAAAAAAATGGGTAATGACTTATATTATTAAGTTACTAGGGTAATCTTTGCTTTACACCCCCATTCACTTCCCCCACTTGTGGAATCATAGTCCCCTATCTCTTTTTCACCATTCTTCATTTGTATCCATTTAGGGATTTATATTAAATATCATTGTACATCATTACAATACATTTTCGTCCTAGATCATTTATATACAATTTATACCATTTCACTGTTACATAAATAATTACATCACGAGGTTAAAATCAGGGGTGTTACATTTCCCTCCCCCTTAATTTATGCACCGTCCTCATTGCATCACACACACACACACAATGATGAAACTTATCAATGTCTTTGAACATGTATAATAATTTATGCACCATCCTCATTGCACCATTCGATATATATATGAGACTTATCAATGTCTTTGAAATTGTATAATGTGCCTTTATATGGCATCCTTTAGCTTCCACGTTGCTTCTTTGGCTACATTTTACACAACATTCTTGTATGTAGTTTGGCACAACTATTGGCTATCTCATACACACTGCACCAAAATTGGTTGTTTCCCTCCCTGGTTGCCTCCCTATGATTGACACATCAACATGTACCTATATCAATCATCAAAAGGAAGATATGCATGTGATAGATCCGTTCTCAGGTAACAATTATTATGTCTATAGGAATTTTCAATATCACCAAACAAGCATGCATATCCATATCAACATTAAGTATATGATTTTATTCCAATACTTATTTGTATGGATATTTCTTTTCCTTCACATAGTTTCCACGTGAAAGCATTCGACTCACTGTTCTTTTTGACACTCCTTTCTTGATTCCATTAGACTTATTGAATGAATCTCTGATGGCCAATTCTTTCAAGTTGCGTCTTCCTTGCAGCCTCTCACCCTCCAGGCTTAAGCATCTACTTATTTTCTAAAAAGTCCCTTCGATGATTGATCATTTTCCAAGGCTTTCCTGCACAAGATGAGAACAACTTACAAAATATTACTCCCATGCATCCCACAAGAAACCACTACACAAATAATAATATGTCACAATTATGGGGTTCCAATGTCCTTATAGTGGCCCTCTTCTAAGGATTTGTAGCTCATAATATCCATCCCTTTCCTTACTTTGTATATTCAACATTCACCTATGTCATCATCCTAAACATACAGTTTCATGAATCATCTTTATAACTATCAAACAATCTTGGAAATACTGATTACAACAATTAATTTCTAGATAATACAACAAGTTCCACATAATAATTAGTTTTCAATGGCCTAAGCAATAGTCCTTTTATTCTTTACGACTTGATTTCACTTCCCTATCCAAGACATTTTTACATAACTGTGTTCTCCAATAGAGTGTTCTTGTATTCCATCAACGCATGACTACTTTTTTTCATACAATTCTTCACTTCATCCACAATAGCTTATGAAATGATCTCATAATTATGATCACCAATAATTCCATCATTTCGGCTATCAATAGAAAATGTAATGAAATATGGAACAACATGCATTCAACATACATCCCTACATACATATGTGTATAACCACAATATTTACACACACTCAATGCACCTTCACATTGGTTCATGATTACCATATTCTCATGCCATACATTTGACCATGATAATTTGGAAGGTCTATCCAACACCTAGACACATCATCCATCCTCCTCCCCAATACTTGCATGACCATTTCGACACTTTCTTCTTTATCCCAACAAAACACCTAGAATATACTCTTTCTTTAGTAAATAGTCCCTAAAGAGTACTAGAAGGAATTTCCTTTCTCTGTAAACAATCCCTTATGACCCCCCCCCCCCCCCCCCCCCCCCCCCCCCCCCCCCCCCCCCTCTCTCTAATGGTGCTGCAATGTTGGCAATAAAGTTATAGTCCAGGACACCAATACAATTAGGGATACCATTAGACACTTGTGCATTCCTATATCCTTTCCATATCAACAACAATATGGCCTCACCCATGACAATCTCACATGGAATTCATTTCCACATCAGGATCAGAAGTCCTAACGTGCTTTGGTTATTAACTCATAACCAATACACACATCATACTTTGCTCATATGAATGCACTCGATTTTTTTTTGAAAATCACACCATGACTAAGTGGAGTATCCTTCACATAAATTCATTTGAACATTACATGCATGCCAATTTAAGATATTTAAATATGGTTGAAATGATTCTTACCCAATCCCTTTTCCATCACTTATGCAATCACCATAAATGTATTCATACCTACATGGATTCCATCAACATCTTTAATGTTAGATGATAATTAATTGGTGTTTATGTAGGATTATATATAACCATTTTCACCACCTATAGATCAACATTTTATTGCTCTTATCCTTCCTTCTTTGGCTAACTTCCTTATGCAGTAGTATCATCTATATCTTCAACCATGCTATTAATCCATTTCTAGGCCTGCAATCACCAATAACCACAATAACTGTCATTATGGAGCCATTTTGTATGGAACATCATACCATTTTTACCAATATGCAATATCATGTATATATATGTACAAGCATATGTATATGAACTATGCATTATTTCTTAGTATTCCCACTAATGCATATGCATTATAGTGATTGCATTCGCTTGCATTTCCAACATTTCAATGCTTGCTGGCCATGTTCATGATTTGCTACTAAAACAATACTCATAGCCTTATGTAGATTCAATTAACATTGTAACAACTTCTTTTTTTTTCTTGAGCTTTTCTCAAGTCCCATTGAATATGCAACAATATTTCCTTACTTTCTATTTCCTTTGCATTTTGTTCACATTGTTTGGATTCTCCATTTACTTTGATCAATTATTATAGCTAAGCCCAAGTTGTTCAGTCATGATTCAAATCCATAACATATTTACCATTTTAAGTCTATTGATTCCTTTCCTAGTGCAATCTTTCCCTGACATTATCTTTACCTGCACTTCTTAGCACTTCATAGTGCTGCAATGAATTCTATTCCAATTCCATTTGGAGTCTTTCTAAATTAAGTTCTCCCTTGCAAACCATGCCAAGCTTGAACATACTTTTCTCTTTTATGAAGTATTCATAGTTTTATTATGTAATTCACTAGAATATCTTATGCCCTTCCTTCATTTGTTATCCTTAGGTTTTATTCAATTATGGAGTTGTCTTTCCCTTTCCACAATTTTGAACTACATAATAGACCCAAACACTGGAATTGCTTGTTCCGCCAATGAGCGGTTTTTATGTGAGTGGAATTTTGCCACATATTCCCCTTCTTTACATATAAGTTGATGTTCGATATCTCTTTTAGGAATGCATACACTTGTATACATGGATTATTCACCCATCTCTTGTATGACCTACATTTCAATTTACTTGCTGGTCTATTCCATGTTCTTTACTTGCAAACCCGTTCGATGTTCTTTACCTGTTAATCTATTCCAAGTCTTTATTATTTTTTATTGCTTCTTGGCCATACACAATAACTATTACTTGCCACTTTGCTTCCTTCATGGTTATACATGACTATCTGTATTCACCAATAATATTACCATATTACCAAGGACTCAATTATACTTGGTTTAGTTCTTCACATTAATAATTAACCAACAATTTTGTTTTGATTTATTTTCTAACTATGCATTTGCTTCATTGTGAGAGCACCATAACTATGTTCATACCATTATACTTACCAAATTTTACCTCTAGTACACTCATATATCACCATACAACTTTTTCCCAAAGTTTAGGTTACTTTGGAGGTTACCTAGATTGATAACTATGTTACCAAATCAAGCCCATAAGAATTTGTTTTGCTTGATTTTTGAAACAATTAGAAACATATTTCAAATTCATAATCCCTCTATTCTATTCTTCTACTATACCTGGGCTTAATTCTGGGCTATCCAATAAAAGTTCCATTTCTCCAAAGTTAGCACTTTTGCCCATTTTAGCACTATTCTTGTAGCTTCTCTTAATCCCAGAGACCAAATTTAGAGATCTATAGAGGAGAATATGGGAAGATTCAAGAATTTTTTGTACCTGGAACTATTAGCCCATATGATCATGAGTGTTCAATAATTTCCATTTCCCACATATGACGCTCTAGTAATTTTCTACAAAATTTTGGAATTGTGAAATATTAACTTTTGGACTTAAACATGTTGAGCAAATAATTTTTTTTTGGTTTTGACATCTTGGGTCACTTTTACCTTTAATTTTTACACCCCTCCTCCCCCTAAAAAGTGCGTTGGAATAATGGATTTTGGCCTTATTTTGCATCTCTATTAAACACCCTGAGGAAAGTGGCCAAAATCTCCTTATTTTTTTTTTGTGTGTTCCTGGTCAATGATTGCACCATAAAAATTCAAGCCTCACAAGGGGCTATATCAATCAACTGGGTACTAGTCTTCAAAAGTCACTATTTCACATTTATTGGCAAAGTGGAGTTGAACAGGTGTTGGAATATTCACCAATACTGAGAGAGGGGGGGGAGCGGGTGAATCAATATTGAGCATTTTTTACCATTTCAAACTTCAATTAGAACAAGTAAACATTAACAATTACTAATGACATTCATCATCACATAAACCATACACAATAAATAAGAGATTTTACATGGAAACCAAATGGGAGAAAACCATGAAATTCTTTTCTTATCTAATACAAAGATTACAATCAAGTGATTTACACATTGGAAGGAATATCCCACTCCCTAATTTATCTGGAATCTACTAGAAGGAGGCTACAACCCCCTAGCTTTACCAACTGCAACTGGAATGAAACACTCACTCCCTAAAGCATAAGGTCAAACATGTAGAGAGGAAAACAATCCTCAATGAGTTCCAACTCACCCTAGCACCACCCTGCCACCCTAGTTATCCAACACCAATTGGAAGGAAGAAACAAATCCCTTGCCTTGCATCACCGTGCCACCATAATATGATTAAGAGTATCAACCTGTAATTCATTGTCTTCACATTGTCATTATCATTGTCTTCACAATCTGGGTTTGATATACTTCATAATCTTTCTCTGATATGCTTCATAATCTACCTTTGATCTGCTTCATAATCTGCCTCTCTTCTACTTCATACTATATAGAAACCCTTACTTCCAAAGGTATGATTTATCTGAAATTATAACAAACCAATATTTGAAACTTGTACCCTAGGCACCTCAATTATCCACTTCATCTCCTCCAACATTCACTATCTGAAACCTTCTAGAAAAAAATTTATAGAGAAAATACTAAACTGATATGTTTAAAACTAATTTCAGGATTATCCAGAAACCCTAACTTCCTGAGGTCATATATTCGAAAATATAGCATACTAGCATATGAAAATCTCCCCAAAATTACTTCAAGCTCTCTACTTTATCTTCTCCAAGGGGCACTTTCTTAATCTCTATAGAGCAAAAGATATAGCGAACATGCTAAATTGACTTGTTTAAAGATGATTTCAGGATCATTCAGAAGCCCTAACTTCCCTAGGTCATATCTCCAAACATATACAATCCCAACATCTGAAACTCGTATCATAGGTTCATCAGGATCTCTACTTCATATCCTCCAAGGTCCATGGTCTGAAGCTTTCTAGAACAAACGATATAGAAAAAATTTCAAGATGACATGTTTGAAGATAATTCATAAACCCTAACTTCCCGAGGTCATATATCCTAAAATATAGTGAGACAACATCTAAATTTTTTACCATAGGTACTCATGCATCTTTCCTCCATCCCATGAAAAATTCATGACTCGAATCATCCTAGAAAAAAACGTTAGAGATAAAATTCCAAGATGACCTGAGATAAATTTCACAACAGAAACCCTATAATATATCGCCACAAGATTCCATCTTCCATTGGAGTTTCTCCCTTCTTCACTTCATCTTCCCTCGGAAATTCACTCTTCGAGGATAAAATAATCTCCTCTTCCTTGGTTGAGTTGAATTCATGTTATACAAATTCAAAATGATGTTCCACTTATTTATATGAGTCTTCTCCACATGAGGGGGTGCGACCAAGGGTCATAACTCTTAGGTCACACCTCTTCCTTAAGGATGACCGACCTATAACTTAACATTAATTATTGTCTTGAATATTTTAGGGGTTTCTTCAATGGGTCAATGACCACTTCATGGATTTATCAAGGGGATTTGAATTTTCTTCTTGACCACTTCATGTTTTCTATTTGATTTATCTTATTACTAAGACAGGGGGGTGAATCAATAATTGGGAAGATATGTATAATATTAACTTATGCAGATTTTCAAAAATTAATACTTTTAAACTTTCACAAGAATAATCAAAACAACACACAAATACTTGAGAATAATTGTATATTTATAAATATAATATTTATAATTACATCAGTGGGAGATGGCAATCTCCAAACATGAGAACCTACTCATTTTAGGTGTGGACCCGATCCCAAGTACAATCTGTGGGTTGCTGGCATCGATTTAAAAAAACTTCAATATGCGCGAGAACCAACTTACAAACTTCAGGCACCGACCTAGATATCAGTCTGACTACACAAACTGCGGCTTGCGGCTTCGATCTCTGATTTGTGGATAACTTGACTCTCCGATTTTGGAAGCATTGAATTTTGTTTGTTCTCCAACACCAAATGGAAGGAGGCTACAACCCCTTGATTTTATCTGCACCAGCAGAAAGGATGCACCGACACCCTAATTATATTCCCAGCACCAACTGGAAGGAGGATACAATCCCTTGTTCCTTTCCCTGTCCGACCTCTCTAATATGAAATAAGATTGTATAGAAAAACACCAAATAGAGAAATACCTTATCTTCACAATCCGCGACTGTTGTAACTTCTTCGATCTGCATCTGAGTATCCGCATTTGAATAGATAGTTTCCCAAAATACGATGTGCGATATTTAATGTGTCTGCATCCTTTTAGTTGATTTGTGTTCTGCGTATGAATAGAGTTTCTGGATCAGTCACACTTGTTGTTTTGTGATCTACGTCTTTACTGAGGAAGAATTTCTCACATCCAGAATACAAGATCCTTTTCTTCTAGCACACTTATTTGTTGTTCATCACTAACTGAGTTGCACACTTTTGCTCCGCTACATAAATATACTCTCTATGATCAACAAGCCTTTGATACCCAAACGAAATTCTGAAGCTTGACAAATAGTTATCTCATATCTTCATTCTTTAATAGCTTACTTCACCACATCCATCTCTTGCCTATTTATAATCTTCTCGACTCAAGAGATGTGTCCACTTGGTAAAGATCCTTATCTTCGGATAATGCCCCACTAGATTGCGTTTTCAACAAGTTAGGATATGCTTCGGTGTGCCACTTTTCAAAATTAATCTTTGTGTAGTGTATGACGCACATATGCCAATGTCCTTGTGGGACTATTACACACATCGAGTCATTACTTATGTTTTCTTTACAAATATTTGTATCACATACCATATTCTTTGTGGGACTTTTACACACAGTCGATTTGTTTCTCTTAATTTGTAAATCTCACAAATGATATTTGCGCATATGTTCCATTTTCAATGTTCTTCGATATATATGATTATATACGCATTGCGAAAAATTCCATAGTGGGATATTTTCTTTCATGTGACTTCGACATTCTCCCATATGTATTTATTCAAGCTGGTTGTGTGAGAGGAAGTATTTTAGCGGTTCAATCTGATTCTTTTGACTTCTGGTCCATATGATCTTTGAGTCTTTGACATCAATGACAATACATGTTCAACAATATTCCCCTTTGTCATTGATGTCAACACTTCCTTGAATAACATCACTTATCTCAAACTCCCTCTGAAGATGTGCGTCAACGACTTCTTCTGTAATGATGCTCTTGTATTTCTTTTTCGCATATCTACCTTCTGGTTTCCTTACTTTGTCATTTCTCCCCCTGTCATTCAAATATTCCTTTTTCATCTTTGAGATGTTCTTCCTTTTTCATCTTCTCTCGCCCTTTAACATCAATGGAAAATGGACCTTATGCTTTGTTGTCTCCCCCCAAGCTTTGTTCTCACTGCTTCTAGTGTGCCAGGTCGTAGATAATCACATTGTCCACGTTTAATTTAATATAGCCTACAAGAAATATTGTCTCAAACTTTGGACACAAGGTGTTTTATTAGTGTCAATAAATTTTCCTATTATCGCACATATCTCCAACCTTTTCATGTGTGTCGATATCCTATCCACGTGGTGTGTCTGTACTAGAATTTTTACTCCGACATCATTCTTTCAAACCGCCCTTTTTGTCATTTATCGTCCTATGCATTAAATTTTGGACTCATCATGACATTCCTTGGACTGTACAATGCATTAATTCATCAACTTCAATGTCTCTTCAATTTATGTTTAAGTGCGTGATGAATTACTTCCCAATTCTATAAGTTGGCAATATTTTCACTCTATTCACCACCTTGGTTCATAATTTTTCAAGCTTATTATGTCATTTGCATCTTGATCTCCCATTCTTTATTGTTTGTTCGTCATCATGTCTTATTTACAACGACTAAACAATTCCCTTGACAACCTCTGCATGGTGGTTCAATCTCAATAGGAGGATCTGGGAGGAAAGCATATGAGCATCAATATTTGGCAAAACCAGCTAAATTATTCCAATTTCATGATGTGGTAACCAAGAATCACAATTCAAACGAAGCACTTCCAAGACACTGTCCAATTTTAGATGGCGAGTGGATATTCTGTAACAACAACAACAACAAAGATTCAATATTTTGACTTGAATTAGGGATTAGCATGCTTCTAATGATTCATCAACTTCGACACTGGACCTTCTTCCCTTGTTGCAGTTTTCTGAGTCTATAGAGCTAGATCCAATAGACTTGGACTTGCGCCTTTCACCTCTTCCTACCATCCATGTTGAATAAGTTGACCTTGAGATGCATCTGTGATTCGTCTCCATCTTCCTTCATCATCATTTTTATCAGGATTCATTTTTTTTGTCCTTAATGCCCAATTGCGTCCTGATGTAATACGAGCTTCGAAGCTACAAAATTTTGTAATAATATTTTGAACATAATACAAAAGTTCCTTTTTGCACAATCATTGTGTATTACTTATACATTTATTTCCTTACCGTTTTATGCATAGAAATCTCATTTTGACAATAATAGCTACATACTTCAAACTATAAAGTAATCGTTCTTTAAATGAATTCAATGCACACCTAGTCACTCCATTAATACTTGAGTTTATGATGTACCTGTTTTGGTGCTCACTGAGGATCTTGCATAACCCTTCTAGGTTAGCAAAGTAAGCAACAATCTCTTGTTGTTGGTATTGTACAATTGTTATCTCCATCTTCTGCACATTCCTTTGATATCTTTCTTAACCACATATTTTTTATAGGATGAGCTGTATTGACGTTGTGTGCACTTTTGATGCATTTCTTTCCCAAGCCTTCTGGCGCATACCCGACCTCTATTCTTGGCGAAAACAATTTTCCACAAACTTGTGCCAAATAGGTTTCCTTTGATGCTGGACTTTCATGAAACATTGCAAGGTCTTGTGCCCATATTTATCACACATCTCAACCATGTTACAATGTTGTTGGTATTTTTATATATGGAAGTGTTACCATAGCCGTATTTCTTAGTTCTTGCAGGCAGTTCATGTTTTCTGCGAAATATAACATGTTGGTTGAAGCCAAGTTCTATTTTGTTGCACATCCCATTGCTAACCTTCACAAATCCAATACCAGTCTCATCTTTTGGAGATTGTTGGCAGCTTAGAATTTCATCCAGGATATAGTTGAGCTACGGTTGAACTTATTTTGAGTTTCTTCGTCAAATCATATTCCAACTTTTCCTTGCATTATGCTAATTGCTTTATCTTTCGAGTGTGAAACATCTGATTATTTTAGCGCAAATTGTTTATGTAGTAGCTCATTCACTAATTGTGACTCCTTCCAGGACTTCTCAAGCACACACTCATTTTATTATAGTTCCTTGATTCTTTTTTTTGTGCACAACAATTCCTCTTCCTTGGCTTCTATTTGTTTCTTCAAGTCTTAATGCATATCCCCAATCTTCTTGACTTGTTCTTATGCCATTTCAAGTTGTTCCTTTAGTGCCTTGTTATCTTTTCTCGATTCTTCATATCTTCGAATGCGCTAATTAGTTCACCTTCCTAGTCGACACCAAAATTGTCCTCATCTTCAGACTTTGAACTTTCTTCAGAGCAACTGAACTTTTAAAATTTCAACACTGGTCGCATAACTTTATCAACATAGTGTTTGTTGTCAATAGTCTTCTCCAAATTGAATAGTTATTTTGAGTTGCTTTATTTTTTCTTTTCAATAGACTTTGGAGAGGGAAAGTAAATTTCATTATATGTCCATTCCTTTGCAGTTTTAGATATACTAGTTGGATCTCCTTTAGTTGATTTTCCTCTTGTCGCATTCTCATCTTGGGTTAGGTCCATGAAAAATACATCGCTTGTACTATCATCATTTTATTCTTCATCTGAAGCACTATTATCCTCGGTGAAAAAATATTTTCCTCTGCTTTTGAAGTTTCTTCTTGTTCACAACTTTGTTCTGCTGTTGCTTGCCTCTTCATTCTTGATATTTTAACTCTTCCCTGTTTTCACTATATTGGTTTTCTTCATATGTGCACTTTGAAGCGAAATGCCCAATTCTTCCACATTTAAAACACTTAAAATGTAGTTTTCCTTTGTACTTACTTTGTCCTCTTTTCATTTTTCTCACAAAATTGGCCTCTTCTTCATGTGATATATCATATATTTTCTTGCATTCATTTTTGTTGAGCTTGGGCTTCTTAGTTGATTTAAATGCAACTTCTTTCCTGGATACATTCTCATGTTATGTTCTCATCTCATATGCTGTTAGGGTTAACCGTGACTCGGGATTGAGTCAAAGGTGGTTTAGGTCTAGCACATGGTTTGTTGTAGCCCATGGTATTGTCCTATGGTATTGCATGTGATGAAGCCTTTATAAGGCTTGAGGAGGCTCCATTGTAAAGTGGCCTGGAGGTGAGCGGTGGCTAGCTCACTTGGCTCGGATGGCCTGTTTTGGCCATGTAATGAAGATCTTCGTTGGTACTGGTTTTCCCCGCATATGGTTTCCAGGGTATATTGTGTGTCTATATCTGGTTGCTTGTGATAATGTTTATTTCTTGCTCATTATTATGTTAATGTTGCTCGATTTTTAATCTAACAACTGGTATCAGAGCTCACGGAGTTTATGTGAAGGAAACAAACGGCTTGTGGGAGAAATGTGAATTCCCGGGCGAGCTAAGTAGTCTATGGAAGAGAAGGAAGGGAAGCTGAAACCCTATCCGCAGGAGGAGCCGGTACGACCACTTCCACTCGTACGTGAATAAGTGAACTAACATGTGATTACTGAGAATATATCATTGAGGCTGCAACCCCAAGGATTCAAGCGAGGCCGCAGAGAGCATACCCATTTGCGTGAAAGAGGAAATAAATCTCGCGGATCAGTAAGAGGCCGCATGGGTATCATTGGGATGTGTTCCTTGTAGAGGTCAAGTGTTGCTCGAATCCTAAAGGATTTGAAGTAGAACAGATCTGGAGAGCACGTTGTGTAGAGAACCCATGTTCCCATGATGAAAGAGAGAAATTGTAGTCGCGCGTGAAAGAAGAACCCCTATAGAGTTGTCAAGTAAGAGATTTGCTGTATGTGGACATTTCGGGCTGAGCAAGCTTCAGAACTCGAAAAAAAGAGGGGTCGAGCTACAATGTAGGTGTGAATGTAGCAGCATTGGACTAAGTGGGCAGAAGGGAGGTGGCAGACACGTGGTGGAAGCTATCCGCTAGGAGAAAAGACCGTGAATGCTCGGATGTAAAAGTTACAGGCGTAAGTTAGAGGTTGTGTGGAGTTTTCGGTGGATAGCAGCACGTGGCTAGTCCGGTCAAGAAATCCACGTTGTTGAATAAGGAATATTAACCGACCATTGTAGAGAGCTCGCCCGGAAGCCAGATCGCATGCATTTGAGGGTAGAGACTACAAACTGGAAGCCATGATAGAGTCTCGGTTGAGATCCGTGCTCAAAGCGTGAAAAAGGATCGCTTCCAAGCAAAAAACCCAATCGCTAAATCGATTGCCCTAGTAGAGCTGTCAAGAAGGAAAAGATAAGTGTGTTGAAGGACACGTGCAGTTGAGGTCGTGATTTGGTAGAGGCCGAACGTAGAGGATTTGATCTCGTGAAGGATGCGTGGTGCTTGGTGAAAAGAGACATATTGGATAGGTGCAGGTGGCAAAGGTGCTAGCTATGAAGTTCACATCCAAAACTTGTGAGATATGATGGTCGTTCATGCAGCCATGGTTTGTTGGGTTTCGACGGTTTTTCTTTGGATTAAGAGATGCCCAAGGTTTTAAGATAGGAACCTATAATGAAAAGAACACATATGTTGAGGATGAAGTCTCAATGCGGTCAAGAGAGGACCAATAATAGAACTGATATATACCACACACTTCATTTTTGAAAAATGATTTTCACATCATTTTGTGTGGGGTGTTGAGAAACAACAAGTCCATAGGAGATAATGGTGGTGATCTGTTAGAGCAGGGTGCCCCATCGATGAGTCACTTACAACATTGGAGGAAGTGATGAATATGCAGGATAAATCAGCTTAAATGTGTGTACAAGCATGGTAAGATCGCAAGAAGGACAAGCAAGAAAGCCAGCATGAAAAGCGAGAGGATGAAGCAATAGATGGTGATGGTGTAGGGTGTAGTCATCATGAAGACACATGAAAAAAAGAGAAAAAAAAAAGAGCATTTTGCATGTAAATGGGCATATGGCTGTAAGACTTGGTAAGGCATGCATACCCCTGGTAACTCACTGGTAAAGTCAGGAGATAGACCTAGGTGATAGGGGGGGTGTATGTGAGATTCCTCGGTAAAACTTTGAGGGGGGTTGGTGATTACTTCAAGTCAAGTTTAAAGGGGGGATTGTTAGGGTTAACTTTGACTCGGGATTGAGTCAAAGGTGGTTTAGGTCTAGCACATGGTTTGGGCACATGGTTTGTTGTAGCCCATGGTATTGTATGTGATGAAGCCTTTATAAGGCTTGAGGAGGCTCCATTGTAAAGTGGCCTGGAGGTGAGCGGTGGCTAGCTCACTTGGCCCAGATGGCCGGTTTTGGCCATGTAATGAAGATCTTCATTGGTGCTGGTTTTCCCCGCATGGGGTTTCCAGGGTATATTGTGTGTCTATATGTGGTTGCTTGTGATAATGTTTATTTCTTGCTCATTATTATGTTAATGTTGCTCATTTTAACCTAACATATGCTATGAGAATTCCATATAGTTCATCCTTGATCATGCCATCCAAATCACTTTTGTCTTCTAAAACTGACACTTTCGAATTGAACCGTGCAAGAAGAGTTCTCATGATCATTTGTACCACTGAATTTTCTTTAATCATATCTCCAAGTCCCATTATATAGTTTACTATCTCATCCACTCTTAGGAAGTATGTGGAAACATCTTCCTCCTCCTTCATTTTGAGAGTTTCAAACCGTTCTGAGAGTGTTTGCAATTTGGCATTCTTGACTTTGTCATCACCTTCATAGATACTCCTTATTTTATCCTAGACTTCTTTTGTTGTGGTGCATTGCATCACTTTGGTAAACTTGGAATCTGCTAACCCACATAGTATGGCATTGTTTGCTCACCCATCCATTCATATTGCTTTTTATTTTCTGGTTCAAACGTCACTGTTCTAGAGGTTGTGTTCTCATCATTTTCTTCTGAATCATCTGTAGCTTTCAGGAATCCATATCCGTATTCCAATGATTTACAAACGTCCATACCAAGGGAATGCAGATAAACTTACATTCAAATTTTCCAAAAAGCATAATTTGAGCCATCAAATTTTGGAGCCCTGTTGGTGGAGAGGCCTGTTGGTGGAGAGGCCTTCTTGTTTATCCATATCTGCACTGGATCCTTCTTCCATATGGGTATTATATGTTAGGTATTATACCAAACATGGAAATTAATTGACCAACATGGTTTCTTCCTTAATCCATGCATGATAAAGACTTTGCATGCATTTCATTAATGATTTCTAGAAATTTTTGAATGCAATGTAAAAGAAGGGAATATTTTAATCTTTTTTGTACAACCACAAATTTTAAGACTCAAATTGGAGATATGAAAATGTAGAACAATGGGGAGTGGGAAAAAACAAAATCTCCTACTTGAATCACTCAAATTGGAGCTGAAATGAACCTCGGGTATGAATTTTAGTGAAGCAATGCAGTTTTGGTCAATTTTAGTGAAATGATGTGAAGGTGCTAACCTAGAAGATTTGATACAAACAAATGGCCACAAATTTCAAAATTCTAGGATACGAGTTTTGTTGAAATTGAAAAAATATTCAACTCTAAGCCTCAATTTCTCAAAAGGATACTCATATGAATTATGGAATTCATTTTCTCGATCCCTCTCACACATATTGTTAGAGAAACAGGATCATAGAGCAATAACAATAAACACGATACAAATATTAAAACATAAACACATTACAAGAGAGACACCAAGATAACATGGTTCACCCAAGATGGGCTACGTTCACATAGAAATTTCTAGTCCTTTATTATTATATCGTCCAACAAAAATGAAGGGATACAACGTACAACAAACCCGCTGCACTTCCTCTTCACTCTCTCACAGTCTCTCTCACACAATCACATAGATTGTTTTACAATGCTACAACACCATACACAACCGTATTACAATGATTTCATTTTATAAGCGAAATACCATGGGTCACCCAATACCATAGGCGTGCAAACTCTTGGCCAACAGACATCCTAAAAAAAATTCTTTCGGGGGCTTCTCCCCCGAACCCCCTTTCTCGGGGGCCCCTTGGATCCTTGACTACCCACCTAGGGGAAATGGCTTCCCCTTGCACCTCGATGTTGGGACAAGTGTCCAGTAAAACTGGGGTACACACATGGTTAAACCATAAACATCTTTGAATCAAGAAGATCAGGCTCCACAACCAGCATCGATTTTCTGTGTTTAACAACGTACTTGGAATTTTGAGCAATTAATGCAAAAATTACATTGTTGCATACATTTGAATCATGAGGAGCCATATGATGACTATGATAGAGTAATACATGTGACGATGTAGCCTTTATTCATAAATGGAGTGTAATTGAGGCATTTTGCCTAAAACTGTAATAATTTTCAATGTAATGAAAATTTATATTTTTGTCCTTATTGAATTTTTAGAAGCCCTTAGAATATGAAGAGATGAATTTGAATAATTGGGTAGTTGAAAGGATAAAAGGCAATGAACTGAAGCATAAATATGAGGTTTATAAATGAAAAAAGGGACTTTCGGTTCTTAAAGATTGGCCTTCTAAAGTTGGGTTTATGTAGAATCAAAATACCCTGATGGTTCTATGAATTTTATAAAGATGAGACTTTGAGCCATTGTCATTGAAGAAAATATAATGCAATTTTGGTTTATGATTTATGTTTGTATATTTCTTTTGTTGTGTTGATTTATGTTCAAAGCATTGTTTTTTGTTTGACAATTTTCATTGTGTGAATTAGATTGTATACCTCAACTATATCACACAAAAGAAAATGCAATGCAATTGTATGATAACATTGATCATTGAATCATTTAGGACTAGCACATAAGAAAAATCCATCTTTACATTTCAAAGTTTGGGGCACACTAAATCATGTGAAAGTTGAAGCTAACCATCACCCAAAATCGTCAAAAATATGCAAAAATTTTCTTTTCCATTCTGGAATGAATAATGCTCAACTATGCAATAGTAAAAATACAATTATTTAAGTCTATTATTGTTGGTGGGAATCAAGTAGCAGTGCCTAGATGTATAATAATTTATGTTTGTTATAACCCTAATTGCTAATTTCTGCATGCATTTTGTGAAACTGTTTTCTCTAGCCTCGATAATTTGTTATGCGATTTTATCATCCTAAAATTATCTTCTCTTTTGTGTTAATTCTCTCTCTAAATACATCACTAAGTTATGCAATGCTTACCAAGCTTATATTTTGTCTTTTGGGTCATTAAGCATGTTTTAGGTTTCTACAAGTCGTATAGTGAATTAAAAATTCTTTCATTCTACGGTTTGTTTCTAAAGTAAATTGATAAGCCTCTCATATCTCATGTAAATCATATCTTCATCCAAATAGCTCAAAGCATCGAATGAACCATCAAACACAATACCTTCAAACTCTTCCTAACTAGATATTAATATTACCAAGTTGGAACTTATTGTATTACATTCTAATGCATCAACTCCTAAAATATGAGGATGCAGATGGATAGATGAGGAGCCTTAGGAGTACCTTCTATAGGCACATATATATTGTTAAGTTATGTTTTCTACACATTTAGGTGTTTTTATTATTGAGGAGGATATAGGACATAAACATGGAAGTAGTTGACCTTGCAAAAAAGGGGCATGGCATTTTCTTTAACAAGAGGGTCACAAGTGGAAAATGTTCTAGACAAAACTCTTCATGCGATTTGAGTGGTTGAAAGTGAACTTGGGGTTTGGAGAATGATTACATGGCGTGGTTATAGAGTAAGGGTAGGGAGGAGGATCATGCAAGACTATGTGGGAGGGAAGGAAAAAAACTCCACATCATGTAATTTTGTGTTGATCATGGAATATGTGTGGTCTTGGTGATTTCTTCCAATATTGGTGTTGGGGAAGGGGTACAATCATCATCAAGTCCTAGGGTTATCTAAGAAAATGAATTAGTAGGAGATAATCCCATGTGGATTTGACAAGGAACCTTAGGAAAATTATGGGAGGTAAGGTCAATGAAAATGATAGTATGAGCATAGGCATGATGCATTATGTGATGAAGAGGGAAGAAGGCATACCTCTATTGGGTATTGTTTGGTTCTATAAATGTTTGGATTACTGTTGGAACCAATATTGTTGGCTAGTAATCCTTATTGACATATAATTAGAGGAACATTGGCACATAGTCTTAGTGCACACATGTACCCAAGCAAAGCTATAATATAAATAAATATATACATAGATCATATGTGTGTGTATGTGTGTGTGTGTGTGTGTGCACTATGTTAGAAAATAAGATGAATAACTTCTCTAAATAACGAATGAGAGAACACAACCTAGATACATATAGTTGGTCATTATGAGTCCAAATATCTTGTTGTAGTCTACTTTAATTACATAGGATACATGATCTTATTTGATTTCCTTTAACCTTGCGATTTTTAATCTATTTTTCTACGTAAAACATAACCAAATAAGCATAACACAATACCCAAATTAGTATTGCCTCTCCTAAATCAAGTGAAAGAGTGAATGCATAAGAATCCTCTTCAAGGGTGAAACCTCATGTTACACATTATCAAATCCATTGAATATGATGATCTTTCAAATGAGTCTCATTGATGTATATATGGGAGAGAAGGAGGGATTGAAAGAAACAATAAGGCAACATAACTATACTTAATGTGATGATAATGCATGTGGGTTATGGTTAGGGTATTTACGTGCCTCTCCCTTCAAACACGCATTGCCCTCATTGTTGATTAGTCATGGATGTTTTTATATGAATAAGTCATCTTTCCAAGTTACAAATTATGTTGATAGGTTCTTCCACTTGATTAGATACTCAATAATTGATACGGTACTTGGTTTCTTAATCTATGTTTCAATGACTATTTCAAGTTCTAATATGATTTTCCCCTTTTCATCAAGCTTGGAAAAAATAGTACAAGTTGGGATTTTTCATTGATTACCTTATTAAAAAAAATAAACAATGAACACCACGTCTACTTGTGAAGAATGAGTAAATTCCCATTTATAAGCCATATTTATAGTTCATTTCAACACCTTATAGGTATCATAGTACACGGTTGCTAATTTATTGTCCTTATTTTATTTCTTGAGGGAGATATGTTAGTATGGTTGTAGCCTTAGAAATACCCAACCCCACACTTCAATGTGCTTTTAACAATAATGTTGATTTTAATTTCATTTCATCTTATTTTGTGTTGTATCCAAGTTGTTCTTCAATAGTTGTAGAGCCTCTTGTTGGTGCTAGCTGTGACTCTACAGGTTTGTTGAAGCTTAGGTTTTTCTCTCAAGGGTAATGTGATTGATGAAGGATGATACACATAGAGTGCCATAAGTGGGGACAATTTGGATGAGTTATGGAAGGAAGTGTTGTACCATCATTCTACCAAAGGTAACCACTTGACCCATTGTGATTGGTTATTACTGCAACAAAATGAAGATAACTTTTTAGACATTTATTCACAATCTTATATTGTTCATTAGATAGTGGGTGTTAAGAGGATCTCTAAGGCAATTGAGTACCCAAAAAAGAAAGAAAATCAATTAAAATGGGATCTCTAACAACTAACAATAAGGGGTTCCATGTAGCTTTTGAACTATTTCCATGAATGCGTATCTATTGGTCTTAGAAGTAAGGGGAAATTATAAAAAATGAACATACTTTGTGACTCAATTCACCACCATTGTGATGACATTTGTCTCTTCAAAATTTGGTAGGACTTTGATAAAATCCATTCAGAACCCTTCCAACATTGAATTGTCATGGCTAATAATTCTATAGTACTAGGAGCTTTATCAACTCTTGTTTGTTCCATTGGAAAACAAAACACCCCACCATAAAATTTTGAACATAAATTTTGACCCTTCTTAGAAAATTCCTTCTTGATCTTGTGATAAGTTATTAGAAATCGTGAGTGTCCACCTATACAAGAAGTGCACAATTCAGAAGGGACCTTCTATTTGAGTTGGTATTTTTTACATAATTATAGGTGTTCCTTATACCAAAGTAAATAATTATTCCACACAAATTTTATCTGATGCACTAGGGTCATATTATAGTTGTTTAATGGGTTTCCATGTAGTTTGGTTTTGATGCCATTCTATCCTTGCCTCTTTAATCCATTCAACTTGTAGAATGGAATAGAACAAAGTAAGGCCTCATTGGCCTCTTCTTTCCCTAAGCGTATATTCACCACCACAATCTATTTCCCTTTTTTTGTAGATAATTTCAAAGTCATAATCTAGCATATTTGTGATTTACTTTTGTTTATATTCCTAAAATAGTTAATTTTCTACGAAGTACTTCAAACTATCATGATCCAATGTTTTTACCTTGAAGTTGTCTTCCTATTAGATAAGGATTCCATTTCTTAACTATACATAATATCACCAAAATTTCCTTCTCACAAATGACTTTTATTAAGTTATTTCCTTAGTTGGCAACTTTCAAAGGAAAGGTGTCTTCCGTCTTACAATAAAACTGAGCCAATACCATGCCTTATGGCATCATATCCCACATTAATTTTTTTACAAAGTTACCCATCACCAAGTCATGAGTGCTACATATGGCCATCTTAAGTTTCTCAAAGGCTTTGGTTTCTTCTTGAGTTCAAATAAAACCATCTTATTTTTGTAATTTTGTTAGAAAAAATTCTATTTGAACATTTTCCTTGACAAACTAGCAATACTAACATGCCAACCTAAGAATCTCCTGATATTATTCACGGTATTAGGAATTGGACATTCAATCATAGCTTTAATTCTTTCAGTGCCCACCTTGATTCTCTCATGAGATACACTATGTTCCACATATTCCACTTGATCCTGAAACCCAAGGGTACACTTGGAATATTTCAGTATAGTCATTGATCCATTAGTTTTGAATACCACAACAACATGTTGCATATGATTTTCCCAAGATTTGAAGTGAATTAATATATCATAAAAAATGCCCATATAAATTATTTGAGGAAGATCTTGTAAATAAAATTCATCATGCTTTGAATTGTGGAAGGTGCATTAGTAAATATAAAAGGAATCACTAGAAACTCATAATGATCTTATTATGTTGTAAGGGTTGTTTTGGGATGTATTCTTTCATAATTATAATCTAATGATATCCTAAATGAAAATACAACTTAGTAATTAAATTTCCCCTCTACATTTCATCTAATAATTCATGAATGATAGGATTATAAAACTTATCTATAATCATGATATAGTTGACTTCTCTATAATCTAGACACATACATCATTAAGAATCCTTTTTGGACACCATTATCACTAGCGAAGAGAAATCACTCCGATTTGATCAGATGATGCTAGTGTTTAACATTTCTTTTACCATATGACCTATATCGTTGTTTTAGGCATAAGGATATATATAAGGTTGGGATGTTAGGAGGAAGTTTCCTCAAGATGAGTTTAAGAGTGTGATTATGCTCTTGAAAAAAAATGAAGACCTTTGGGCATCTCTCCAATTACCTTGGAATGGTTGTCAATAACTCTTTGGAGATCAAAGGCCACAAAGGGATTATATGTTTGAATATATATTGAGCATAATCTTGCAATTATTTATAGGTGTCCCTTTTCTGCTAGATTTTCATGTTGTTAGAGCTTAAAATTTTAGATGGTTTCCCTTGAATACCTCTTAATTTCCATTTCCTTTCCAAGTTAGAAAAAATACTATGAAAAGTTCTTGAAAATTAATTAGCATTGTTTTCAAACATTGTAACCATTGGACTCAAATCATTGGTTTACCCAAGAAATAATCCCACTAGTGAGCTTAATACTAGACACTTCCTTGAACAATTTATGATAACTCCATCTACAATCATTACTTGGAACTCTATTATGGGTATATAAAGGAAACGCGAAATTCGTGGTTAGTGAAATAATGAGTACTACTACAATCAATGAGATTTGGTAGCATTTTTTTCCCTAGATATATCTTCAATCTTGGGAGTTTGGGGAGTGTTAATGTGGACCAAACCATGACAATATATGGTTAGAATAGACTTGTTTGATTCTAGATCTTGAGAATGTTCCATCTTTCTTCTTTATTTTCACAATCTATGTAGAATAATATATTATTGCCATGATTATACCCCTCATTATACTTTGTTGTCACAATTGAAACATAGTCAATTTTATCTTCTTTTATCTAACTAGTGAGGTGTCAAGCTCGTAGGTTGCGTGCAGTTAAGAGTGGGAACATTGTGCTTATTATAGTTGTTAGTGGAAATCCTTCTGGATAACCACATTTTTACATTTAACTCTCTTTGGAACACTGGAATCTTTATCCAAATATTTGTCCTCAAAGAGATCCACCTCATTTAACCTACCTATAAACATATCTAATAATGTATCATTTGGGAGGTCCTTTACTTTAAGACTCAACTTTTGAAACCGTTGAATGTGCTCTAAAATTGGAGCTCTTTACCAGAGATTCACCCATTGACTAAAGAATGCATTGGTCACACTATATCTATAATTTGCTATCGATTATTCCCTAATAACAAACCAAGATACTATAGAGTCATTTTTGCATTCACAAAACCAATGGGATCACACAAGGTGATTAGGTGTAAATACAAATATGTGATAGTTACATTTTATAAAATTGACACTTGGTTAGCCCTAAGAGTTAGCTCTTGTGGACTCATGATCTAGATGTCAGATATATCCCCCAAACGTGGGAGTGGTCATGATCCAAGCATCAGGTATATTGTCACTCTTAGAATGTTTCCCCTTGAAGGGTATTCTTATTGATTCACTATTTCATTTTATTTGGGCATATCACTACTAAATAAGGACATTTTTATGCTTATTTATTTATTAGATCCATAACACCAATAAATAAACAAATAGCGATTATCAAAACAAACCATCCTTTGTTTCTCTCCTTCAAACAATCTATTTATACTACTAATAATAATTCAATAACTATTAAAAACACAATTATGACATTCATTTATTAAATTTATTGTAAAATATATTCTTTTATTTATAAAATACATTACATTGAAATTAAATGCAAAACTTTTCATAGTTAATTATAGTAATCCCTTAAAGGAACTAGCACCACAAAAGTGAAGGGAAACTTTTGCATTCCCCTTATATACCTTCACCCTCAACCTCATTAGTAAAGTTAGCCACATTTCTGACTACTCTTTGATGATGTAAATATTACCTTTGATTTACCATGAATATCAAGAAACTGCTATTCTAGTAAAGTAATACATTCTTTCAAATGCACACCTTTACCTTTAGGTTGACCTTCCTATATTGATTTATTTTTGGTGATTACCTCATTTGATATTTTATACCTCCTATATTATATAGTTATATTATAATATGTACATTAACATGGACGAATCAAGAGTACACGATCTATGAATGTTATGAACTTTATATAGCTTGACCACACCTTGACATATCATCTCTAGTCAGACTTCGTATGAAGGAGTAAGTATTATGAAATAATGATAGGCTTTTATTAATAATATGATTATTTAATGAGATTGATTTTCTTAATTCATAAAATTCGTAATATTTATATGTTTGATTTACTTAAAAAAATTATATTAATTGGTTAAACCATCTATACATAACATGTTGTGAATAAAAATGTCACATCCAATCAAATTCAAGTAATTTCCTTCATATATTTTATGAAAATGTTATACAATTGTTGAAGGTGCTCATATCTTGTAAGATTATAATACTAATGCTTGTGCATGCACTATTTGCAGCATGAAGAAGATCGTGGCGAGGTATATGAATTTTTCAAATGAAAGTGAAGGTGGAGCTCCTTTAGAATTGGAAGCTCCGGTAAGTCTATCTTAATTATAATAGGTTTGAATTTTAAAAGTGAATATATATATATATATATANTGTATATGTTTATATGTAATTTTTTTTATATATTTTAAAATTTAATTATATATATATATTAATAGATAATATTGAATTTTTTATTTATTTATGTATTTATTATATGAATTTTCTTTTCTCTTCTTCTTTTTAAGAACTTTAAATCAAAGTAATGAGATTTCTTGAATTCAAAAACTCTCATATATATATATTTTAAGGAAGATAGTGAGATTAAGGTGATCTCTCTCTATATATATTTTTAACAGTACATATAAGCATCAAATAATGAAATTTAGGTTTTATTCTCCACTTTGAGGGAGGATCACAAATTTGACAATCATAGAAGAATGATGTTAATTAACTTCATAATGGAATGGTTCACTCAAATTTTCTAAGGAATACTTCATTGTGTCGTATTTGTAATTGCTAAAGTGTTCATCATCAAAACAATGTAGGTCATTTATATATTTAGTTTCTCCATTTTTTAATAAGTTCGACAATTTATTCCTCAAGCACTTTAGATAGTTGGTTACAAATAAATGGTGTTCCATCTTACGATTTGTATGAGATTGAATCTTAAGTAGAAAACATCTAAGAAATTTTGTAAATAAGTGTGAAATAATGGCTTGATACTAATTTGATCATAGCAACGACGCACTTATGAAAGCCATAACCACAACAAAAATCATAGAGAGTTTCTTTCTCCATATACATTCTTATGATTATGTCATAACTCGTGAACTTTCCAAATCAAACAAATATCATATTTGCAATGGTGCAAATATTGTTCATATGCCTTTTTGAACATTTGTGTCACTATTCAAAAGAAATCAACTAATATGACACTATCAAGCACTAACATTTAATACAAGGGGCATTGCAAGCATGCCAATAATGAATCTAACTAGAATAACTAAAATAAATATGTATGGATTTATAATTAACTATAAGAAGGCATTGGGTGCGAGCATATTAGTGTTAATGCATTGAGTTCTATCAAAATTTCATATTTAAGTGTAGTGGGATGGGAGATCTCTTGGAAAGTGCTACTATTGCGCCTTTCACATTTTAAGAACATTTTTGCTCCAAGAGTCACTTCAATTACTAAACTATCTACCCAAGCATGTTGCCAATGGGGAGGCTTTAAGTCACATGTTCAAATCCAAGATAGTCCATCGTGGTTACCAACCCCTATTGTTGTTATTAGTTGAGCTACCCTCCATTCCCTATTCCAAGCAAGAGGGAGATTTCACCATACGGGGTTTCATACTTAGTGAATCTATGACATGAGACATGTGTTCATGGAATATTAAAGAATACCTCTAATTTCACTAGATATTAAAGAATACGTCACAAAATCATTTTGTGGAACCCCTCTCCCAATACACATTTTCAATTAAAAAAATAAAACTTTTTTTACTAGATATCCTAGGTATCGATTTGTTTTGTGACATTTTTAATACCTTATTTTATTTCTACCCCTGGTATGGTCACACAACGCAACTCTTATAAGAAAAAGGTGAGGATAATGCAAACTATTGGACTAATTTTTTGTTCCTTATTTTAATTTACCAACAAACTAATTGGAAATTAATGAGGATTCTAACAACATTAATTGCCTTGCATTATCCAATGAGTTCAAATGGGTCCTAGTTACCGATAAAATCATGCCTCTCATCTTTCGTGAAGATGCAATATATCAAAGATATTAGTCGCAAAGATGCTAGTCTTTGAGTCATTATTATATCATTTTCCACAATATCACACTTAGTGAATGATATTTTTTTCTAAAAGATACAAGTACACATTCCGAGACCATTTATTGCAATGGGAGAAGCTTTGGTGTGTGAGAGGTGTCACATTGCATGTCTCCACTCAAAAAAATAAATTAATATAAAAAATAGATTGTAAATTCAAAATTAAAATTAATAAAATATATGGGAGATGTCTAAAAATTCGATGATTTCGACCGGACGATTATTTTTCCTAGAATTCGACGTTTTTTATTTATTTATTATTTTGCAAAATCAGAATGTAACCATGTTGTAATCCCAATTTTGATGGTAGAAATGGATTTAGCACCCTCAAAAACCCTAGAGGCAGCCTAAATTCTTAAACTTGACAACCGTAACCTAGATTTTTAAAAATTCTAACTGGATTTTATCAAAATCATGCTGAAAAAATCAGCCTATTCTGACCCAACTCATTCCAAAAAATCAGCCTATTCCTACCCAAATTGTAGAATTTTTAGACTATGTGAAATATATGTATTAAATTGGAAAATTTTAAATACAATTATGAAATATATCCATAATAAATTTTACATCCCAATGTTAATGATATTGTAACATATATACTTATATGTTGGCGCAACATGGTATTTTACAAAATTAAAAATAAAGTAGTAATAATAATGCTAAAAAATAATAATGTTTGAATGTCGATGTTATTTTTCTTTGTTGTTTTCTCTTTTTATTTGTAATCAATGAATGTACATCATCAAAATTATAGATGCATATATAGTCATATGTTAGTAGTGTTTAAGAAGATCACTTCAATAAAAATGAAAAACCAAAAATAGAGAATCACTATAATAAAATCCATATATACCTAATTCTAAGATCACTTCAATAAAAATGAAAAACCAAAAAACCAAAAATAAAGAATCACTATAATAAAATCCATATATACCTAATTCTAACTCCTTGCACAACATACCTAATTCTGAAGCCCTTGAATATCTATATGTTTTTAATATATTAAATATAAGTTTTGCCCAATATATTGCTCAATATTTTGCTTTCATTTTTTAAAAATTTTAAACCTTAATACTAACTTATGTGTTATAATATTGTCTTGAGTAGTGAATCCTAAATTCATAGTTATTCTTGTTATACTAAGAAAGTGGAGAATGAAAAACACATTTTTAAAAAAAATGTCTTGCATATAGTTACATTAAATCTCTATTTCAGACTATTTGTAACTATACTAAATTTTTAACATTTTAACTTATATATTAATTTTTAAACATGTTAACTTATCATAAGAAAAAATAAAATTAAAAAGCTTTTTTCAAATATGTATGACTTTTTAATTCTCATATAGTTAAAAGATTGAGGTCTCTCACTGCTCTATATTCCCTCATGTTCTGAAGAGCAAAAATAGAAGGCCTCTCCTCATTCTATTTAAGAAAAAAATGACAGTGGTTCAAATCCTTACAGTTTAACTGCATGCTAACTTCTAAAAGCATATTGCAGGTCTCATGAAAATAAATAGACATTCTTAATGGTTGGCTATCTTCACTTTTTAAACATGTAGTCATTACACAAATATTTTGAAGTTATTCAACCAGATTATTCTCTAAATTTTGCAATTTTAAACACGACCATTACATAAATATCAATAAATATGAACATTATTTTGTTTAAAGTTTTTTTTGTTGTTGGTTTAACAAAACAAGTAAACAGAGACATATGGCAAGTAGATCACTGTGTGGTGGTCTGGTTTTCTTTGAAGAACTGGGATGAGCCAATTTACATGGGCTGGAAAGTAACCAATAGTAATTATATTCACTGGCAGTTTATAGCTGAATTATGATAAATTTTGCTATCTTCGTAATTGTATTCACTGCCAGTTTGATAGCTGGATTATTATAAATTTTGCTATCTCAATATATTATGTTCTTGAATATACTAAGATGAATGGGAAATGTGAGAAATGCCGAACAGGGGGATCATAGCGAAATCTCAGAGTTAAAAAAGCAATGTGAAGAGCTCGATCGTACGTGCAGGTAACAGAAGGAAATCATTTCGTAAGCTTGATTTCTTGTTGCTACCAAATTTTTTGATGAAGCACATACGCTCCTATGTAATATTTCTCATTTCTTCCATATCTAACTATTTCAGACAAATGAATGGCTCTGACCTTGAAGATGTCACATTGGAAGATTTACACAAGCTACAGGAGAAACTTGAAATGGGATTGAGATCTGCTCGCGTAAGGGAGGTAACTACGTTAGCTTGTTTATGTGAACGTTATGGTCTTTTTATCAGTTCTTCTAATATTAACTTCTATCAAGCATGAACTATCTTTCATGAACTGATTTTTGTTTTTTGTTTCAGTGCGAGTTGCTTCAAACACAAATGGATGGGGCGCAACGAATGGTGAGTACTCCACACAAACCTTCTATATCAGAATTGTTTTTTTTCTCCATAGGTTAGCAAGAAGAATGGATAAATGAGACCTTCTATATCAGTTTCCAAACTCATAAACAACGTCCTATTATGAGTGAATTGAACTAGCAGAACCAGTATTACAAGTGAATTGAACCAGTATTATAAGTGAATTGAACTAGCAGAACCAGTATTACAAGTGAATTGAACCAGTATTATAAGTGAATTGAACTAGCAGAACCAGTTTTTTTAGATAGGTGAACCAGTTTTTTAAGATAGGTTACCAAGAAGAATGGATAAGAATGAGACCTTACAGCTTCCAAACTATTAAATAATGTCTTATTACAAGAGAATTGAACTAGCAGAACCTAGTGTCTTATTACAATTGAATTGAACTAGCAGAACCTGTTTTTTAGATAGGTTAGCAAGAAGAATGGATAAGAACGAGTCCTCCTATATCACCTTCCAAACTATTAAATCAGTGTTCCTATTACAAAGGAATTGAACTAGCAAACTCCATAGCATCGCTAAAAGATGGGTTGCAAAAATGGACTCCATCCGCTTTGGTTTGGCAATTTCAGCCATCAAAACTGCTCTGATACCATGTAAGGTTTGCCGTTACACCAAAACCTGCGGATTGTTGGTGAACATTTGAAACCCAGCACAAGGCCCTATCACCAAGAGTGGTGGTTAAACCACTTGCCCTATCACTAGGAGTGGTGGTTAAACCACTTGTTTTATATTTCTAAGAGGTGCGGCGATTATACCATGTGGAGGTACCCAATACTCCAACAATCATATGTATGTTTAAAGTGATTAGTCTTACGAAAAACAAAATGCATATAATGTAAAGGCAAATAGAAAAAGAGATTAAGGTTATGGCTAGGTGCATAGAATCGTACAATCTTAAACTGAAAAATAATCACTATAAATATGTCCAATAATCTATGTATGAATGGATAATTAATAAAATATAAAATTGTATATAATTTTCAAGTTATATAATGAAATAGTAAAAAATGTTTCATCAAAAATATAGATGAAATAATAAAAGTTGTTCCTTACAAAAATAACCAGTATAAATATGCCAAATAATCTATGAATGGATAAATAATAGAATATAAAATTATTAATAGATAAATAATATAATATAAAATTGTTAAAATATGATATGTTTTATAATTACATTGCCTTGAGGTTTATAAATCATTTTGCATCTTTTCCATAGAAATCATTTTTTTGACTTTTCATAATTATTCAATTAATTATTTCTTATTTAATAATTAATAGTTATTAATATTAATTTAATTAATATTGATATTTAATATTATTACTTTATGTTATGTTATATAATTTTTTTTATATAACATTGTCTTCCCCTTAGAGGGAGCTTTGTTCTCAACGCTTATTGAAGATAAGGCTTACGTCTGATTTCTTGCTTGTAATGTCATCTCTTGGTCCTTTCATTTAGTACTTGCGACACTCGACGAAATGAAATGATACGAGTTACGAATTCCAAAGAAAAAAGTTGCATTGTTTGTGATGTGGTCCATTTGAGATTTATCTTCATCGGAGATGATTGTTGATTGCCTTATTCGATAGATTTTCTCATTTTTTGCTTAGGTTGCAAATTTTTGTGTTATTTCACTTCTAAAATTACAATTCTTTTTCTTATGTTCATTTTGATCCTGTTAAGGATCAAAATTCTTTTTGTAATTGCAATGTCGATAAGGAGTTCTTGTTGTTTGTTTTTCTACTGGATTGTCGTACCCCCATGTGTGTTTTTCCTGTCCTCTACAACCCCCTTTTATTCATTTGTTATTTAGTCGGTAAATTGTCTTACATGTCATGACACACACACTCGGAGTGCATATTAGTAGTCTTGCTAAAAAATATCATCATATAATATTCAATTTCATGTGTTTTCATTCTTTAAGAAATATCTATTCAAATTTACAAAAATAACTTGTCCATTTAATTTATAACATGGGTATTCAACAGCTTCATTTTTCCACGTTTCTGATTCATTCAACATAATTCAATAATCATTGTAATCATTCACATGTGTTAGTCAATCAATAACATGTCTAGAGCAATAATCATACCTATTCATATTTGCCAGTCAGTTAGTAATTATAGTCATAACATCAATCATATTTTTCTACCCAGTCAACAATTTATTCAAGGTAACACATAAACAACATTTATTCTATATTATTTAGTCGGGTTACTTCAACAAGTTTTCTCCAAGTTTATCAGTAAAAAATAAGGCATTACATTCTAGAACATGACTAGTCCATATATCCAAAAATCATCGAAGTGTCCAAAGATTAATCATCTATGTTGGTCTGAAGAATCATTAGGGGAGTTTTGAGGTCTAAAATGGGCCTCATAAGGAAAATAGTAAAATAAGAGTTATAATAATAAAATAAAAGTTCTAAATTTTGGAGGGAAAAAAGAAAAACTACTTTTTCTTCTCATATTTTTGACATATCTCATTATCGGTTCACCCAAATTTTGAGTTTGGGGACTCGTTGGATGCAGAATTTAATTCCGCATCCAATCCATACCCACACGGCATACTTTTGAGGTATCCACGACACCCAAAAATGAAAATTTCAATAAAAAATGTATTATTGAAATTTTCATTTTTGGGTGTCATGGGTACCTCAGAAGTATGCCGTGTGGGTATGGATTAGATGCGGAATTAAATTCTGCATCCAACGAGTCCCCAAACTCAAAATTTGGGTGAACCGATAACTAGATATGTCAAAAATACGATAAGAAAATGTAGTTTTTTCTTTTTCCCTCCATTTTTTTTACAAATTTTACCCTTATAGTTGACATCATCATCTTGAATCCTATTGGTTCTTATAAAGTGAATTTTAATGGTACAATTTTTGTTTTGAGGCCCATTTTTTACCTCAAAGCTCCCCTAATGGACCAAGTGTGCTACCGTCCAAAAATGCAAGTTGTAAATATACACTATCTCACTGACATGAGGATTGAGTAGATTGACACTTTTGTTTTAGAAGGCTTGAAGAAGTGTTGATGAACTCATTATAAATCTCAATATCTAACAAATTTAGAATTTGGCATAGGAGAACAGTGTTAATATCCTCACATATCAACAAAAGTACTACATGGTAAAGTGTTTGGTGCAAAACAAAATTACTACATGGTAAAGTGTTTGGTGCAACACTACAAGTCGGTCAATTTTCATGTCCTCAATATTTGTTGTAATCCAATACACTTCACTAGGTGTTGTGAGAAGCTAAAAATATTATGCAAGATGATTGAATTCTACAATCAACACATCAAGTTCCATCTCCAAAATTTCAATGTCATTATTCTAGATATATTGCCTTCAAAGTATAGGGAAAGTAATAACATGATTTTACAAACACTATTCTATTGGGGGAACTCAAGGTAGGTTTTTAAATCGTATCATGCCCCAAGTGAAGGATATCATGATATAATATGAATCAAATAATTGGATACAATAGAGTAGCACATGCTTCTAAAAGAGTGTGTGATTCTTCCAAAATCACAAAACTCAATCGATTTACATTTGTAGAGATGTCTCAACTCAATTTGATTAAGCTCTATTAACCCTAGTGCCTTCAAAACCTTAACAAAACTATCTACCTGAGCCTAGGTGGAGTGAAATGCATTATTCTACACATTGATTTCTCTATATTATCTTTCAAAATTCAAAAACAATTTGACTCAATGTTACTTGTGTTTGAGCCATTTCTTTCTTATTATGAAGAGTGGCTTGAACATCTGCAAGATAAGATTTTAAAGTAACATTTTCTTGTACCAAAACTTGACAAATTTGTACCAAATTTTAAATATGAGCTTGGCACATATTTTTAAGCCTTATATATTGAGTTATTACATTTATATTGTTATATTAATGTTGTTCTTAGTGGTTGGCTATACCCTTTAATTGTAATTGTACTCTTTGTCTCCTATATATACCAAGGAGACCTAGTTTTGGAGATAATTTCATCTTGTGCATTTGACGTATTGAAAAATGAGGTTTCCCTCTCGAAAAGCCTTCTTATTCATTCTCTTTATTTCATTCTCAATAACTGAAGTTACTTCTTCTTTCTATTTTTAATGCTATATTGGGGAATCTGGTCCATAAAATTTGGCATTATTGCATATAGTCCTTGGTTTATCTCCATCAAAATGAGTCATCTTACCATTTTCGCTATAAAAAAATTGGGTAATGTAATAGAACTAGTGAAAATTAGTAAATTAAATGATTTACATAGTATTTTTTATTATTAGTATTAGATTAATGTCGACATTAGAAATACACATCGTTTTGAAGTGTCTCTTCCATTGTATTTAATGTCGCTCATTTTCTTGTAAAAATTATCATTAAATAAATAAATACATATATTTTTTGGAAGTCCATTCCAAGTTGGTATCAGAGCAAGCATTCTCAGTGCCTTCTTTGATTGCACATTTCCATCTTCCATTTTCATTCTCCCGCTCATTCTTCCACTCCCTCCATTCCCACGCTCTTTTCCTAGGCTCATTTCCTTCCACCAAGCCCACGATACTCCTTCTCTACTCTCCATATCCCACTGCTTTCCACCTACATCCCATTGCCGCTCTCCACCCACGTTGTATGTTTTCCATTTCCCACTCCCACCAACTGTTATTTCCCTTATTGGATAAATTTCTCACACTATCACAAAATATTTCAATAGAGGCTTAAAACTTTAGACATTGGAAGCTTCCTTTCTCAAAACACTTATTGACAATGAATCTAACACTGATTCCATGGATATGAGACAACTGAGGCAGCTCTGGGAGAGTGATATGGAGCTTATGATTGGATTGATAAGTTGATATATGTGACTGATTAATATTATGTGGCTGAGTATTTTTTACAATCACTTGACATACATCCTCCTTATGTACTTTGTCTAGTTTCAAAACTAGGAAAACTAGGAAACTAATCTTTCTTGTCTTGTTCCAAACACTGCCATACCTTTCCAAATTTATTATGGAAAGAATATATGGTATTTAAAACATCGTAATAGACTTAAAAAATTCAATTTTAGAATAATATAACTCCTTTTGACATGTTATTCAAGTCTGCTAAAATTTGGTCAATTTTGAACCTTAAACTAGTCACACCCAAACAACCCTAAATTCACCCAAATGCTCTCAAATTCTGTTTGGAACGGATTTATAGGTATTATGAAATAATAATGAATCTTATAAACACTCATACACGTTATAGTGGCATTTTAAACTTGCATTAGTCAAGGGGGAATGACAGGGAAAAATACTAGTGAATTCGGTGTTGAAACCCCCCACTAGTCATTGAATTTTTGGTCTCCAAAACACTGTACGAACAACCCTAATTTATGAACATAATTCATTCATGGAGAAATTAATCCCTTAACAACCCAAATGCGGTGTTAATTCAGATCAATGAATTATTACAGTGAATTGTGACACATGAACATTGCTTGAGTAATGTAGACCATAGACATGAAGATTGTTGCATAAACTTTTGGAAAATGACCAAGGGGATTGAATATATTAAATGGGTGATATTAATTAAATTATGGGATGATATAACAGAGGAAAAAATTAAGAGGAATTATGATACAAAATAGATCCCTAACTTCTCCAAAATGTCCACAAGAATGCATAAGGGAAATTAGCTCTATTAAGTAATTTGCTTGTAATTTTTACAGGTTATACATGATTATTTCAAGATGTAGATCAAATATTATGCTACATACAGTCACATAAATCTGATAATACATCAATGATATCACAAAATTACCTTCCATAATTTTTATGCAACCATTAGTGCGCCATCACACTAAAACAATGGACATTGACAAGGGAATGGAAGAAGAGAAGATAGAGAAAGTTCTATGAGATGAATTTGAATTGAAGAAGGGTTTGAACTTGAATTAACAAATAGTTTAATATCTTATAATATATATGAATTTACTCTCATCCAACCATTTTGGATAGGGATCTTTCACCTTCGAAGTTGGTTCAATAGCACGGAGGATGAGCATCCTTCGTGCAAGGACAAGCTAAGCTCTCCAAGAGTGCTAAACAAAAATGATACAAAAGCCGCTCTCATTTCTCATTCTCCTATTTTATTAACTTTATGTGGAATTATTAGGTCTAATTTCCCACCAATACTCTCACCCAACTCAAGTTAGTGATTGATTCCTTCATGACACACTTGTCCTCCTCATTCTTGCACACCACTTTCCCCAATTCGAATTGGGAATATTGGCTGACCATAACTCCCTCTATGCACCCTGTTGGTGGATATTTTTAGCCCTGATATTTCATATGTTTCATAGGTATACAATCAGGTCTGAATTTGTCATATTTTTCAAAGATTCCTTCATCATTGTTGTCATAGATGCCATGGAATCTAGTTACAAGTGTCACAATGCCTCTTCCTCTTCCTTGGGAGTTACTCTTCCACTCCAATTCAACCTTCCTAGATTATTTCCAAGAATATTTCCTCTTCATCTCCCCCAATTACGTTACCCTCCACCTTGGACTGAAATTAGTGAGAGAATGATGCCAAGTGTAGTGGGTACTCTTGCCACATGTGGGCCCCACACCCTCTTATGTGCCCTTATGACCAAATGCCACCTTATTTTCTCGTATTATCATTTATTTGACACAAATAATGTGAATTTGTAAGTCTAAGGTCAATTTAGGGTCTTGTACATCCCTTATTCCAAGTATTAATGCTTCCACCCCAACCTAGGGAACTATTAGGTTTCGTAGATTTTTTCTGCCATGAAAATTTATTTCGATGGAGACATTACACCAACTATGTCCATGCATTCCCACTCCCCATACACACCTTTGACCATAGCAAAAATCCTCCTTTCCTCCTCTTCAATCCATTTCTCACACTCCCATCACTTCTTCCTTCATCATTCCCGACCACCTGCACGAGAAGCTTCCAACCTGCTTGAACTCCCACCTTCTCACACTCCCATGCTCCTTCCTTCATTACCACCGACCACCTCGATGGGAAGCCCACTCTCCTCCCTTCGTCACCCTTCCCTCATCGCGCTTCGCTCTTTCAACCCTTGCTCCCATTCTCTGCACACACGACACTCTTTTCTCTCTCCATCTCCTCACACACATAATATTGAAATAACAATATTATTATTATTATTAAATGTTATTTTAGTATTTTGAAAACCCTTAAAAAACTATTCAATTTTTTACATATATTATTATTATTATTATTGTCATTTTAATAATAAATTGTTATTTTAATTCATCTTTTAATAATTAAATTTTCACAAATCCCAAGCTCAACAAAATGAATATAGGAAATATGAAGAGAAACCCTCTAGAAAACAAGTATGTGTCCATAAAGTCAAAATATGACTTAGCTCACAGGCTCTTGGAAAAACTTGAGCAAAAGAGGAGGACCTCCAAGACCTGAAGCTCGCAATCCAGTCACTAAAAGATCAAGTTAAAGGATTCAATAACTCACATATAGGCCCAACCCAAAACGTCGTTCACAAAGTAAAGATCGATTTACCAAGATTTGATGGAGAAAATAATTGAGACAGGATTCGATGGATCAACAAAATCGAAAAAATATTTTGAAACGTACAATATATATGGTGACGAAGACAAACTGAATGTTGCATCAATGTACATGGATAAAAATTCTTGTGACTGGTTCTTGTGGTGGGACTCAATAATGAAAGGAGGAAGACTGGTGAGAGACTGGGATACCTTCAAGAAAATTTTCTTTAAATGATTTCAAGATATGGAATTAGAAGCCAAAATCTACAACAATCTCACTCGTTTACAACAAGAAGGAACCGTGGATGAATATTTTAGCAATCTATTGGTCCTATCCACTTGTGTCCAAGATATAATTGAATAACGAATCCTCCAAATTGCCATTGGTGGTAGGAAACATATTATTCAAAACCATATAAAAGTATTAGATGTCAAAGATGTGGAACAAGATCATCAAAAAACAAAAATAATTGAAGAAAAAAAATCACAACGTTCATCAATTTATATCCCACCCCACCTAAGAACAAATGGGAGAAAGGACGATAATCTGTGCCACAAGTGTAATGACCCAAATTGGCGTCTCAGACATTAGTGTAAAACACGAATTTCTTCTTGTGTGAAAAAAATGATAATGATGACACTAATAATGAATAAATTGGTGACATATCTCCTTTTGACACATGATCAGATAGCGATGAATCCAACATAGAGGAAGCTATCGTCACCCCAACACTCTCAGTAGCTGCAATGTCATGTATATCTCAACCCCAAACACTCAAAATGTTTGGCTATATCAAGAATATTAAAGTGAATATTTTGGTTGACAGTGGGAGTACACACAACTTCATACCCCTACCCTACCTCTAGCTTTCAAGTATCAATACTAGGGAACAAAACCACCTCATGCTATGGAAAATTCCATAAAATTGAGCTAGCCATAAAAGACTATTAGTTAATATCGCCAATGTATGTTATGGAAATCTGAGGGGTTGACATTGTTTTAGGTGCCCAATGGTTGGAAATGTTGGGGATAGTAGTATTAAACTTACAAGAACAATTTATAATATTTTATGAAAGGGAGGAAGTACAATATTTATGGTATCAACTGACCCCCTCCCCAAATTGTCTCATCAAACAAGATGGAGAAAATGATAAAAAAAGGAAGCTCAAGCATTTTTTTTACATTGCTATGTTATGGAAGGGACAGTTGATGAAAATCAAAATGTCGATCCAAGGGAATTAGAACAACTTCTGGGGGAACATGGTGAAATTTTTAAAAATCCTCATGGCTTCCGCCCCCCCATTTTCTAGAGATCACATCATAGATTTGATGCCACGCTCAAGTCCAATTCAAAAAAAGTCATATATATATATATATATATATATATATATATATCATAGAAACAAGTAAGAGATTGAACATTTTGTGCAAGAATGATTAGACATTGGAATAATCACACGTAGTGAGAGTCCCGTCTCCGCGCCAGTCATACTTGTGAGGAAGAAGGATGGATCATAAGGACTTTGCATCGATTGTCGAGCATTAAACAAAGTCACCATTAACTATAAATTCCCCATCCCCTTTGTCGACAAATTATTGGATGATCTCCATGGTGCAAAGTATTTTTCTAAATTAGACCTAAAATCAGGGTATTACTATATCCGAATTAGAGAAGAATATGTCCCCAAAACGGATTTTTGTACCCATGAAGGCTTGTACGCATTTTGAGTCATGTCATTTGGATTATCCAATGCTCCGGAAACATTTCAAGCAGTAATGAATGACTTGTTTCGTCCATACCTAAGGACGTTTGTGTTGGTATTCTTTGACGATGTCCTTGTTGATAGAAAAAACTAGAACTCACATGTCAAGCACATAGAGACAATGTTGAAGCTTCTAGACGAAAACAAATTTTATGCTAATAAAGCGAAATGAAATTTAGGCTAAAAGAAATATAATTTTTGGAGCATATTGTTTCAGCCAAGGGCATCAAGGTTGATCCCAAGAAAATTGTGGCAATTATTGAATGTCCTTCCCCCAAATCAATTACATCGTTAAGGGGATTTCTTGGTCTTGCAGGTTAATATAGAATATTTTCCCGCAATTATGCACAAAGTGTGGCTCCTTTAACATCATTATTAAAAAGGATTCTTTTAAATGGGATTATGATGCAGAAACTTGTTTTGAAAAGTTGAAATCTCTAATGACCTCCACTCTAGCACTAGAAGCCCCATATTTCTCAAAAACATTTATCTTTGAATGTGATGCTTCAGGGACAGGTGTAGGAGTTGTGCTCATGGAAGATAAACATCCCATCTCCTTCGAAATTTGGAAGATAAAACCAAGTGAGAAAACAAAGTCAACTTATGAAAAGGAGATGTTGGCAATAATGCATGCGTTGGTTAAGTGGAAGCAATATTTGTTGGAGAAAAAACTTTCGCGTTAAAACAAACCACAACAGCCTGAAGTAGTTCTTAACCCAGAAAAGCCTCTCTCCAGAACAACAGAAATGGGTGAGAAAATCCGGGTTTTTTATTTTGACATTTAGTATAAAAGGGTAAGGAAAATATCATCACGGACTGTTTATCAAGGAAGCATGAAAGTGATGCCTCAATATGTGTCATTTCCTTAGTTATTCCTGAATGGATTTCAGAATTCCAAATTGAGTATGTGAAAGACCTCGATACACGGAAAATAATTGAAGAAGTTGAAAGAAACAAGGCAAAAAACTCCAAATACTCATGGGAGAAATACATATTATGGTATAAACAAAAGATATATTTACCCAGTTTGTCAAAATTCAAAAATTAGGTCTTAAAAGAGAACCATGATTCTTTGACAGTCAACCATGTTGGATTCTTTAAAACATACCATAGTATCCTTTGATACTTCTTTTAGAAAGAAATGAGTATTGATATCCAAAAATATGTGGTTGAATATGATACTTGTCGAAGGCAGAAGTTTGAAACATTGTCTCCTCCTAGGCTTCTCCAACCCCTATATATCCCATCCCAGAAATGGTTAAAGATATCCATAGATTTTATCACCGATATTCCTATGTTAGAAGGAAAGGATAGTATATTCGTATTCATTGACCGATTAACAAAATACACTCACTTCATTAGTATTTCATCAAAATAAAAGGCTAACCAAGTCACATATATTTATGTAAAGAATATATTAAAGATCCATGGGTTTACCAAAGTTATTGTTAGTGACATGGACCCAAAATTTACCAACAATTCTTGGAAGGAATTGTTCCACCAGGTAGGGACTTCATTAACTATGAGTACCTCTTGCCATCCCCAGGTAGATGGATAGACTGAAGTCGTAAATAAATTCCTTGAAGGATACCTTAGGAATTTCATGAATGACTACCAGACTAAATGGGTACATTGGCTCCACCTTGCAGAATGGTGGTACAGTAGTATGTATCATACAATGACAAAAATGTCCCCTTTGAAGCGTTATATGGGTATCCTCCTCTTACGATGAAGGAATATGTTATCAACAATTTCAAAGTTCCAACAGTGAAATACTATCTAGCGACATCCGATGAGGTCATCCCTATTTTGAAGATTCATCTTCAACAGGAAAGAAACTGCATGAAGAAACAAACCAACACCAAAAGAATTGATCGTTAATTCAAAGTAGGTGATTGGGTGTTTGTTGTCTCCAACCATACAAACAAACTTCACTTAAAATATACATAAATCATAAACTTGCGCCAAGGTTTTATGGACCATATAAAGTAAGGAAGCAAGTAGGACAAGTGGTGTATGCTCTGGACATACCTAATGAAGGGAAAATACATAACATTTTCCATGTGTCCTGCTTATAAAAAAAATTGGGTCCAACTACTCGCATACAAACATAATTACTTATGCTAGATGATGAAGGAAAACTGAGGCTAGAACTTGAATTCAAATTAGAGATTAAAACCAGAACACTTCGTTCCAGATTCATTAATGAAAACCTTGTCAAGTGGAAAAACTTACCTGATGAAGAAGCTACTTGGAAAATGAATATTTTTGTTCACAACACCTATCCTTACCTACTCCGTGGACGAAGAATATAAGAGAGGGACGACTTGTAATAAAACTAGAGAAAATTATAAATTAAATTATTTAAACCATATTTGTTATTATTAACGTTATTTAAATGTCGACATTAGAAAGACACATCGTTCTGATGTGTCTCTTCCATTGTATTTAATGTCACTCATTATCTTGTAAAAATCATCATTGAATAAATAAATACATATATATTTTGGAAGTCCATTCTAGGGAAGGATTAGATAGTGAATTTTTTGGGAACCTTAGGTGACATGGCGAGGTACCTATGGTTAAAAAAACATAGGTTATGATTTTCTATGAGTTTGGAGTTAGAGTCCATGGAAGTTAGGTTTTTTTACTAGTCCAAAAACTAGTATCAAACAAGTGTTAGGGGTAAATTTATTATATCTATACCCCGTGAGATCCAAATTGAGTGCCATTAGTGGCGTAAAAAATAATATGGACCATAATATTTCTCTTAAGAATTTATTAATCAAACTTGAAAAATTGGACACACGACAATACATACAAGTTTGTCTATTTAAAGGGAAAAAACAACAAGTTTTGGAAAAGTTACAATAACTTTCTCTTGGCACCTCAAAATCTAGTCAAACCTATGGAATTGTAGAGAAGACATATCCAACTACTATGGGATGAAACTTTAGACTTGAGGTTCCAACATTTTTGATATACTTTAGGAGAAATTTTAGTTAGAAAGATAACCTACAAACTATAGTTTCTAAACGTATGTTAACTTGAAATGTGCATAAATTTTCATTGGATGATTTGTTTTGGGTAATTCAAAAGGTAAGATAAAGATAAAAAGGGAAATAAATTTATATTTTTTTCACATGTATAAGGGTTCTACAAAAAATTCTACACCCATGAAATCGTCTAGGAGTTCATTATTCATACCAGTGGAAAATCAAAAGGTGGATCTTAGGATGTTTAAGATATAAGAGAAAATGAAAAACTTAAAATGAAATATGGTATAAAAATTTGATATCATAGATACAGTAAGAAAAGGATAGAAAAAATAATTTTAAAAAGGATTTCAAATAAAATATAAAAAATAACCTTAGGGAGATGACCAACAAAAATGATATCAAAGATATGGAGGGGGGGTTTTTGAATGAGCTAAGACTCTTACTTAACCTTAATCTACCTCCTCAAGAAGAGGATAATAAGAACAATGCTATTGAGCCTTGGTCACATATTGAGAGAGTTGAACANTATGGAGGGGGGGGTTTTGAATGAGCTAAGACTCTTACTTAACCTTAATCTACCTCCTCAAGAAGAGGATAATAAGAACAATGCTATTGAGCCTTGGTCACATATTGAGAGAGTTGAACACGATAGGAGAACACAAGGTTTGAGTCACTAACATTTGATCATTTGTCACTCCAAGGTACACATCATGGCGGGTTCAACTCAAGACAAAGGAACTATTTCATTTTGAAGACTGATATGAGAATTTTTTTTGGTAATGATATGACAACATGGATATTCCATGTGAATCAATTACTTGTTCTATATCGAGTGATGAATTTATAAAATATAACTATTGCATCCTTATATTTAGAACCTAATCAAGTTGTGTGGTACCAATGGCTTTGTGATCTAAACAAAACTCTATTGTCTCTTAATTTGTATTTACATATGAATTGATAGCACATTATGGGTATATTAAAAGAAACACCTCATTTATCCAGTTGATAAATCTCAAGCAAAAAGGTCCAATTACATAGCACATTAAGCACTTTCAAAAATTGAGTCTTAGAGTGAAGAGAGTTCCAGAGGAAAATTTGTTGGATCTATTTATGGTTACTTTAAAGGAAATCATTCAACATGAGGTACATCTCTTCATACCTAAATCATCAATGAATGATTTTAGATTGTAAAGTAAAAACATGGCTACTAGAAGGACTACCACTAACACTTATAATGATGGAAATGTTCCCACTCCTAACCTCAATTAGCCTACAAGGTTGACACCTTAATAATTGGATGAAACAAAGGAAAAGGAACTATGTTTCAATTGTGACAACAAGTACAATAAGGGGCATAAATTCAACGAGAATAAATTATTCTACATAGATTTTGAAGAGGAAGAAGATCAAGAACTGGAACAATATCAAGGTCTAGAACTAGAAAATACTACTCCAACCATATCTTGGCATGCATTGACTGGAATTAGCAGTCTACAAAATCTTAATATAGGAGGATATATCAAAAGAGAAATGTAACACTATTGAATTGATCGTGTTAGCGCCCATAACTTCATTAATTGGAAATTAGTCAAACCTCTCATATGCTTTATATATACAACACCATCGTTTAACGTACATGTTACATATGGAGGTACCATAATTTTTTCATGGAAGTGGCGTATTATTAAGCTCGCCATGGGGGAGTATTTATTGCATTTTCTAATGATTAAAATCATTAGACGATGTTAATTACAATCATTGGGAGTATGGTTGTTAATTTTTAGTATCTTTTCATGAGATTCTCCTCAGAAGGAAAGGAAATTGAACTCATAGGTATCCAAGGAAAACCCTCTAAAGTGATTAGCACTATCGACATGACAAAATTGCTAAAAAAGGGACACCATAATGTAATTTTACAATTGTGTTCATTAGATGTTCAATCATATAGACCCGTTGTTCTCATGGATCTCCAAAGAGTTAATGAAAATCATTCCAAGGTATATAGAGAGATTCCTATAGTTTCCACCTACTCAAGTTCATGACTTTTTATTAAATTGTAATTGGGAAGTGTACCTTACAGGTACCCATATACAAAAAAGAGTGATATTGAATATATGGTTCAAGAAATGTTAGATATTGGCATCAATCCACCTAGTCAAAGTTATTTCTCTTCACCAATGGTGATGGTTTACAAAAATGAAGCTCATGGTGTATGTGTCTAGATTATATAGAGCCAAGGAACATTTTAAGGATCCATAATTTTCTCAAAGTGTAGAAACCTTGGCAAATCTTACTAATTCATAAATTTGCAACCATAAAATGTTTGGTGATTTTTTTTTTAAATATTCAATTTTCAATGGACTTTATATATTATTTGGATACTTTTGGTAATTTTTAGAGTAAAAAAAATCATCCCATAGAATTTGGGTGAATCATCTTTGAAAAAAGGCAAATTAGTGAATCGTTTTTTGGAAAAAAAAAGGTCAAAAAATATCCCATGGGCTAAATTTTGCCCCTAAAATTTTCCTTGTATAGAGATCAACATCATGACCATTAAAGAGAAGTTTAATTTCATGGAAATTGATGGTTTATTAAATGAACTATAGCGGAAAATTTCCTTTACCAAGTTGGATCTCTATTCTAGCTATCATCAATTCAAAATGAGGGAAGAAGACATCTCAAAAATATCCTTTAGAATACATGAAGGTCATTATGAGTTTTTATTGATTTCATTTGGACTTACCAATGCATTGTACACATTTCAAATATTAATGAATTCTATTTTCAAACTATTCCTCATAAAATTTATGTTTAGTATTTTTTAATGATGTACTAATCTACAACATATATTTGGAATATCATGTACAACATCTTGACATGATCATAAACTATTAGAGGAGAAACAACTATATGCAAAGCCTTTCCAAATGTTCCTTTGGAGCTCAAGAAGTGGAATATTTGGGTCATATTATATCTCATGAAACCATCAAAGTGGAACCTAACAAGAATAAAGCTATGATGGAATGGTCAATTTCCAAAACCTTGAAGAATATTAGAGGGTTCTTAGGATTGACCTACTTCTACCACATTGGTTAAGAATTACGGTCAATTAGAATCAGCTCTAAAAACATTATTGAAAGAAGAGAAATTGTATTGGACTCAATAAGAAACCCAATCTTTTGAAAAACTTAAGGAGGATATGTGCACAACACTTATCCTAGCCGCACTTGACTTCACAAAAGCCTTAGGGAATGACACTGGTGCAGTTTTAATGAAATAAGTAAGGCTTTGTTTCTTTAATAAAATCCAACTTAAAGGAAAACACTTAATTAAACCAATTTATGAAAAGGAAATGTTGGCCATATTACATGAAGTTAAGAAATTGCACCCTTACCTAATAGGAAGACACTTCAAGATAAAAATAGATCAGGATAGTCTTAATTACTTCTCGTAACAATGGTTATATTCATAAGAGAAAAAAAAATGGATTAGAAAGATGCCAGGTTATGACTTTAAAATTATCTACAAAACAAAATGTGGTAGTAGATTCATTTTCAATGAAAGAAGAAGACATAGAGGGCTTACATTGTGCTATAATCATTCAACAATCTGAATGGGGGGGAGAATCAAGGATAGCATAGAACCAAGATCAAAATACATGTAGTATCATTCAACAACTACAAGAGGACCCTAGTGAATTGGATAAATTTGTGGAAGAGTGATTCACTATGGTATCAAGATTTCCTATATTTATGTAAGAATTCCTGTTCGGGTACACAGGGTACTCCCAAAAGACTAAACACCTTCAGATACCGCTTCACACAAACAAATCACAGATCAACACACCAATGTTTGTCACATGGTTAAAACCCTCGAGAGGGAAACAATCCACAACCCCAGCCAAATAGCTACTTGGAGCAATTTATTATGCAAAAGAAAGAAAGTTACATGAGCTTCTCATAATCGATCAACT
>LPNX011175168.1:121803-217095 GCA_001517045.1 Pseudotsuga menziesii
GTATTCAGTCCCTTCAACTTGGGAAAAACCTTTGGCAACTAACCTTGCCTTAAGTCTTTCAACACTTCCATCTGATGCATACTTAGTTCTGTAGACCCATTTACATCTGACAATTTTTCTTCCTTTTGGAAGAGGAACAAGATCCCAAGTATTGTTCGCCATTAAGGAACGATATTCTTCATCCATAGCTGCATTCCAATCTGGATTTCCTGAAGCTTCTGCAAAAGTTTCTGGATCATGATTCTCGGAAACTTGAGCCAAAAGAGAAGAGGCATGCTGAAACTGAGAACGTGTTTGACGTTGATCTCTAGGATCACCGACAAGATCATCAGCTGCTTCACATGTTGAACAGACTCATCGAGGAAGTATTGGTGCTGGTGAAATTGGAGGAACATGAGCAGGCGAAGGTGGATTTTCATCCTCACTTTCATCATCAGAAACTAGAGTTGGAAACCTGTCAAGGAAGCTGGAAGAAGAAGAAGAAGACGAGACAATCGCCGAATTAGGCTCGCAGGCCAAAGATGGCACACATACCAAGTTAGGCTCGCAAGCCAAGAGATTTTCATCAAATTTAACATCTCTTCTAATGATTATATCATGAGAATGTGGCTGAAGAAGTATATAACCTTTTACATCTTCAGAATATCCAACAAATATGCACTTTTCATTTTTAGGCTGCAATGCTTTCCATTTTTCATCCGAAATGTGAGCCCATGCTTCACAACCAAACACATGAAAATGACTTACATCTGGTTTAATTTTACTCCATGCTTCTTCCGGTGTTATACCCTGTAAAAATTTAGTGGGTGTGCGGTTAACTGTGTAATTTGCACAATTTATGGCCTCAACCCAATATTGAAGACTTAGTCCTTTAGATTGGATCATACAATTAGCCATTTCTTGTAAAGTGCGGTTCTTCCGTTCAGCTACACCATTTTGTTGTGGTGTATATGGAACAGTGTGTTGTTGTTGGATTCCTTGTTTAGTGCAAAAAGTAGTGAACTTGTTGTTAACATATTCTCCTCCATTGTTAGATCTTAACTTAATAATTTGATGACCAGATTGTTTTTCAACAAGGGCCTTGTAGGCCAAGAACATGTTAAATACTTCGCTCTTAAGTTTTAGGAAGTAAACCCAAGTGCGTCTGGAGTAGTCATCAATGAAAGTTAAGAAATATTTGAAACCAAAAAATGAAGCATATGGAAGAGGGCCACACAAGTCACTATGCACAAGCTCCAAGGGAACCGAGGCCTGCTAAGAGGCACGTTTGTCAAAACTATCCCGATGATCTTTTTCCAGTACACAACCGGAACAAACACCATCCTTGCAAGATACCAGCGGAAGACCAGTCACCATATTGTCTTTACATAGTTGTTGCAATGAGCGATAATTTAAGTGACCAAATCTCTCATGCCAAAGTTTGCTCAAGTTATCACTATGAGCAACAAAAGCTGAAGGAAAAGGTGATGACCCAAAGTTGTGAAATTTTTACAACCTGGTAATATCATCAACAGTTCCAGTAGCAAGGATATTTTGAGGATTTTAAAAATCCTTGATTACAACTTGGTGAGGTATAAACGTCACAGTTTTACCTTCACCTGAATGAGTAATTTGATAGACTGATAACAAATTGCAGGAAATTTTTGGAACACATAGTACATCACTGAAATGACCATTTTCTACTGGAACGGTTCCAGATCCTACAACACTTAGAGATCTATCATCGCCAACAAATATTTGTTTGGTGTTACATTCATGCATAGTAGAAAACATGGCTTTATCCTTATCCATATGATAAGATGTTCCAGAATCAATGAGCCATTCAATTGAAGTAGAAAAGAAGATGCAGTATAAGAGTAACCAGAAGCACAAAGTGCATGTCCATGAGAGTTAGATTTTGAAGATGAATCTAGGCTGATGTGGTGCTTCTTCGTTGCTGCTTCAAAGGCTGCCATCTTCTTAAAACACTTAGATTCATCATGATTATCTTTCCCACAAAAATTGTAATGACGCTCAGTCTTCTTTCTTTTTTGCTTGGATCCTTTGTCATTTTTTAAAGAAGGAGCTGACTGAGAGGGTTTGGGACCCTTGTTGTTTTGCTTATTATTGCGAAAATTCTATTTCGTAGGAGGCTTAGAATTTTCTTTCTGTTGGGACAATAAGACTTTCCCAATGTATCTGCATTGTTAATTATTCCAAGATGAATGAGCTTATCTTGCTCTTTAATTAAGGAATCACAAAAGGATTCAAGGCTAGGCTCTTGATAGATAGCTGTAGTCAAGGATTCTTTTATGGAGTAGAATGTAGATACAAAAACAAAATATGCAGGTCCAAGTTTGGATAGAATATGATAAATACATTGTTTGTCTTCTTTCTTAATCTTGCATTTTGCACATAAGAGTCTAAGAGTTTTATACTTAGATAAATAGTCTTGAATGCATGAAAAATAATTTGGATTCAAGGAAATCAACTCATTCTCGAGTTGATAACCCCGGATTTCATTGTGTTTACCAAACACAGATTCCAACTTTTCCCAAGCTTTATCAGGTTCATCAATGTCAAATATGTGGAATCGCAAATCAATAGAGATTTCCATCCCAATCAATCCATGAGCTTTATCACATCTATTTGCCCATTTAATTTTCTTATCAGTATCAGTGGGTTCTATTTCTTTCCCTGAGGTTATCATGAAAAGTCCCCTACTTCGTAGAACATCTTCTATACGATATTTCCATGAGAAATAGTTAGAACTTGTAAGTATAATATCACAAGGGGGGGCCATATTGTAAAATAATGGCTGAAAGAATAGAAACTAACTATCTGGATGCAAAGAGCTCGAAAAAATATGCGGTTTTAAAAAAAACGGCACTTAAAACGGATTCTGGATGATGAAGTTATGCTTGATCAAAGAAAATGTTGAAGATGTCCCCAATAGTGACGTGCCAGATATTTACTTGACCAACTAAAAAAAGAAGCCCCATTTTCCCAAAATCGACCTTTGACAATCACTTTTACAATAAAGTTGCTTTGAAGTGAATCACTTTTGTAGAATAAGTGATGTTCACTTTTACAATAATGTGACTTTTAAATAGTGTGACAATAAATTAAAAGACTTAAGTGACTCACTTTTATTTTATTTTTATTTATGTGAGATGCACTTTTACAATAAAGTAACTTGAAAATAGAAATTGCATGCACTAAAAAGTAGCTTGATAAGACTTGAACTCAAGGCTTATCAAGGTGTAATGCAACTTTGGACCAAGTGAGCTAAGTTTAAAAGGTACGTAAAAGTATGGAAAGAGGAAGGTTTTTTTTTTTACTCTTCTCTCTCATTTTCCGTGCTTGCTTTCTTTTCCTGCAAATCACAAAAAAAAACGAAAAACAAAAAACAAAAAACAAAAAAAAACTTTTTCCACACAATGAGGTTAGATCTTGGTTAGCTTACTCGGAAAGTCTACGTTTTCAAGTTTTCTCACTGTTTCTGATTTGTCGTGATTGCACAAGGTGCACGGCAAAGAGCATATGTAGCCAAGAAGACAAAAAAACTTTGCCTTACTGTTTCTTCAGATTTGCCGAAATGGGTGTTTCTGGAGCAAACGGAAACGGTTTTCGGTGAAACGAAAACTATTTCCCAATGGAAATGGTGCTCCAGATGCAATGGAACAACTCCTACAGGCCAAAAATGCACAGAAAATGCAGAACCAGAAACCCTTTCAAAGTTTCAGCAACACCGGTTCCAGATCTTGATCAAAACCGAAAGCGACTCTTCATAAAAGCTATGATACCATGTTCGGGTACACAGGGTACTCCTAAAAGACCGAACAGCTTCAGATACCGCTTCACACAAACAAATCACAGATCAACACACCGATGTTTGTCACATGGTTAAAACCCTCAAGAGGGAAACAGTCCACGACCCCAGCCAAATAGTTACTTGGAGCAATTTATTATGCAAAAGAAAGAAATTTACATGAGCTTCTCATAATCGATCAACTAGACAATGACCCTCTATGCTCTTTAAATAGAGATCATAGACCAATCAAGTGTTAAGCCACAGATCAATGGTAGGTATGATCTAAGAGAAGTTGAACTGTCGGATCACTCTATGTCTAGAACATATTGTGGCCGTCGGATTAGAATATTTACAAATGCATACTAATGCATACTAAAGAAACACACTTTTACCTAACGGATATATTACACAAGTTGATCTTAACTAACTCCTAAGTGTCTAAATATCCTAACAATTCCCAACTCAAACCCAAGGTCCTTTTGTAATTTCACTCTTCTCCTATAGGAGAAATTCAAGGTTCATGAAAGCTTATTATAGGATCAAGAAGGGATTTTTCTAGGAAGGTATTAAAATTGATGTTTAAAATTATTTGGCAGAGTGTTTGATTTTCCAACAAATTAAGGGAGAGACAATCAAGACCTTGGGTCATTTATAATCATTAGTCATACCAATTCAAAATTGGGAAGAGGTATTCAATGCATTTTATCATAGTTCTAACAAAGTCTAAAGAAAATAATGTCATCATGGTGGTGGTGGATTGATTCACAAGGTATGCACATTTATTTTGTATTTCTCATCCTTTAAAATAAAGTACAATAGTTGCAACATTCATGGAAACAATTCATATGCTACATGGAATCCCCAAGATTATTGTAAGTGATAAATATATAGTTTTCATTGGTAACTTTTGGAATGAATTGTTTTCTTTTTTTGGTATTAAAATGGCTCATGGCTCATCTTGTCATCCTTAATCTCATGGGAAAACTGAGACCGTGAATAATTTTCTACAAGGGTATCTTCATTGCTTTGCATATGTTAAAAAATAGAGTGGGTTATGTAGTTTCCCTTGGCAAGATGGTGGCAAAACAAATCCTTCCATACTTCATAAAAAGTTTCCCCATTTATGAAACTTTATGGATATCATCCTCCATTCATCATGTCACTCTTGAAAGGGAAAGCTAAAGATCAAGAAGTGGAGGATCACATAGAGCACCGACAAGAGGTATCTCAACTATTGAAAGACAAATTGGCTATAAAACAAAAGAGGATGAAACAAAAAGCATATCAACATCACAATGAAATTAAATTTGAAGTACAACATTATAGTTATTTCCAAGGATACAACCATATAAATAGATGGACCCCTCAAGCCAGTAAAGAAGGACAATAACTTATCACCCAAGTACTACCGTCACTATAAGGTGTTATAGAGGACGTGAATTGTGGCTTAAAATTTTAAGTTGCCTCCATATTATCATGTACATCTAGTCTTCTATTTTTATTTCTTAAAAATGGTAATTCGAAACAAGATACCAATTCAGACTATTTTACTATAGATTGATGAATAATGGAAAAGCATACTAGAAACTGAAAAAATCCTTGAAACATGGATCAAGCATTTGTAAAAGCAAAAAATTACTAAATACATCCTTAAGTGGAATAACTTGCCAATAGAAGAGGTGACATGGGAAGATGAGTTCTTCATGGAGAAACATCCACAACTAATTAAGTGTTAATGGAAACACTTGTTTCAAGATGAGGGGCATGTTAAGCCTTAGATATTGAGTTATTGTATTTCTATTATTATATTAATGTTGTCCTTATTGGTAGGGAAAACCTTTTAATTGTAATTGTACATGTTGTCTCCTATATATACCAAGAAGACCTAATTTTAGAGATCCTCTCATCTTGTGATTCTTGATATATTGTAAAAGGAGGTTTCCTACTTGAAGAGGCTTCTTATGCATTCTCTTTATTTAATTATCAAGGAGTGGAGTTACTTCTTCTTTGTAATTTTATGTTATTTTGGGGAATTTTGTCCATATTATTTATCCAACGTTGATTCAGCTAATCCCTTCAAGGAATCAACTAAATTATCCAACACAATATATTCAAATTCTTGTCAAGAAAATAAGTAGGCATTCAAAATTTGCTCAATCATCATCTAATGCATCAATTCTCAAAATTTGTTGTCCATAGGAGGATAGGAGCATCTTCTAGAGTGCAATATTCTAGGCATGAGTAAGGATTATTCACAACAACTATTATTTTGCATGTTGTTTTTGAAGAGTTGGGCATTGAAGAGGGTAGTGCATGCTATGATGGAAGATGGGGTGTGGCAATTTTGGAGAAATGGTGCATGAGTCTTGAATGTTTAAGATAAAAATGATCACGTGTATTGGGAGGGGAGGGGGATTAGAGAGTCTATAAGATGCAATGATATCTAGGACATGGAGTTCAGGTTGGTAGGATGGTTGATTCATGCAAGGCAGGATGTAAGGGATTCATGTACTCCAACATCGGTACTTATATATGTGTGACAAATTGAGTCGTTTTATAAAGTACTTATTCCACAACAATGGTTAGGGAAAGAGGGATAAAATTAATGGGTAGTGAGGTGGACAAGTTTAGAGATGTTAACCTAGTATAGGTCCAATGAGAAATATTAAATAAATCATGGACATCGAGGTCAATGAAATTTGTTGGATGGGCATGCATTTCACAAATTGGTAACAAAAGCATTGAAATATGTACTGTAATACATCATGGGTTGCTGTTGTTGTGGCATGGAATGCTTTTATATTTGGGACTATCTATGGCTATTGTGTGTATCAGTAAGGAGTCACATCAGTGACATTTTGTTTGTGAAGACCATGTAAGATTAAGTTTCTTTTATATACTTTATCTTCTTATCTCCTCTTGGAAACAAATGATAATTCAAACAAATAAACATAGGGTAATGAGGCACTCCACAAAGATTATGATAAGTAGTTTTTGCATGTGAAAAACAAGCCTTGGGATATTTGACTATATCAATATAGATCTATCCTTTCTATAATTAGGACAACAAATATCCTTCAAAACATGATATAAATGTTGAGATTCATCTCAAACCAATCATCATGTTCCTATGGAGCACACAGAGAAGCTTCCATACCTATTTCTTCATTGATCCATCATTGCAAAGGAACATGATCAACAAAATAAATTAATCTAAATTATTTGCAAGGCATGCACATTGATTAATTGTAACAAAATGGCACATCAATTGTTACATTACCTCATTCAACTTCAACTACTTTATAGGCTTCAAAAGAGGACCAACAACACTATAAGAAATCTCTAGACAATTATGATCATGCTACGGCACCAATGATCTATCTTAGATTAAATCATAAATATTAGGATGTGTGTGTAGATTGATGGACACATGTTGTACTCTTGGCCCATTTTTGGTTCATTTTCAGCTATTTTGCTCAATGGTTTTACAACCCATTCTAAACTAATTCTAGTTAATGAATTAAGGTATGGATTAGGGTTTTGGATTCTATACTATTGTATTGTAAATAGAAAATGTAACAGAATGAGAAAGAGAGTGGAGAAACTCTCAGGATATGTTGGTTTTCCTAGTTTTGGGTTTCTAAGGTAAATATCTATGTACGATGTGTGTGAGCCATTGCTAATTTTTGTGTTTTAGATTATGTTAAGTATTGTGTTTCTTACATTGATTTATCAAAACACTTCATATATTGTGCATAATAGGTAGAAGGAAAATAGCAGTCAAAGCATCATCGATGTGTCTCAATGGCATCATGACAATCTCATGAGTATAAATTTTAACTGAGCATGTGGGGTGTGCTTCAAGTATATTGTATTTATCATCTCTTTGGGGTCAAAATCTAGGAAAATGTGGCATGATATCTCATCCCAAGTGGCATTAAGGAAAATCAATATAGAATGGTTCCCTCCGAAAATGGGAATCCATAATGTATTGAAATATGGCTCAAGATAACCAATCCAAATCTATATGGGCCCAACTAATCATTATCATATATGTTATAAATAAGTACAGTAGTTAAAGTGCGAGTAATGGGAAGAACCTTGTAGGAATGTGAGCACATAGGAGTAGCATTAAATCATCTATGAAGTTATCCATAAGATTATTCATGGCTAAATTCAAAACATATCATCAAAACCTCTATCTTGAAGTTATTTGTTTTATATAGTAATATCAAATAACAATTATTGGTGACAAACTCCTTGAGGTTGTCACAGGTTATGCAAAAACTAACTGTAAGACCCAAAATTTTATAAGAACATGAAAATGAGAGTGTAGTTATCAACCAAAACCCAGGTGTGTTGCATATCACATATAAAATTACATGTTAAGGATTCATTCAAATCAAAATTTGGTAGCTAGAATATGTGTAAGGTATCATTGCACTAGGGCACAAGATAAGGATCGTCAAGTGGTTATTTTGGGCATGTCATCATGAGAACCATTCATAACACCTTTAGGAATATTTCACCATACATACTAGACACGATATCAAAATAAGCATCTCTAGCGAAATGTAACCAACTCTTGGTTCAATGGGCGCATAGAGTGGAGTGAGAGTGTTGGAATTCGTCATACCAAACACTTCAAAAACCCTAATTTTCCTGAATCAAAAGTAGATTCAACAAGTCCAGTGATGAAACTCTAGTCTAACAAAGGAATTAAGGTGAGGAAGGTGGAAGTAGGGTATGGATTTAAAATAACAATGTACAAAATCCTTTCAATCTTACTATTTTCCACACTTTGACATTGATACTACAAATATGTTCGAAGTGTCTGAGCTTCCTATTGCTTACCATTAAAAATTAGGGAAGGGAATAAACCCAAGATAGAAAACCATGCCTAGTATACAACTTTAAAAGACCCTTTCTTTGATTAACCCATTAAATATATGTATATCATGTACCTTCAAGTTGCATGAGATTTGTATAGTTTCATTCAATTATATGATTCATAAATTAATATTTGATGGCGGTATGTAAATCAAGGGAATGGAAATTCCTTAGAGTCACTATACAAGGTGTCACGGTGATGGTGATAAGATCAAAAATTAAATTTGTGAATTTTCCCATAGTCTTTATTCTATCTATAATGAGTTGTGGCCACATCACAAAACCTTTTTTGTACCTATATTCTAGTTTGTTGAGGTGGAATGAACAATCAAGTGTACTATGTATGTAAGTATAATGTAAAACCAATATATCCATGGAATGGAAAATCATGTTGATCATCTGTCTATTCTATAGGAGGACACATTATTCCAAACAATGTGATACTCTTTAGTAGTATGCATACACTTTCCACACAACACACCAATTTAAAAGGGTTCCAAAAGAGTGAGAACTAGGGATTGGAGCTATGAGAAATAGGGGTTTTGGAGCAAGTAAAAAAACAATGTGGGTAAGTCAATAGACAAGAAGGAGTAGCTCTTTGATGGGAAAGCTGTGCATGTTTTCATTGGGGCTTGTGATGTTCTATATTAACATGTACAGGCTCTTCTTGCTAATTCAATATATCTTCTAATTGATTTCTAAATTTTATTCGTTATTAGTAAACTTCCATGTTGTCATATGGTTGAGAAAGGTCATTGAAGATGAGTGCAGTAATTTACTGGATAAGATAAACATGCATGTTGTAGAGAGCTTCTTTCCAATCTTTTATGCCCAATGGTTCAAGATGTTGAGAAAGGATGTTTAGGTTGTGTGGTACATGATCTAGTGTGACATTTGGTTCATCCATAAGACATTTCACATGTACCTCATTAACAAAATCAATATTCAACTTCAATATGCATGCCCAAAATTTATCAAAATCAATATTAATGGGTGCAAAATCTTCCATCCATAGTGCATCCACATCTAATCAAGGAGCAAAATGGGAATCTTGAACTTTTGAGATCCATATTTCAAATCCAAAATATTTTTCTTCATACTCATAGTGTCTTGCATATCCTTCAACTGAGGTTGTCCTACTAAGCCTCTATAACTCTATCGTTCAATATCCATAACTTCGAAATCACACTTATGTACAAAATATCTAGCTTTTATAGTAAATTTTTTTAAATTAATGCCAATCGTATTCTAGGTATCTTCACCCATAGTAAAAAAAATCAAGCAACAATAGAAAAGGGCATCTGGTATCTCCCAAAAATCTTATCCTTATAATATTTGTTGGAGCCTTGATGTAGAATTGTGTGGGGAACAAGCATGCCATTAAAGTAAATAGGAATCAAAGTTCCAAACCTAATTAGTTGGAATAGGTTTGGAAAACTAAGCATGAGGATATCGTTTTCACATCTAATCCATAAAAAGTAACCAATATATACATGTCATATTTTTCAAAGACCAACAATTAAAAATAGTCCAGCAAGGGAATGAGTAAGTTATAATCTTGGGAGCATCATGTATTTTGGATTACATGAGCTTAATATTTATTCTCAATATATGACATCAAGACTATGATGATGAAAGTGAGTAGAGAACGTGCACAAAATAGATCCACCCTCCAAGAAGCACAAGGAAAATCTATTGAACTCATTCACATTGTTAAATATATTATTAATCTTTTGATTATTGAGAGTAACAACAATACTTAGCATACTTTTCATTTTCAGGTATTTCTAGTTTTTGTGATAGAGGGTTCCGTCAAAAGTATGCAGAGTGGGTACTCGTTGGATGTGGAATTTAATTACGCATCCAACGAGCTCTCCTGGTTGAAATTTGAGTAAAAACACAAGGCGATATGTCGAAAATACGAACAAAAAAAAACAGTTTTTTTCTTTTCTTCCTCCAAAATTAATAAATATGATTTTATTATTTTCCTTAGGAGGCCCATTTTGAGTTGAAATTTCCTCTAATGAATGCAAATGAATTTCACATTTCTATACTTTGTATACTGAACTGAATCATGGTCATCAAGTACACAAAATAAAATCCCATTTGCACGCTTAAACACACGGTTAGCAAAGTTATGACCTCACATACCACTATTTTTAGTCCATGTATGAGTTGATGCCTAAGCCTATGTCAAATACATATGATCCCAATCTAGTGGAAGTACAATATGATATATCGATCCATAGTGTTGTCAAAGTAGATTATCTAAGTGTAGTTTTCTTCTCAAGGGTTTATGTAGCATGTGACATTGTTCAGTAGAATGCTATCACAAGCCATGCACCAAGCATTACACTATATTGTGATCATTGAGGTAGAAGGGAAATAGTGCAAGTGGTGGTGAAAGGGATGATTTGACAAGATATTAGGGAGTATAGTGGAATTAAGGGCATGCGATTTGAATAGGAAAACATGAATGTGACAAATAATAGTGGCCTTGCTTGGAGCATGTTCAAGGTGAAGAGCAAGTTAAACTAGGGGGGAAGGGAGCGCATGGGTTAAAAAAACTTTAGAGGTTCTTGGAAAAAAAATGTGCACATGGATTGGAGAGGGATGGATGGATGTAACACAATATTGGTTATTTATGCAAGAAAATCATCTAATCATGCAATTCATGTGCAACTTATCTAACATTGGAAAATTTCTCTTGTATTTGGTAGAGCATGGTAATCTTATTAGGATCAAGATGTCATGTAAAAGGAATAATATTAAATTTACCTATACGTATGATGACAATGCATGGGTTTGGTGGTGGTTGGTGCTAGTTGGCATTGATGAACTCAACAAAAAATAGGTGGAGAAAATCCTCAAATATATAAAGATGTTCCACAAGGATACTATTACCATCTTAGAGCTTCTCCATGAAAGGTACATAAAATCATTCGTTATGAAACTCATTACTGATGTGGTTCCATGGGAAAGGTGCAAAGAAATCTTCTGTCCAAATTAAGTGTTGATTTTTTGTAGTCTTGTAAATATTAGGAATAAGGTTGATCCAAATATTCATAGTAGTTATATCATCAACTAGAGTATTCATCTTAACATATAATATGATACTAGGAATGTGACATAGTGGAGTTGGCATAATGTTCCTTGTTACTGTAATATACAAAAAACAAATGAGCCTATGGGTACAAGGTATTAGGAGTGCTTAAAACCAATGGAGCACCATATTTAAATTTGTGTTCAAAAAGCATCAAGAAACAACTCTATAATCACCTATAACTCCTAAACAAATCTCACGTGATTAGGATCTAAGAAAACTAATTTAAATTGACGCATACGTAGGCAATCATGGAACAATTAATGTTAGGTGTAGACAAGCTTAGGCTCATGATTAAAAAAACATGGGGTGCATTAACCGACTTCTTTTAATCAATGATGGTTTGCAACTCTAAATTCTAAATGTGGAGAATCCAATGTATAAAACCATAATAGTCAGCTACTATGGTCTATCATGCATAGCAAATGTTTTAGGAAACAAAACCAGTTTGTCATGTGTTATTTTTGTTGGAGTCATTATCCAACCCACACATATTTATTTGGTAAATTTGGCCTAATTATCCACTTATCCTAAGTTATTGACTCAAATTACTGACATTAGCATCAGCACACCAGCACACTCCTTGACATCAACATCAACACCAACACACTCCTTCAATCAGAGAGGCCAACTAAGCCTTCTCCTTTAATCAGGGAGGCTAACTAGGCTTCCTCCTTCAACCAGGGAGCAAATCTGGGTTTATTAGCTTGTCATAAGTGCACCAATTAGTTAACAGAATGTTGTTTCACCTAACAATAAGTTAAACTGAGTTGGAAATGTGCCTTCCTCATCTAGTTTCCTATTTTGGGCTGATTTGAGTTAACTAGAGTGATTTAAGGTGCCTCCAACAACTTCTGGTGACTCATTTGAGTTCAATTCACCTCATCGGAGCTGACTTGAGTTAGATATGCGCCCCCACCTACTGATTGACATGTAGTTGAGTTATATTTAGTTAGACTCAGTCATTACTGCCTTTGATTCATTTAGGGCTCAGTTAGAGTTAATTATGGTTGTGATTAGTGGTTAACTGATGTGTTTAGTGTGGCTAATTGACAGCTAAGCCACTCTCATGTTTTCAATTTGAATTACCTCCTTGGGATTCGAATTGTCTTGAGATTCATGCAAGTGTATCAGATTGTATCTCTACTTTTGATTATTGAATACATTCTTATAGTTGCAACTCCTAATTGTAGTGTGTTTCATGTCAAATTTCTTGTACAATTGATTCTGAATCTTCCGTGAGTTGTTCTTTCATCAAAGATTACTGTGACTCAATTTTCACATGGTATCAGAGCGACGTCGGGACAAGGATATTCTTCTTGAACAGATTCCTTGATGGATCTATGATGCAATTTGAGCAAAAAGCTCAAAAATTCCAGCTCTGCACTAGAAGCGACAAGTTTACCACATAAGTCCTAAGCAAAGGAATTGTTGATCAAGCTATCCTGATTGACTAAGCTGGGTTTGATGAAAACTTGAAAAGTGCAGGTTGTCTGAACTTGCAGTGCCCTTTTATGTTTTTGCAAGTTTTTTGGAAGATTTCTACTGCATTTGCTACAGTAGAAAAATGGCCTCTTCTGTGGATCCTCTTACTCTGTTCAATTACCACCAGTGGAAGGGGGACATGGAGATTCAATTGAGTTCCAAAGGACTCTACAGAGTCACAATGGACACAATGATAGAGAAAAATCATGTTGTATACAAAGTAAGATACTGGAATAATAGGGATGAAGCTTTTGGGTTTCTGTGCCTTTCGATTTCCAATTATCTTCATTTCCATGTCACTGGATTGAAGAATCCAAAGGAAATTTTGGATAAACTTGTTGGTCTCTTTTATAAGCAAGATGACATGAGGATTTATCGGCTAGAGAATGAGCTGATTTCTCTTCACCCTGGCAACTTCGAAACTATGAATGACTTCTTCACCAAATTCAAGCACCTAGTGCTCTAGTTGAAGTAGTGTGAAGTGGAGAAAGAGGATGATTAGCTCATTCTCTCCATTGTCTCCAAACTTGGAACGAATTACTCAGTTTTTATTTCCACATTCCATATCGAGAAGCTAACAACCCCAAATTGGAAAATGCCTACTCTCAATTCCTTCATTGAGTCCCTCACAAACGAGCATGACAAGCTTGTGCAGATGGGGATCATCAAATCCTCCAAATATCAAGCATTAGTTGCTTCAGGGCCCAAAGATACGAATGGTAAGGGAAATATAAAGAATCAAAAGACTAAGTTTTATGCAACCAAGCCAAAGGAGAAGAACCACTAGCAAGATGAGCCTTTGGGCTCAAAGAAAGACAAGAACAAAGGGAACCAAGGCAAAGAAAAGGTCAGGTGTTCCTATTGCGGGAAGGGATTTCACCCTGAACATTCCTACATGAAGAAAAATCTTGATGAAACAACTCTTCTCCTTGAGAGGAACAATATCAATCTTCCTTACAGTGTTAGGAAGAGATATAATCATGATCAGGACAACCAGCCAGAAAGAGGACATGCCCTCATGGCAACTGTTTTGAAGCCTAGAGTTCTCCTCGTAGACTCTAGTGCTTTGAACCATATGGTGGCAAGAAAAGAATCCTTTTCATTCCCAGACTCCGACAACAGCATTCCCATCCACATGGGAGATTATTCTCAGATCATTTCGAAAGGAAAAGGTACTAGAAAACTTGAACATGGCAGCTTCTTTGATGTTTTGTATGTACCATCCTTGGCCTCCAATCTGTTGAGTGTATATCAAGTGAAACACACAGGAGTTCCCAAGAGGGTTTCTTTCAGCCCAAATGGTGTTGATATCTCATAGATTGCATCTGGGAAACTCATAGCAACAGGTCTAGCAAACCATCATGCTAAGACCTATGAGTTTTCAAAGTTTTTGTCGGATGCAAAGCCCACCGCTCTTCTGAATCATGGGAATGAAGTCAATAGGATTTGGCATGAGAGATTTAGACATTTGAACTTCAAATATTTTCAGCAAATCCAAAAAAATTCCATGGTCAAAGGCCTCCCAGCCATCAAAACTTCTAGCGGAATTTGTAAAGGTTGCATTGTCGGCAAACACCTTGAGCACAAATTTGATCGGGGAAAGGCAAGTTGCGCAACAAGTATTTTGGGGTTGATCCACTCTAACATCAGCAGACCCATGCCTACAACCTCCATGAGTGGTTCAAGGTATGCGCTCATTTTTATTGATGACTTCTCCAGATTCACTTGGGTTTTCTTCCTAAAGAAAAAATCTTGGGTGCTTGAAAGATTCACCGAGTTCCAGGCATTTGTTGAGAATGCCTATGGGAGGAAGATAAAGTCTCTCATATATGATAATGGAGGAGATTATCTCAAGTTTGATATGCCTCAAATATGTGATAAATATGGGATCCAAATCCAGTACTCCATTCCCTACACACCCCAGCAGAATGGTGTAGCAAAAAGGAAAAACCGGGCCCTCAAAGAGATGACTACTTGCATGCTAGAAGCCAAAGGTTTGGTTGCAAATATTTGGGATGACACAATGAATGTTGCTGCTTAAATTCAAAAATGGGTACCTCACTCTTCCGTGAAAGGAAAAACTACTTTCGAGGCATACTTTGGGCACAACCCATATGTGTCCAATTTCAAAGTTTTTGAGTCCACTGAATGGGCTCGAATTCCACTTGAAAAGAGGAAATATTTGCAACCGCAGAGTATTGAGTGTTTTTTAATTGGGTATATAGAGGAATGAAAGGGATAAAAACTTCTGAATATCATATCCAAATAGATATTCATTGATAGAAGTGTCTGCTTTCAAGAACCTCTCCAAGATGTAGAACTAGTCGAGGAAGAAACTGCTGAAATTCCCTCTTGTTCTGTTGATCATTTTGATGATGAAAATGGAAGTGAAGGCTCTGATATTTCAGCTCTTATGTCTGATATCAGTGAGCATAATATATCAGGTTCTGAATCATATTCAAATCATCCCACTCATCTCCCAAAATGGGCCAAAAGGACACTCTCCTCTGTCGGGACAAACATTGGAAATCCTGTTGATCCAAGAAGAACCCGGTCATATTTTCAAAGAGAAGGTATTTCTCTCTCTTGTCATGATTCCTTGCTGTCTGAAACCTATTATATGATGATTGGGTCTGATCCCAAGTCCTACTACCATGCTTGAAAATATCTGAGATGGAAAGCTGCAATGGATGAAGAGTTCAACTCTCTTCAAAAAAATGCAACTTGGGAGCTAGTTTCCCTTCCACCTGGGAGGAAACTTGTTCAATGCAAGTGGGTATATCAGAAAAATGTTTCTGCAGATGGCTCAACCTTCAAGTACAAAGCATGGTTGGTTCCAAAAGGATTCTCCCAAGTTCAAGGAGTGGACTATAATGAGACCTTTGCACCAGTCGCAAAGATGGATTCCATAAGGCTAGTTTTGGCCATTGCCGCATCCAAGCACTGAGAGGTGCATCACATGGATGTCAAGAGTGTTTTTCTTAATGGAGACAGGCAAGAAGAAATATACATGAAGCAGCCTTAAGGCTATACATCAGATCCTTCCTTGGTATGTAAATTGCAGAAAGTTTTATATGGGTTGAAATAGGCCCCAAGATCTTGGTATGCCAAAATGGATGCCTTTCTTCTCTCATAAAACTTCCAGAGATGAAAATCTGATCCAAATGTATAATTGCAGAAGTATGAAGGTAATATTCTGATCATAGTATTGTATGTGGATGATATTTTGAGAACAGGAAGCACACTTGCTTTGATTGCCTTTATAAAAAATGCTCTTCATTATGCTTTTGAAATGAGTGATTTGGGCCTGCTGAGACAGTTTCTCGTGCTTGAAATCACTCAAGACTGTGATGGGACAATGGTGACCTAGAAAAAATATGTTTCAGACATGTTAATTAAGTTTAACATTGTTTATTGTAAGGCTGCACTATTTCCTTTCCTCTCAGGAATCAGTCTTGAAGAGGGAAAATCCACTCCACCCATGGATTCCACTATTTACCGTTAGTTGATCGGAAGCTTGATATACTTGACACATTCAAGGACTGACATTATTTATGCTGTGAATTTTGTATCAAGATATATGCACCAACCTCATGATCTCCATTGGAAGGCGACCAAGAGGATCCTTTAGTACATTCAGGGCACTAGATCCTACGACATTCACTATGCTGCAAATTCTGAGCTAGAGTTGGTCGGTTTTACAGATTCACATTGGGCAGGGGATACCATATATCGGAAGTCCACTTTCGGGTATGTTTTTATTTCTGGTGGTGGCCCCATTTGCTGGTCCAGCAAAAAGCATGCTGCCATTACACTTTCTTTAGCAGAGGTCGAGTATAGGGGAGCAGTAAATGCTTGCATCCAAGCAGTTTGGATGCAAGGAATTTTGTCTGAGTTTGAGATTGGTAATGCTTTATCCACAGTCATATTTTGTGACAACCAAAGTGCTATCAATATCTCAATGGATCCATTTCAGTAGCAGAGGACCAAATATGTTGAGATCCAAATGCACTACATCAGGGAGTTGGTGCATGACAGGACAATTGTTCTGCAATACTTCCCTACATATGAGCAAATTGCAGATATTTTCACCAAAAAATTTACCAAGGAAAAGTTCACTTACCTCCGTTCATGTTAGGGGTGAGTTCATTAGGGTGAAGACAGTTACTTCTTTAGTGTTCAACTTGAGGGGGGGGTTGTTCCCACTGGGTTTTCCCTTTTTCCTCACTTAGCATTTTTTGAGCATTTTAGAGTTACTTTGTGTACATGGTGACCTATGGCCTTTGTTGCATGAGCCCTAGCATTATTTTTTACTCCTACACATGAGTATAGATTAAGGGGGGTGTTGGAGTCATTATCCAACCCACACATCTTTATTTGGTCAATTTGGCCTAATTATCCACTTATCCTAAGTTATTGACTCGAATTACTGACATCAGCATCAGCACACCAGCACACTCCTTGACATCAGCATCAGCACCAACACACTCCTTCAATCAGGGAGGCCAACTAAGCCTTCTCCTTCAATCATGGAAGCTAACTAGGCTTCCTCCTTCAATCAGGGAGAAAATCTAGGTTGATCTGCTTGTCATAAGTGCACCAATTAGTTAACTGAATATTGTTTCACCTAACAATCAATTAAACTGAGTTGGAAAGGCACCTTCCTCGTCTATTTGTGTATTTTGTGTTGATTTGAGTTAACCAGAGTGATTTAAGGCGCCTCCAACAACTTCTGGTGACTCAGTTGAGTTCATTTCACTTCATTGGAGCTTCCTTGAGTTAGATATGTGCCCCCACCTACTGATTGACATGCAATTGAGTTCTATTCAGTTAGACTCAGTCATTACTGCCTCTAATTCACTTAGGGCTCAGTTAGAGTCAATTATGGTTGTGATTAGTGGTTAAATGATGTGTTTAGTGTGGCTAACTGACAGCTAATCCACTCTCATGTTTGCAATCCGAATGACCTCCTTGGGATTCGAATTGTCTTGCTATTCATGCAAGTGTATCACATTGTATCTCTACTTTTGATTATTGAATACATTCTTACAACCGCAACTCCTAATTGCAGTGTGTTTCATGTCAAATTTCTTGTACAATTGATTCTGAATCTTCTGTGAGTTGTTCCTTAATCCCACATTACTGTGACTCAATTTTCACAATTTTCATTCTATTACCCATAATGGGGTGGAGTGGAGGGCATGACACTTTAGATGCAAGAAACAAAACCCATAAACTTAACACAGGTATATAATTTTCTTCCAATGGTCAATATAATATAAGTAATGCAAGCCCTCATTCTATTATGTTTTAAAATAGAATCAGAACCTAATTAAATTGTGTACAAACTTAGAAATCACTATATGGGTCCACAAGCCAACATCAAATCATTGCTCATTACATTTAATTACACCAATAATACATCTGGATCGTGCTAATGAATTTAAGACCTAGAACTAATCCAGGCTCAACATAGTTCATCATATGGTATTGAGGACTCAAGACAAATACAATGACGTTTGTGATCAGCATTGAGTTCCTCCACATTTTTAAATGGTTGATAAAGTTTGGGTTTACTTATATTAATACATATGTAACTATCAACAACATCATAATTTAAAAACATAGTTCATCATATGGTATTGAGGACTCAAGACAAATACAACGACGTTTGTGATCAGCATTAAGTTCCTCCACATTTTTAAATGGTTGATAAAGTTTGGCTTTACTTATATTAATATATATGTAACTATCAACAACATCATAATTTAGAACATATTTGGTATGGTCCATATACCATTTTGCAGCGACTTGGATAAAATATTTTTAGGATGGATCTTCCTTCAAAGCTTGGTATATATGATGTTGTCAATATTTCCATATGCCTTGTGCCCATTTTAATTTTATCAACTCTGACGTTTAACAATCCCCCTTGGGGGGGTTTGTTCCCACTGGGTTTTCCCTTTTTCCTCACTTAGCATTTTTTGAGCATTTTAGAGTTACTTTGTGTACATGGTGACCTATGGCCTTTGTTGCACAGGCCCTAGCATTATTTTTTACTCCTCCACATGAGTATAGATTAAGGGGGTTGTTGGAGTAATTATCCAACCCACACATCTTTATTTGGTCAATTTGGCCTAATTATCCACTTATCCTAAGTTATTGACCCGAATTATTGACATCAGCATCAGCACACCAACACACTCCTTGACATCAGCATCAGCACCAACACACTCCTTCAATCAGGGAGGCCAACTAAGCCTTCTCCTTCAATCATGGAAGCTAACTAGGCTTCCTCCTTCAATCAGGGAGAAAATCTAGGTTGATATGCTTGTCATAAGTGCACCAATTAGTTAACTGAATGTTGTTTCACCTAACAATCAATTAAACTGAGTTGGAAAGGAGCCTTCCTCATCTATTTGTGTATTTTGTGCTGATTTGAGTTAAACGAAGTGATTTAAGGTGCCTCCAAGAACTTCTGGTGACTCAGTTGAGTTCATTTCACTTCATTGGAGCTTCCTTGAGTTAGATATGTGCCCCCACCTACTGATTGACATGCAATTAAGTTCTATTTAGTTAGACTCAGTCATTACTGCCTCTAATTCACTTAGGGCTCAGTTAGAGTCAATTATGGTTGTGAATAGTGGTTAACTGATGTGTTTAGTGTGGCTAACTGACAACTAATCCACTCTCATGTTTGCAATCCGAATGACCTCCTTGGGATTCGAATTGTCTTGCTATTCATGCAAGTGTATCACATTGTATCTCTACTTTTGATTATTGAATACATTCTTACAACTGCAACTCCTAATTGCAGTGTGTTTCATGTCAAATTTCTTGTACAATTGATTCTGAATCTTCTGTGAGTTGTTCCTTAATCCCACATTACTGTGACTCAATTTTCACAATTTTCCTTCTATGACCCATAATGGGGTTGAGTGGAGGGCATGATACTTTAGATGCAAGAAACAAAACCCATAAACTTAACACAGGTATAGAATTGTCTTCCAATGGTCAATATAATATAAGTAATGTAAGCCCTCATTCTATTATGTTTTAAAATAGAATCAAAACCTAATTAAATTGTGTACAAACTTAGAAATCACTATATGGGTCCACAAGCCAACATCAAATCATTGCTCATTACATTTAATCACACCAATAATACATCTGGATCGTGCTAATGAATTTAAGACCTAGAACTAATCCAGGCTCAACATAGTTCATCATATGGTATTGAGGACTCAAGACAAATACAACGACGTTTGTGATCAGCATTGAGTTCCTCCACATTTTTAAATGGTTGATAAAGTTTGGGTTTACTTATATTAATACATATGTAACTATCAACAACATCAAAATTTAAAAACATAGTTCATCATATGGTATTGAGGACTCAAGACAAATACAACGACGTTTGTGATCAGCATTGAGTTCCTCCACATTTTTAAATGGTTGATAAAGTTTGGCTTTACTTATATTAATACATATGTAACTATCAACAACATCATAATTTAAAACATATTTGGTATGGTCCATATACCATTTTGCAACGACTTGGATAAAATATTTTTAGGATGGGTCTTCCTTCAAAGCTTGGGTATATATGATGTTGTCAAAATTTCCATATGCCTTGTGCCCATTTCAATTTTGTCACCTCTGACGTTTAGCAAACCCCCCCAAGGGGGTTTGTTCCCACTGGGTTTTCCCTTTTTCCTCACTTAGCGTTTTTTGAGCATTTTAGAGTTACTTTGTGTACATGGTGATCTATGGCCTTTGTTGCACAGGCCCTAGCATTATTTTTTACTCCTCCACATGAGTATAGATTAAGGGGGTTGTTGGAGTCATTATCCAACCCACACATCTTTATTTGGTCAATTTGGCCTAATTATCCACTTATCCTAAGTTATTGACTCAAATTACTGACATCAGCATCAGCACACCAGCACACTCCTTGACATCAGCATCAGCACCGACACACTCCTTCAATCAGGGAGGCCAACTAAGCCTTCTCCTTCAATCATGGAAGCTAACTAGGCTTCCTCCTTCACTCAGGGAGAAAATCTAGGTTGATCTGCTTGTCATAAGTGCACCAATTAGTTAACTGAATGTTGTTTCACCTAACAATCAATTAAACTGAGTTGGAAAGGCACCTTCCTCGTCTATTTGTGTATTTTGTGCTGATTTGAGTTAACCGGAGTGATTTAAGGCGTCTCCAACAACTTCTGGTGAATCAGTTGAGTTCATTTCACTTCATTGGAGCTGCCTTGAGTTAGATATGTGCCCCCACCTACTGATTGAAATGCAATTGAGTTCTATTCAGTTAGACTCAGTCATTACTGCCTCTAATTCACTTAGGGCTCAGTTAGAGTCAATCATGGTTGTGATTAGTGGTTAATTGATGTGTTTAGTGTGGCTAACTGACAGCTAATCCACTCTCATGTTTGCAATCCGAATGACCTCCTTGGGATTTTAATTGTCTTGCTATTCATGCAAGTGTATCACATTGTATCTCTACTTTTGATTATTGAATACATTCTTACAATTGCAACTCCTAATTGCAGTGTGTTTCATACCAAATTTCATGTACAATTGATTCTGAATCTTCTGTGAGTTGTTCCTTAATCCCACATTACTGTGACTCAATTTTCACAATTTTCCTTCTATGACCCATAATGGGGTGGAGTGGAGGGCATGGCATTTTAGATGCAAGAAACAAAACCCATAAACTTAACACAGGTATAGAATTGTCTTCCAATGGTCAATATAATATAAGTAATGCAAGCCCTCATTCTATTATGTTTTAAAATAGAATCAGAACCTAATTAAATTGTCTACAAACTTATAAATCACTATATGGGTCCACAAGCCAACATCAAATAATTGCTCATTACATTTAATCACACCAATATTACATCTGGATTGTGCTAATTTTAAGACCTAGAACTAATCCAAGCTCAACATAGTTCATCATATGGTATTGTGGACTCAAGACAAATACAACGACGTTTGTGATCAGCATTGAGTTCCTCGACATTTTTAAATGGTTGATAAAGTTTGGGTTTACTTATATTAATATCTATGTAACTATCAACAACATCATAATTTAAAAACATAGTTCATCATATGGTATTGAGGACTCAAGACAAATACAATGACGTTTGTGATCAGCATTGAGTTCCTCCACATTTTTAAATGGTTGATAAAGTTTGGGTTTACTTATATTAATTCATATGTAACTATCAACAACATCATAATTTAAAACATATTTGGTATGGTCCATATACCATTTTGCAACGACTTGGATAAAATATTTTTAGGATGGATCTTCCTTCAAAGCTTGGTATATATGATGTTGTCAATATTTCCGTATACCTTGTGCCCATTTTAATTTTATCAACTTTGACATTTAACAAACCCCCTTGGGGGGGTTTGTTCCCACTGGGTCTTCCCTTTTTCCTCACTTAGCATTTTTTGAGCATTTTAGAGTTACTTTGTGTACATGGTGACCTATGGCCTTTGTTGCACGGGCCCTAGCATTATTTTTTACTCCTCCACATGAGTATAGATTAAGGGGGTTGTTGGATTCATTATCCAACCCACACATCTTTATTTGGTCAATTTGGCCTAATTCTCCACTTATCCTAAGTTATTGACTCGAATTATTGACATCAGCATCAGCACACCAGCACACTCCTTGACATCAGCATCAACACCAACACACTCCTTCAATCAGGGAGGCCAACTAAGCCTTCTCCTTCAATCATGGAAGCTAACTAGGCTTCCTCCTTCAATCAGGGAGAAAATGTAGGTTGATCTGCTTGTCATAAGTGCACCAGGTAGTTAACTAAATGTTGTTTCACCTAAAAATCAATTAAACTGAGTTGGAAAGGCGCCTTCCTCGTCTATTTGTGTAATTTGTGCTGATTTGAGTTAACCGAAGTGATTTAAGGCGCCTCCAACAACTTCTAGTGACTCAGTTGAGTTCATTTCACTTCATTGGAGCTACCTTGAGTTAGATATGTGCCCCCACCTACTGATTGACATGCAATTACGTTCTATTCAGTTAGACTCGGTCATTACTGCCTCTAATTCACTTAGGGCACAGTTAGAGTCAATTATGGTTGTGATTAGTGGTTAACTAATGTGTTTAGTGTGGCTAACTGACAGCTAATCCACTCTCATGTTTGCAATCCAAATGACCTCCTTGGGATTCGAATTGTCTTGCTATTCATGCAAGTGTATCACATTGTATCTCTACTTTTGATTATTGAATACATTCTTACAACTGCAACTCCTAATTGCAGTGTGTTTCATGTCAAATTTCTTGTACAATTGATTCTAAATCTTCTGTGAGTTGTTCGTTAATCCCACATTACTATGACTCAATTTTCACAATTTTCCTTCTTTGACCCATAATGGGGTGGAGTGGAGGGCATGACACTTTAGATGCAAGAAACAAAACCCATAAACTTAACACAGGTATAGAATTGTCTTCCAATGGTCAATATAATATAAGTAATGCAAGCCCTCATTCTATTATGTTTTAAAATATAATCAGAACCTAATTAAATTGTGTACAAACTTAGAAATCACTATATGGGTCCACAAGCCAACATCAAATCATTGCTCATTACATTTAATCACACCAATAATACATCTGGATCATGCTAATGAACTTAAGACCTAGAACTAATCTAGGCTCAACATAGTTCATCATATGGTATTGAGGACTCAAGACAAATACAACGACGTTTGTGATCAGCATTGAGTTCCTCCACATTTTTAAATGGTTGATAAAGTTTGGGTTTACTTATATTAATACATATGTAACTATCAACAACATCATAATTTAAAAACATAGTTCATCATATGGTATTGAGGACTCAAGACAAATACAACGATGTTTGTGATCAGCATTGAGTTCCTCCACATTTTTAAATGGTTGATAAAGTTTGGCTTTACTTATATTAATACATATGTAACTATCAACAACATCATAATTTAAAACATATTTGGTATGGTCCATATACCATTTTGCAACGACTTGGATAAAATATTTTTAGGATGCATATTCCTTCAAAGCTTGGGTATATATGATGTTGTCAATATTTCCATATGCCTTGTGCCCATTTTAATTTTATCAACTCTGACGTTTAACAAACCCACTTGGGGGGGTTTGTTCCCACTGGGTTTTCCCTTTTTTCTCACTTAGCATTTTTTGAGCATTTTAGAGTTACTTTGTGTACATGGTGAGCTATGGCCTTTGTTGCATGGGCTCTAGCATTATTTTTTACTCCTCCACATGAGTATAGATTAAGGGGGTTGTTGGAGTCATTATCCAACCCACACATCTTTATTTGGTCAATTTGGCCTAATTGTCCACTTATCCTAAGTTATTGACTCGAATTACTGACATCAGCATCAGCACACCAACACACTCCTTGACATCAGCATTAGCACCAACACACTCCTTCAATCAGGGAGGCCAACTAAGCCTTCTCCTTCAATCATGGAAGCTAACTAGGCTTCCTCCTTCAATCAGGGAGAAAATCTAGGTTGATCTGCTTGTCATAAGTGCACCAATTAGTTAACTGAATGTTGTTTCACCTAACAATCAATTAAACTGAGTTGGAAATGCGCCTTCCTCGTCTATTTGTGTATTTTGTGCTGATTTGAGTTAACCTGAGTGATTGAAGGCGCCTCCAACAACTTCTGGTGACTCAGTTGAGTTCATTTCACTTCATTGGAGCTTCCTTGAGTTAGATATGTGCCCCCACCTACTGATTGACATGCAATTGAGTTCTATTTAGTTAGACTCAGTCATTACTGCCTCTAATTCACTTAGGGCTCAGTTAGAGTCAATTATGGTTGTGATTAGTGGTTAACTGATGTGTTTAGTGTGGCTAACTGACAGCTAATCCACTCTCATGTTTGCAATCTGAATGAACTCCTTGGGATTCGAATTGTCTTGCTATTCATGCAAGTGTATCACATTGTATCTCTACTTTTGATTATTGAATACATTCTTACAACTGCAACTCCTAATTGCAGTGTGTTTCATGTCAAATTTCTTGTACAATTGATTCTAAATCTTCTGTGAGTTGTTCCTAAATCCCACATTACTGTGACTCAATTTTCACAATTTTCCTTCTATGACCCATAATGGGGAGGAGTGGAGGGCATGACACTTTAGATGCAAGAAACAAAACCCATAAACTTAACACCGGTATAGAATTGTCTTCCAATGGTTAATATAATATAAGTAATGCAATCCCTTATTCTATTATGTTTTAAAATAGAATCAGAACCTAATTAAATTGTGTACAAACTTAGAAATCACTATATGGGTCCACAAGCCAAAATCAAATCATTGCTCATTACATTTAATCACACCAATAATACATCTGGATCGTGCTAATGAATTTAAGACCTAGAACTAATCCAGGCTCAACATAGTTCATCATATGGTATTGAGGACTCAAGACAAATACAACGACGTTTGTGATTAGCATTGAGTTCCTCCACATTTTTAAATGGTTGATAAAGTTTGGGTTTACTTATATTAATACATATGTAACTATCAACAACTTCATAATTTAAAAACATAGTTCATCATATGGTATTGAGGACTCAAGACAAATACAACGACGTTTGTGATCAGCATTGAGTTCCTCCACATTTTTAAATGGTTGATAAAGTTTGGGTTTACTTATATTAATACATATGTAACTATCAACAACATCATAATTTAAAACATATTTGGTATGGTCCATATACCATTTTGCAACGACTTGGATAAAATATTTTTAGGATGGATCTTCCTTGAAAGCTTGGTATATATGATGTTGTCAATATTTCCTTATGCCTTGTGCCAATTTTAATTTTATCAACTCTGACCTTTAACAAACCCCCTTGGGGGGGTTTGTTCAAACTGGGTTTTCCCTTTTTCCTAACTTAGCATTTTTTGAGCATTTTAGAGTTACTTTGTGTACATGGTGACCTATGGCCTTTGTTGCACGGGCACTAGCATTATTTTTTACTCCTCCACATGAGTATAGATTAAGGGGGTTGTTGGAGTCATTATCCAACCCACACATCTTTATTTGGTCAATTTGGCCTAATTATCCACTTATCCTAAGTTATTGACTCGAATTACTGACATCAGCATCAGCACACCAACACACTCCTTGACATCAGCATTAGCACCAACACACTCCTTCAATCAGGGAGGCCAACTAAGCCTTCTCCTTCAATCATGGAAGCTAACTGGGTTTCCTTCTCCAATCAGGGAGAAAATCTAGGTTGATCTGCTTGTCATAAGTGCACCAATTAGTTAACTGAATGTTGTTTCACCTAACAATCAATTAAACTGAGTTGTAAAGGCGCCTTCCTCCTCTATTTGTGTATTTTGTGCTGATTTGAGTTAACCTGAGTGATTTAATGCGCCTCCAACAACTTCTGGTGACTCAGTTGAGTTCATTTCACTTCATTGGAACTGCCTTGAGTTAGATATGTGCCCCCACCTACTGATTGACATGCAATTTAGTTCTATTCAGTTAGACTCAGTCATTACTGCCTCTAATTCACTTAGGGCTCAGTTAGAGTCAATTATGGTTGTGATTAGTGGTTAACTGATGTGTTTAGTGTGGCTAACTGACAGCTAATCCACTCTCATGTTTGCAATCCAAATGACCTCCTTGGGATTCGAATTGTCTTGCTATTCATGCAAGTGTATCACATTGTATCTCTACTTTTGATTATTGAATACATTCTTACAACTGCAACTCCTAATTGCAGTGTGTTTCATGTCAAATTTCTTGTACAATTGATTCTGAATCTTCTGTGAGTTGTTCCTTAATCCCACATTACTGTGACTCAATTTTCACAATTTTCCTTCTATGACCCATAATGGGGTGGGGTGGAGGGCATGACACTTTAGATGCAAGAAACAAAACCCATAAACTTAACACATGTATATAATTGTCTTCCAATGGTCAATATAATATAAGTAATGCAAGCCCTCATTCTATTATGTTTTAAAATAGAATCAGAACCTAATTAAATTGTCTACAAACTTAGAAATCACTATATGGGTCCACAAGCCAACATCAAATCATTGCTCATTACATTTAATCACACCAATAATACATCTGGATTGTGCTAATGAATTTAAGACCTAGAACTAATCCAGGCTCAACATAGTTCATCATATGGTATTGAGGACTCAAGACAAATACAACGACATTTGTGATCAGCATTGAGTTCCTCCACATTTTTAAATGATTGATAAAGTTTGGGTTTACTTAGATTAATACATATGTAAATATCAACAACATCATAATTTAAAACATATTTGGTATGGTCCATATACCATTTTGCAACGACTTGGATAAAATATTTTTAGGATGGATCTTCCTTCAAAGCTTGGTATATATGATGTTGTCAATATTTCCATATGCCTTGTGCCCATTTTAATTTTATCAACTCTGATGTTTAATACTTAATCATTTGTTTGTTTTTACTTGTTTATTATAATTCAAATATTTCTACATTTCTAAAAAAAATCATTATTATTTCATCCTATACATATTTTATTAATTACTATTTTTCTATGTCAAATTTAACACACACACACGCACATATATATATTAATAATTACAATTATATTTATAATTTATATATCATCATATTTTATTGATACCCATAAACAAAATGTCTTCACTTTATATAATCGCATCATGTCTAATATCTTATATTGCTACTAGACTTATTGCACCAAAGATGTGCATTCTACAACCCAGTAGGGAAGAGATGTGTAACTCCTTTCGTGCTCATCATAGAATTGACACGTGTCTTTTATAAAAAATAATAAAATATTATTTAAAATAATTTGTCGACTTAAATTAAATTTAAATTATTTAGAATTGCATATATATAAAATAACATAAATTAGATCAACTAAAACCATAAAAAATAGTTTACACATTTTTACTCTAATTAAGGTTTGCACCTTAAGATATTTGATCCCTCTTAATGCTTGGTAAATCCCCTTTTAAATAGATCTATGCTAGTAATAAAAACGCAAACACATCTTATACATGATTTGCTAAACTTATTTTAAGAACTCAAACATATGAAATAAGATATGAAAAACCAATATCCAAGTATAGAGAAACACACCAAGGTATTAAAGAATAAAAAATATAATATTATATTTTATGGCCATAAATAAATAGGATAAAATTCCTAAAGTAAAAGGGAGATATATGCTCATGAACTATGCAATAATATTATATCTGAGTCATAATTAGGATGACTTTACTTCTATATGGTTTTCTAACAACCCTGAGCTCAAGACCTTTCAGGACCAAAAAAATCCTTCTCGGTATTTTGGGTTGATAATATATAACCGTAGACATGATAGTTAATGATACAATGATTGAACTCACTTCAAGGTAGCTTGATTGATACACCTTAAGCTACCTTTAATTGGTTTCTAAAGGTGTATCCTTGAATTGAAATTCTTCTAAAATATTATCATCTTATTTTGGCCTATTATCCTTCCCTAAAAGCGATGGATAATATAATTTTAAATTGGCATTAATGACGTACAGTAAGGTGGGGAAGAGCCAATTTAAATAATATTTTTCACAATATTTTGTATAATGATCCAAGGTATTTTTCATAATAGTCTAAAGGCTATATTTAATGAATTTGATCACTTTGTAAAATTTATTTGTCAAGGTATTTTTCATAATAGTCTAAAGGCCATATTTAATGAATTTGATCACTTTATAATATTTATTTATTGTTTAAAGTTATGGTTAAATATAACTAAAGTTTATTTATAATTTGTAAATCTGTTTGTAATTAAAGTATAATTTATGAAAATATAAATTAGAAATATAGTTTGAATTTTTAGTGAAATACTAAGTTTGTTAATAATAATAATTTATTTTCAAGGTTGTATAAGATTTCTAGTTTGTAAGATAAGAGTTATCAATTTTTTTATCAACAATTATAAATAAAGAAAAACTTTTAAAATAATAATTAGCAAAATAAATTAGAAAATGAAAATTTTGTATTTAAAATAATCAAATTTTCTTTGTACTGTAAGTAATTTATTTATAAAATCTATTAAAATAGATTTTCAAAAGTGGTGATGATAATGATAGTGACTAATGTATATGGATAACAGATATTTAAAACTTTCAAATCATTAACAATATAAATAATAAATAAATATATAATATTACATTTTTTATATATAAAAATATAATAATACATAAGAAAAATTGAATAATTTAAAAGTAAACACCTTTAGAAAACATATGTTAAACAAATAATAATTTTAAGTTCATAAAAATTATCACATATTCTTTATATGTTGTTGTTCTAATTTAATTGGTTTTAATTCAAGTGGTTGTGATTATAATTTAATTGGTTTAATTTGAATGAATGTGTAATTGAGTATTATATTTTTCGCTCAAGGTCTACTCCTATCAATGACATATTGATCTAACTTTATATATTAAAGTTTAAAGTTTAAGATTTATATTATAAGAGTCACTACTTATATTTTTGTCTACTATATAGTGAAATACACATTACTATATATTACATAGTTTAATATAACATGTTATAGTTTTTTTTAAGGTGGTGTTATATGTTATAGTTTTCTCAAATTTTATAAAAGATTAAAAATTTAATTTATTCTATAGTTTAGAATTCTAATACATGCATTGTATAAGAATAAAATAATTTACATTAATCATTTTATTTCCTCACAATTGTTTTAAATCATATTTTTCTTTTTTTTTTACTTCAGTTGAATACAATATTTGAACAAGAAAATGTGAGACAAGAAGGAGTCGGCTCATCCAAAAATGCATCCTTGTTAATGGAATCCATGCCACAAAGAAATTGTGAAGTGCAATCTTTGGAAAGTTCAACTATTCATGCTAATTTACAATTGAATAACAACGAGGAGAATCAATATTTTGGTGACTATGATACTTCTTTACATTTGGGGTATACTCTTATACTAATGCATTGTATTATTCATCAATTTTGGCATTTTTTCTACTAATCATTTGCTATATCTTTGAAATGATTTTCATTTCTTGTTTCAGGTTATTTAATCCGACTTATCCATAACATGCTTGGTCTTCGTGTATCATTTGTGTACAACATTATATTTTCGTTAACTATGTAAAGCAATGTTAATAAAAAAAATTATGTAATGATCATGTCACACATCTTCATAAATTTATGTACTAAACTAAAGTGTATATAATTTGACTACATAGGTATATAATTTGGATGACAGGTATATTTTCTTTTTTGTTTCAAATTAATATATCATAATTTGTATAAATTTTGTGTTTTTAATTTCTCACACACATACTAAATAGAATTATTTGGAATTTACTTAATTAAATGAAAACATATTATTTATTAGAACGGTGTTGAATTCACTATCATATAATTTGTTTTTTCACATTTTACATTATCATAATCTAATGGAAATATAAATCTAAATTAAGAGATAAAAAATTATAATATGCATGGATTGTTGTGTTTATAAATGACATTTTTATAAAATTTACAATGCATTTGTGTCATATTTTTTTAATATCTATATATAGTTTAATGAGATTAGATTTGTTTCTATATGGATTTACATTTATAGAAATTTTATGTACATTAATACAATGTTACTAAATTTTAATAAATAAAAGTGTTGAATATCCATGTGTGTCATATATATATATATGGATTTACATTTATAGAAATTTTATGTATATTAATACAATGTTACTAAATTTCAATAAATAGAAGTGTTGAATATCCATCTGATATATATATATATATATATATATATATGTCATTTTCATATATTTGGCAATAAATTACATTAGATCCCAAGCTTTAGGGAAGTTTTTTCTAGCTTAATACATACTAAAATACCACACTAGGTTGATATTTATTTTGAATTTCTATCAACATCTACATGAATATTTTCCATATTTTGTATTACCACAATTGTTACATGATCTTTGCAACTGGCTCTTCTATATGCCTTAATGTAACTATGTTTTTTTTTAATCCTTTTAATTATTTACAAATAATGCAAGTATTGGCTATGTTTACCTAGGTATTATTTCTCATGTTTAGAGTTATGGATCATAGGCATATCTTTTGCATTAATATCTAGTTGTACATATTTTTGTTTAAGTTGTGTTTGAGGATTTTCACATTAATATTTAGTTTTACATATTTTTGTTTAAATTGTATTTGAGGATTTTCATATACTTTTAACAAGAGAACTAAGAAGATATTTATTTTAAGAAAACATTTTATTCTAAGAATTATTGCTTGTATGCATAAAAGAATACAATTGGTTGGGAAAACCAATTAAAAGATGGAAAATTCATCATATATATGTTTAACAACTAATACTTGTAAACACTGAGGAATTTGGCTCTAAATTTGTTCCATAAAAAGGTTTGTTGTAAGAGCTTAATTAAAGGTTATCCTATGTTAAGAAACTAATAATCTGTGGTCTTACCATTCACGTGGAGACCTTCTACATACTAAATAATCTCTCACAATATGCAATATCATTAGTGGTTAATGGACAATAACTTGTTTTTTCCATTAAAAAATAATAATATTGATAAATACAAGTATATTCTATCAAAACTTCATTAATTTCATTATGTAAACACACTTCAATGTGGAGCACTATCAAACTTAGCTAATATGCATACAAGGTGTTACACTCAATGGTGTTCAATATTAAGTCATTTGCAATGTGATTCCCTACTCAACCTAACACTAATATAATTTCAATTAAGCATGCAATTTTTAACTTAAAAAAAGGCCCTACATATAGAATGGAAGATCTAAGAACAAACTTTTTTATTAAAAAAAAAACTTCATAAATATTTTCCTAATAAATGTGACTTGATTTTAAAACGAAAATAACTTCCACACTAACAAAATTTTCTAACAACAAATATAGTCTTATCTCATTAGAATCTAGATTAAATCCCTCCAATGTTAAAACTACAACAAAATATCAAACTCAAGTGTCAAGTTTAGAATTTAACATGTTAATAACACTTAGAGAGATTCTCTTATACAATTAACTTATTTATAGTAAATATTATTGATTAAGAAATAATATTGAAACTTGATTATTTATTAGGTTTATGTTTATTTTATAAATTCAATCCTAAATCAATACAAGAATCAAATTTTGTTTTGTGTAATATCTCCATTCTTTTATTTTTCATCTTCTCTTATATTGTGAATTTCCCAAAAATCTAATATGGTATATAAGCGTTTCTAAATTGTGAGGTTGTTTTAGGAGAATTGTAGATTAGATTGCTTCTTCAATAATTGTTATGTGATTTTTTTGGTGTGCCTATAATAAATGGAATTGAGTGTTCGGGATTGTAATTAAAAGACATATGAAATGCTACCCAGAGAAAGAGTTGTGGTTAAAATATGAGTCTTACAATGAAAAACAAACTAAGAAAATGAACCTTATACGAGTAGTTTGAGAAACAATTGTTATGTGTTAAATGTACAGCATCGGAAGTCATTCTCCAGACTTGTGTTGTATCAAGTCAGAAATGTGTGTTGTATCAAGTCGGAAACTTGTGTTGTATCAAGTTAAGGAATTATGTTGTATCAAGTCAAAAACTTGTGTTGTATCAAATTAAGGACTTGTGTGGTATCAATCCAAGAAATTGTGTTGTATCAAGTCTTATCTATGTCCTCATGTATTGAGGTGGGATGCATGTACTGTGATATTGTGTTATATCAAAATTGGAATATTGTGTTGTATCAAGTCTGGGCATGTGTTGTATCAATACTGTAGACTTGTGTTGTATCAATTCAAATTATTCTCATAGACGATACCCTATGAGATGGATCTCCTTAGTTGGATATGGTCTTGTGTTGTATTAAGACTAGGGTCTTGTTTTGTATCAAGACTGGAGACTTGTGTTGTATCAAGTCATGAGGTTATACTATGTGATGTATTACTAACCATGGTCATTCGAGATGGATAAAACTATTAAGTCTCCTCTAGAAATTGATCACCTCTAGAGTGAATTACTTTATCATATGACTATATGGTCTGGGGAAATATATATGATCATCAGTATGTGTGACAATTCTTCTGAGTATAATATGATATGATATATGATTAAACATAGACCATGCAGTAAGATAAAGAGATTATGAGAGATAGATAATTCAAATTTCCCATGTAGATGACTAAGTGAACTCAAGTCATAAAGCTTCAGTTAAAGATGAATGCATCAATCAGTGCTTTAGTTAAAGCATCAATTGAACTATTAATGATTATCATTCAGTTAAGTAAAGAAGATCTCAATGGTTATCAATCAACAAGATTCAATCAATAATGATTAACTACGTGATTAAATAAATATGGATTAATTAACTAAAGTGTTTACACTTTAGCTAGACTAAGAGAAGACACTTAAGTTAATCAAAGGACGACACTTCAGTTAAGAAACTGTGTTGCATGTGACACTTGAGTTATTACACTATGACACTTATGTTAGCCTGTTAACTAAGTGATTAGTATTCAGTTAGAGATTGAGTTCACTCCAATGTCAATTAACTATCAGTTAATATCCATGATTGAAGGTATGTCGCATTAATTGTGCATGATGAAGATTCAATGCATGGATTGATTATTCCAAAAAGGAAATTCAAAATTTTAATACATGTGTGGATAATTCGCATGCAACCATCACTGGGGTTTGCATGGAAGTCATTATGGCTTGTTATTAATATGCTATGCATATGGCAAGTTCATAATAGTTGTAACAGTGGATCTCTCTTCTCTATTGCTCTGTATTCTCTCTTATCGAGAAATCTGGTTGTGTAGTAAAAGTCATTACCTGCAATCTATCTATTATACTCTGAAGAATTGTTGGGGTTTTTCATCCTCTTTGTTATGAGGATTTCCCCCAGGGTACATCTTATATTTTGGATGAATTATTATGTGTGATTGAATTGTTAATTGTCGCAGACCCTCGGCATATCATTGATAAAAGTTTCAAAGTTCAACCATCTCCATTATTTCTCAAAACATTAACTTGGTATCAGAGCATAGGGCATGAAGGAGCTTAGTTTTTCCCATGCACACTAAATCCTATGTGATCTTGAGGAGTTGAGAAAAACTTGGAGCCACGACATTGATCTTCGTCCAACTGGAAGACCGACTTGAAGGTACTTCCAAATTCAACACATGGAAGGAAAGGGTGTTAATCATTCTTGACTAGCATGACCTAGATGCCTACGTGACTTTAATGAGCCAGGATCCTTTATCCAATGCAGGATGAATTCAAAGAGCAATTCAATATGCACCATTCCCGTCACGTTTTAGCAGACAACTTTCATGGATAATTTCTGATTAATTTGTGGGGAATCAGACAAAATCGTTGAAAACCCACTTCCCAAATGGGTTGATTTAGCTTAGTTGAGAATGGATTTCAAAAATTCACAATTTATTGAGAGATACAGTCGGGTATTTGAAGATGACATTTTCAGAATTCGTGTTATGGTCGTCTTTCCAAAACTGGATGAATTGGTTGAACGACCAAGGGATTTATGGATTGGATATTATCCTTCTTCAATAGATGTTGTGTGTAATGAGATCCTAACTCATTCAAAGAAGAGGATGATGATCATTAGAAGAAGTTTTCCCTGAAGAAGAGTATTCACTCCAAGTTGTATGGGATCCAATTTCCCATCGCTACCTCCTACATGCACTCAAATTTGCAAAGAGATCAAGACTGAGGGAATCCAGTAATCTCCTTAAGGAATCAGAGATCAAGAGGGAGCAGAGAAAACAATAAAAGATAAGTACTTGAATTTTTTATTATATGTTATTTGGATCTATATGCTTTGAATGTTTTAATTACAGTCATATAGAGATTCATATTCCTGGGATTAGGAATTGTGAGCATATATGTTGATTGTCTTTCCTTTTATTGGAAAATAACAAAATTCATAAAGATATGAATATAAAGCATGCATGATTGTTTCATAAGTTATGAATATAAATCATGCATGATTGATTCATGAGATATGAATATTGGGCTGCATGATTGTTCATAAAGATATGAATCTAGAGCTGCATGATTGATTCATGAGATATGAATATTGGGTAGCATGATTGTTCATAAAGATATGAATGTAGAGCTGCATAATTATTCAAGAGATATGAATGTTGGGATGCATGATTATTTGATTATCATATGCTTTTATAAAATCAAATTTTGTTTCATTACAATCTGTATTCCTGGGATAAGGAGTGATGCTATGGTATAAACATGATTAAAAGCATATGTTACAATCTTTCTATTTATTGGTAAATAGAAAACTCATGTTAAGAAGAATAAGTGGTTGCATAAATCTTCATGAGATCTAAATATAAAACCGATATAGAACTGCAAAACATTACATGAATAATGAATGGGGTTATGTCAAAAACATTGATTTAATGTGTAAATAACTATATGAACCACTGCAAATACATTAAAGTATTCATGTGTTTAAAATTCATGAAATATGGTTATACTGAAACATTGGTTACAAATTTGTGCACGTCAGTGTGTGTCGTTTGTCATTTTATTGAAATGATTGGATTATGCAAGGTTGCTAACAAATTGATTGAATTTGGATTGTAGGGAAAAACTACAAGCCCTAACCTACAAGTAAAAATGGCATATATTGAATGAGGAGTAATTCTGATGGTTGATCTTAAAAGAGAGTAGGATGTTGTGAAGCAAGAAGCTTCTGGTAGCAAATCAGTAGGTTCCTATGTATTAGGAAGAAGTCATAATAGAATCCCTAATCCTATTATGAGAGATGTAAAGACTCTTGAAGATAATTTTCTTGTTTACATGCATGTGTCAAGAAGAGCCTCAGACATAGATGAGCATGAGTCTCTATGATGGAGGACCCAGATTCTGATTCTCACATCCTAATGGTGAGAGGGAGTAGCTAGATTCACTAGCTCCTAAAGAACCAGTAAAACTGATTCATGTATCTTCTGTTAAGAGGAGATATGCATGATGTTCATATTCAAAAGGAAGTTGAGAACTGTATTCAAGAATATTGTTATGATTCTTATGATTAGTAGTGTGGCAGTCGTAAGACAACGATTTTCCTCAATTAAGGCAAATGTGCAGTAAAATGTCCTGAAGAGTTTCGAGATGATGGACTATAATTCCATGGCCACACATACGAAGATAAATTTTAAATTTTATAGTTCTTATTCCATATTTGGAAGATCTCAAGTTAGTTGATATGTATTTGGTTAGTCACAAGTCCCAATATCGATTATATGCTTTGCAGTCTATACATAGACATGTACAAACAAAGCATGTGTGATGGTACCTACTTGGTACAAGTGTATGTGGACTCGGATATGTCTCGGTTAGTAAAATGAAGTTTCAAAGATATATGGATTCTAACTAGTGCATTGATCAAGGAAGATCAAAAATTTTACTCCAGATAAATCATGTTGTAAAGCCATAAATATTTATGAGGTTCCTAGTTAGTTATATCCGAGACATGGTACATATCTAGAGATTCTTAGCATTGTCAGCATTCTTACTAAGCCTATGTCTAGGACAAGCTTAATATAGTACATAAAAACTCCTGAGTTGAAGAGGGAGTATTGATGTGTCTTCACAGGAGACAACAGATAAAGTCCCCACCAGTTAGTCATGGTACATGATTGAGGAATCCAGGGGTTGTGATACCTTGTGGAGAGAATCCACATGAGCAAAGACATGGTCAAAGTCTCAGAGACTATCGATATTCAAGAAGAGTTATAGTCTAGGCTGTTAGAGAATAGTTAAACCTCTTAGAGAGGTAGTTGGGGTGTTGTAGTATAACAAGAAGAATCGCTAAGAAACTGATCAGGCCTTGAAGAAAATCATAGAGAATGGCAAGCTCGTAGAGAACTTCTCCAGATAGAAGAATTTTCTTAAAGTCAACAAAATGTTGAAGATTGAAAGAAACGATGAGACTTTCTTTCTGCATGATATTACATATTTGATGTATAATGTTGTATATGATGGATTTAAAATCCATGGATTCCATTTTTTGAGAAACTATATTCAGGATCAGATCTAAATGATGTTATTATGTGTAAGTAGCTAGTTGGTCTCTGAGCAAAATTGTTTTATTGTATGCTTACTATTAAGCATATGTTTGAGTACCTTTTAGGTACATTAGAATAGGTTCTTTATTGTAATTGATACATGGAAGACCTATTATATGATTGTGTCATCTAGCTATTGTTTTAGCCTGAGATAAACGGTGTAGATTGTTGCTAGTACTACAAAAGCTAAGTGTATTATGGCTAGTACTATAGAAGAAAATGTGTTTTGCGGATAGTACTACCTGTTGAGGAGTAGTGTAAGCTTGGGAAGCTACTTGCTAAGGTGAAAGACTTGAGCCTACAGTTATTAGGTGTTAATAGTCAAGCTTTCTCAAAAAACCTATGTGTGTTATGATAAAACACATTGAGATGAAATTTTACTTCATTGAAGCCATGGTCCTATAAAGAAAATATTTCAATACATAGCTACTGATGAACAGATTGCAAATTTGTGGAAAGGCGTTGTCAATGATGAAGTTGATATACTTTCGACATGTTATCGCCTCTAGAGTGAATTGCTTTAACATATGACTATATGGACCGAGGTAATATATATGATCATTAGTATCTGTGCCAATTCTTCTAAGTATAATATGATATGACAGATGATTAAACATAGACCATGTAGTAAGATAAAGAGATAAGCAATAAATATATTATGAGAGAAAGAGAGTTCGAATTTCCCATGTACATGACTAAGTGAACTCAAGTCATAAAGCTTTAGTTAAAGATGAATGCCTCAATCAGTGCTTTAGTTAAACCATCAGTTGAACTATTAATGATCAACATTCAGTTAAGTAAGAAGAGCTTAGTGTTCATCAATCAACAAGATTCAGTTAATAATGGTTAACTACATGATTAAATAAATATAGACTAGTTAACAAAAGTGTTTACACTTTAGCTAGACTAAGAGAAGACACTTAAGTTACTCAAAGGACGACACTTTAGGTAAGAAAGTGTGTTGCATGCGACACTTGATTTATTGCAATGCGACACTTACGTTATCATGTTAACTAAGTGATCAATATTCAGTTAGAGATTGAGTTCACTCCAATGTCAGTTAACTATCAGTTAATATCCATGATTGAAGGTATGGCACATTAATTGTGCATAATGAAGATTCAATGCATGGATTGATTATTCCAAAAATGAAATTTGAAATTGTAATACATGTGTGGATAATTCTCATCCAATCATCACTAGGGTTTGCATGGAAGTCATTATGGTTTGTTATTAATATGCTAGGCATATGGCAAGTTCATAACAGTTGTAACAATGGATCTCTCTTCTCTATTGCTCTGTATTCTCTCTTATTGAGAAATATGCTTATGTATTAAAAGTCATTCTCTGCAATCTATTTATTATACTCTGAATAATTGTTGGGGTTTTTCACCCTATCTGTTATGAGGATTTTCCCCAGGGTACATCTAGTGATGTGGATGAATTATTCTGTGTGATTGAATTGTTAATTGTCACAGGTCCTCAGCATATCATTGAGAAAAGTTTTAAAGTTCAAGCATCTTCATTATTACTTAAAACATCAACATTATGTAGACTATATATATGTTAAAGCTTTGTTGGAGACATTTACCACCATACACACTCATTTTGGTCAATTTGGCCTAGTTAAACCACTATCCTAAGTTTTAATGACTTAATTTACATCAGAGGAACACTAGATGACATCAACAAGATCACACCCATGCCTACCTTTAGTCAAGGAGGCTAACTTAGACTCTCCTTCATTCGGGGAGGCTAACTAGAGCACTCCGAGGGTGATCTGAGTGTCATTAATGCCCCATATTGCTAACTGATGGTTACAATCAGTTAAACAGAGAAGTGAAGGCACCTTCCTTCATTAAATTGATTATTTAATGAACTGGAGTAAACAGGGGCGCCTCCAACCACTTCTGATGTTCAGTTACACTTCAGTTGACCTTAGTGGGGTTCATTGGAGTCATTGATGCACTACCACTTATTGGTTGGCTTGCTGTGACATGTGTCTGACCTATTTAGTTAGACTCAGTGATTTATTGCACTTCGACTTCAGTTAGGGCTCAGTTGAGTCAATTAGGGTTTTGATCAATGGTTAACTTGAGTGTTGGCTATGGCTTACATTCAGTTAAGCTAGACTCACTCATTCAATTCGAATGACCTCCTTGGGAATTTGAATTGCCTTGTCATTCATGCTTGCAGCATGATCTTGTATTGTATTACTCATTCTTTGTGTGAATATACAGAACGACTACTCATTTTGTAGCCTTATTACACCATTTTCATGACTTATTGTTATTAATCTTTGATGAGACTTGTGTTTAGTCCCTAGATTATTGTGACAAATTAATAAGCTTGAGAAAATGTAAACAGTTAGCATAGATGTTATTTAAAACTTGTATATCTACATGTTACCAAAAGAAAAATCATTCAGTAAGAGATATGTGTAATCTCTCTTATAATATATAAAACCTTTTAGTTAATGTACTTTCAAAAGAAATGAATTAAAGTAAGGAAAATAATTGGAAAAGAGATTGTCATTAAAGACTTTAATGGTGACTTAAAAGGTGTCAAACCTTAAACGATGGAGTTTAACATTTTCATCTTTGGTTTTAAAAAGTGAATCGAAAGAAAGAAGAAAAAATGTATCGGTAGTTCATGGGATTAAATTAAATTAATAAATTTAAGTTTTTAATATAACTAATATTGAAGTCATTACTCAAAATAATAGATAATAATAGATGAAGGATCTCATATAAATAAAATAAAATAAAAGTTAAGATGAGAGTTTTTAAAAACATCCTTCTAATAGATGAATAAACTTGAATAGAGAATAATTAAACTAGAATAATTAAAAAATACAAAGTTATTAGGAAAAAGTTAAATAATCATGACTAAGATATGATTCTCACATGTATATTGGAGGAGAAGGTTGTGAATAGCTCTCACATATAGGAAATTCTCATAGATAAAGGACAAATTTATTGTTTGTTTGTTTGTTTGTTTTTTATCAGAAAGAAAAAAGCCTGTCCTTGATATTCATTAGAATCAAAGGGCATCTGATGTGCCATCCCAAAACAAGGGTTACAGTCAAGTAAGTAGATCTCATAAGTTATATACTGCTGATCTCCAAGAACGAGTCACAACTCAACAGAGCTGTAGAGGGGGAGGTCCAAGTGCATGTCCAAAAAATACAAAGTTCCCATCAGTAAATACTATCACTCTAAACCATATCTACCATGGACAAATGAGCACAGAACTGCAATCTAAAGGAGGCCGCTCCATACTAAACAAAAAAGGTGCAAGTGAAATAGGGAGAACATGCTCTAGCACCGGGCTCAAATGAGCTTGAAACTGTCAGGAGAGGCCAAAAGGCCTTCAAAAAATCACCGAGACATGGCCCGCTGTGATAAGGCTCAAAGGGTAGGCACCCCCTGGATAGACTACCGTCCCTGGTAAGGATTGGAGTCGGGACGTCTCGGCCCTTGCTGAGTCACAAGTTTCTGGTATATACTGGCTTGCGGGCTGCCGTTTATACCACAGGGGTTATAGTGGCAGCAACGGATTTGAACCTGGGCTTGCCTAGGCAAGTTTGACAAGTTACCGATTCCCCTACTCTAAAAAAAAAACAAATTAAAGCCAGGAGCCAAAGAAAGAGCAGTTTTAGATAGGCGGTCTGCTAGTTGATTGTGTTCACGATAGATAAGGCAGAATGACAGCTCTAGAAAGCGAGAGCAGAGCTTTCTAGTGTCCCTACACCAGTGATGGAGTTCAGGTGGAGAAATGGTAGCAGTACCCTTTGCCCAATTTATGATGACTGAAGAGTCACCAAATACCTTGAGTGTGGGAATCCCCATCATTTGGGTTGTATGCAGAAGAGCCCAAAGCCCTACCAATTCTACTTTAGTGTTGGTGCAATTTCCCGCCCCCAAAGCAAACTCGAAGGAATGTGACTCATTCAAGAACAGGCAGAAACCAACTCCTCCAACATTTTTTGTAGAAGCCCCATCAAAAAATCCACAAGGATAGACAAGAACAGGGCCAGGGCCCAAGGCTCTTGATTTTTTTTTCTTCTTTACAGGAGGACAATACATATGCGAGGAGTATGCTATTTGTTGGATCAAGCTTAAGACAGACAGCTTTTTCCCTTAAAAAATAATTATGTTTCTTGCTTTCCATATAGCCCACATGGTGTGAAAGGGAAGATAGCAGCATGCTGAGTGCTTAGAAAAGCTTATAGTCCAATTTTCCAGAAACGTGCAGAGATTATCAGACTGGAAGGAAGGTGCGATATGGTGCTGATCGTTTAGGAGAGAGAGTACATTCTTCCAAACAGAGCAATGAAAAAATAAATGCTGAACACTGTCTTCATCCGCACTGCAGAGTGCACAGATACCAAGCCCGTTGCAGCCTCTTTTCTGGAGATTATCCCAAGTGAGTAACTTGTTCATCAAAGCCAGCCAAACAAAACAACTAGTTTTCCTGGGCAGAGTGCCAGACCAGATGAGAGCAAGTAGTCTGCTACCAGCCTGGGGGGCTAACGATTGGACAATGCTATCATATACCAGGTTTGTAGATACAGAACCATCAATCTTATTATGTGCCCAAATCAGAGAATCAGATTGTGTATTGAGTCGAATACCACCAAATTACAGACCCTTCGTAAAAGAATCCCAAGCAATTTTCCAATCCCCAACAACGCAAAGATCCTCAGCCGTGTACCAATAATGGTGTATACCCGGAAGGGTATTACGTGCTTGAGAGAGGGTGGTAATATCCAGATCCTCTAAGAATTCTCGAAACCCAACTGGCAGTGAGTGTGAGTTTAATGCACCAATGATAGGATCAAGGCCAATAAGGACATCATGTCCATTGCCCACCTGCCAAGCTAGGCTTCTACCAAGCCAAGGGAGGGTTAGCAGGAACCCCTTCCAGATAACAGAAACACCATGAGAGTTGAAGTTTTTACCTCTGATCCAAGCCACTACCGAGAGATTCTTCAAATATTTGCTGATAAGAACATGATGCCATAATCCATCATTCTGAAGAACCATCCAAAAATTCTTTAATCTTAATGCAATGCTGAACCAATGCAAATTCTTGATGCGCATCCCCCATTCTCTTTTGGCCAGGAGAGGTGCTTCCAATTAGACAGATGATACCTGTGTTTGTTGCCTGTAAAGCCCCAATTGGACAAATTTATTGTTTATGGATATTGATCGTACATAGAGTTCAAAATACAAGTCAATATACAATTTATGTGTTGAGTTTAGAATTTCATGAGTTAATTATAGTTTGAGGGATGTATTTTTATATCATCTTATTTATAGTAAAGTTTATTTTGTTATTTAATGAATTGGTAATTTGGTAATTATAAATAATAAAATATATAATTTATTTTTGGCTTGGAACTTTTTTAATTAGAATAACTAATTGTTTTTAGTTATGTGATAAATATGATTATTTTTTTCATAAATAAACATGAAAAACAATTATCAATAATTTATATTACATGTTTTATAATTTAATGTTGTTATTGGGACAAATGTATTTAGTTATTTTATAAGGTCACTAATACGATTTGAGATTTTATTCTCGCCATGTGTGTGTGTGTGTGTGTGTGTGTGTGTGTGTGTGTGTGTGTATTGTCCATTGGGCGTAGCTCGGGTGGTTGGGAGATTTGGTTATTGCGTTCCCCACTCGGGTTCGAATCTCGTCGGGGACATTTGCTCCTTGGGAGCCCTTGGATGTAATGAAATATTGGATTGGTAAGTTGTTTATCGTGATTAATGACGCCCAAGTTCATGTATACTTGCCTAGCGAGTATAAGATATTTTCCTGAGTGGGCGTAGCCATGGTGTAAAATTGGGCTTCCATGGTGAACCACTTTAAAATATATATGTGTGTGTGTGTGTGTGTGTGTGTGTCTATTTTACTACTCACTTGACACTTAGGGAAAGATGAGATATTTTCCATAGTTCAAAAATAGTCTTAGTTAAAAATTGACTCTTGGATAGAGAAGCATGTCACAAATAGGATTTGAATCTGGATCGGGATGATAAAAAAAAAATTATGTTCAACCACCTCAACTAAACCCAAATAAGACATACAATTTTCTCTCAAATAAAAACATTGTTAACTTCATTCGAATAAAAGATAAAAGTTATAACTGGTACAGATGGTTGTCAGCATTGAGTTGAATGATTAGATACTTGAGAAAAACCGTTGTTCTATGGACAGACAAAAGTGTGTTGAAATAACACATACATACATAAGAATTCCAACCACTAAATAATTCCTCACTTAGGAAACAGGGCCATTGTTAGTTACTCAAGGTAACCAAGGAGTTGAAGATCAACATATAGTCCAGCTCTTATCAATACTGTGAGAATTACAAAATAGAAAGCTCCCTTCTTGAGATTGAAACTTGCTCATCTATGAGAAGCAATATCAAATTGCCCTCGTTAATATGGAATGCCTCCTTTGCAAATCAATATTCTACGATGTTGTGTTCCTTGAAGATATGGATGATGAGAATATATTGGAATCCAAGTAGCAGTTCCTTTGCTCGATTGACTAGGTGTGGGAGACTTAAATGTGTGAACCTTGCACTCATGTTCATCTAGTCATAAATTAGCATAGAATGTGTAAACTAGTAAGGTAAAAAAAATCAATATCGAGTGCAAGGGATAGTCCTTAGAATTTTCCATAATTATTAGACTGCAAACTTATATCACAATAGAAAGATGCATAGTTGTTCCTATGATATGTGATACCACAAGCTTGACTTTGGCCAAAATTCCTTTCCAGGCACCATCACAGAAAAAAATATGGCTTCTTATGGTTTTTCTATAGCGGAGGGACATATTGGGAGGAGCTTGTGCTTGCATTAAGCATTTGGATATGTAAAAACGGTCGATTGTGGAGAAATTCTTATTCAAAAAATATAGCTCTCAATCCATATGCTCCACATTATAGACATGGAACTTGGAAGTGGAATGAGAAACTCAGGGATGCCTCTAGCCTTGAACCAAGTGTTCCTTGCTTCCTCAAAACAGATACTCTCCTAAGGGAGAAAAGAACCCAATCATATAAAAACACTCCAAACTTTCTTTGAGAAGTAAAAAGAAACCAAAATATGATACAATGCTCTCTCTGCATAAGAAACACATGTTTGGATCCTATTTGCCTCTCATGAAGAGATTATCCCAAAGTTAGTATGCAGTTGTGTAGGGCCAACCATGTAAAAAAATAGTTCCTTGGGAGGTGCTAACAATTTCCATATACCACTCCACCACTAAGGAATGTTTCCATCAACAACCTAAATCGACAAAGCTTTGGATCCAAGCTTCACATTATAGAATCCTCCTTTTATGTTTTCTTCCCAAATAAGATTGTTTTCCTCTTCTTATAGGGAAATTGTAATGCTGACAAGAGCTTGTTGGTACAAAGTCCATATGATTGCAAATTGTCCACCTAACCCATGGTTCTCAACATATTTTCAACTTGAATACCAACAACTTTCAATTGTATGATATAAATTTTATGCCAAGTTGCACACATTGTGCAGTATTAAGTGATCAATAATATCAACTGTAAACAATATTCCCTCCATTGATACCAACAACAACACCCTTTCCCAATATGATTTTGTGTCTGTCACTAGGATCCGAACCTAAATTGTTACCTATAATGTTGCAAACTCGGACGTTTTCCTTCCATAATAAAGAGCTCCCAATTTGATGTTTGGGTTGGGTTCTAATCCAATCAATGATTGGTTATGGTTAGATGTACTTCTAAAACAAGCATTGCTACCACAATCCCTTCTTTGAAATGAGATTTTAAGATCCTTTTGTTTAGTGCCTTGGAGAAGATCAACTTTAAAATCAATTACATTCTATAGGATGGCAACATCCCTTATGGTTGAGGTGGCATTGTTTGAGTTGAACATAAGTGTTTAATAGTGCTGAGACTTATATGAATACGTGATTGGCTCCTACTTTCAATGAATATATAGTATATTTATATAATGGGTATATGAATATTTACTTTCAAAGAATGAATAACTCATCCTAGTGCCTTCATATAAGTTTAATCTATATTTAAAATTAAGAATTATGAATACATGGTTTAGAAATATATTTTGAATATTGAATAAGTGGGTTATATTTCAAAATTCAAAACTAATAATAATTTATTTATAATTAATATTTTTCAAGAGTCGTTTATTATATTATATTGTATTAAAAAATACTAGTGATGTAAAAGTGAGCTGTAAATATAATTTTTTCAAAAAATGATTAATTTATATTATTTTATTATCTCTCTAAAAAACCATTTTAAAACTCAAATCTATTATATACCTCAAAATTTATAAAATAATAACATAAAAAGTGAAATAATTTTAAATTTTACTAGAAGTAAATAATGGCTCCCAAAAATTAATTACAACGCCCAATATCAATTTAAACAAAGTTAGTTAGTAAATAATTACAGTTAAGAACCAAAAGCTTTGCGACTCATGATGATGCATGTGAGACATAAATAAGGAACATATATAAATAAAGAATAATTGTTTCATAATATTTTCATATTTTAAGTTAATTCTCTTAGATTGGATTAAGGATATTACTATTACGTGAAATTTTTCATAATGCCATATTATAATCGTTGTAATAGAGAAGAAATGCTAAATAAGAATCGTCATTTCCTGTATTATTCCTCTATATAATGACAGTTAAATTTTCATGTGTTTGGAATAGTTTCTTTGGAAAGAGGGAGTTTTGGATGAAGTACAGATCTTCCAGTTAAGATGTTGTGGTCCTATGATGCTATTGGTGCTACTGGTGATGGGTATGGATCTTTGATTGGAACAAGGACGAGCTATGATGGCTATTACTCTATTGCCTTTGTTATAGCTACCTTTGCTACTGAGCTTGGGTAACAAGGTAAACTCATGCTTTTGCATATGTTTCTTCCTTTGCTCATGGATATGCTATAGCAGAAGAATCTACTTAAGTACTTAAAGATGGGTCTACTTCTTAAGCGAAACCAATAATTTCCCTTACTCTATTTGCTACTAGATGTGCTCCTACCTTTCTTGTTGTAAAGTAAATTGTCCCTACTTCTGGACATGCTACTGAATATGAAAATATTTGAAGGATGAGAAATAAGGTGGCATTATCAATATAAATATAATCTCATTCGTTTTATATGTAAGGCTAGTTCAAAAATTAGAATTCTTTTATAAATTGAAGATGCCCTTTTATGGGTGGATCATCCTTGACCCTAAAGGACAATGTAAATTAGCTTTTGTCTAGGATTTGGGGCTTGATACTAATAATGAAGAAAAGTCTTTCACATATTAGAAAGGGGTCATGATTCAAAGAGGGAAATCTCAGGCTAAGATCCTCATTCTTGGAGGTTCTTCTACAATCATTCAGGGCATCATAGAAAATAAATCATCCTCTTTTGGGGGCCATGCTCGTATAGTCTATCAAACTCTATTAATTCTAAAGAATTTCAACCAGGTTTCTCTCTTCCAAGTCAGGACCATTTAACACATTGGTTGACGCAATAAAAAAATAAATACTTTATGGAGTCCAAGAGCACCTTGAGGTTATAGGAGAGAAGGGACTAGAGGTCAGATTTCCCCATACCTTGAGTATGTGTTTTTATCAAAGTAATGAAAGGAGATATCTACCTCACATCCCCCTTATGCTAAGAGAGAAGGGACTGGATGCCATATTTCTCCATACCTTGAGTATGTGTTGTTATCAAAGTAATGAAAGGAGACATGTGTCTCACGTCCCCCTTATGCCATTATCTTTCTTCATACTGGGTAGACAAACTAAAATCATACCATCATAGATGCCTCTAGATATGGTGTTACTTTCACCCCGTTTCATGTACTCATAATGCTATATCACAAATACCCTAACCCATGTGGGATAGGAAAGGAAAGCTATCATATCACCCTTCTTGGATTCCTCGAAGATTAATGGCAGTGAATGTAGCATGCATGTGATTCAAATGTAGGTCTTGTTTGGGCATGTTCGTCTCTTCATGTTGTTTCGTTAAGTTAATCAATATCCATAACCACCTCTCTTTGTCTCAATGAATTCTTCTCGAGCCAAAGGTGGGGTACATGATTCTTGTTTGTTGTTAATCTTCATTTCAGGGATGGACCACTACAATTCTTGTTTGGAAATTGTAAGAGGCACTTCTGAGGTTAGGATTTGCTCTGAAGATGCTCAAAGGATGTCTCAAGTGACCCAACTCTCAATGATTAAATATATGGACACAAAAATTAGTGATGGAAGCCCAGAGTAAGGAGGTCAACAGAGCTACAAACTGTTTGTGTGGAGTCAGGGAAGCACATCTTGGGCCTATGGAGTTGGGCAGGTTTGAATCAAATTGCCATGTTAACGATGAAGCACAAAAAAGTGAAGTTGAGCCCCTCTATGATATGATACCTAGTATATCATATTATCAACCATGTTAGTACGCCTCTAGAGGATTATCTTGTTGGAGCCCCTAAATGCCAAAATGACAATGAAGACTACCATGGGGACATTGAAGCTAACAACAAACTAGATTCCAAGGTAGATTTGACTCGATATTTCTTTTTTATTTTGAGTATATAAGTTATGTATTATAAATTTGTTTTCCAAGGAAGTTCATCAAAATCTACACCTACAAATTTTGGAGTGAAAAGACTGATAATTTTTCTTATCGTGAGGTTTAGGATCTCTTTGTTTTTCCTCTCTTCCCTAGTAGATTATGAAATTTGTAGACTATCTAAATAAAGATGCAACCGGTTTTTATTGAATACAAAAATATATTACTTAAAAAAATGAGTATATCTTATCTTAGTATCCCCTAAACAATTCATCTTGTGATTTATTGGTCATATCAAAGTTTCATTTTGTTATGAGTGCTTATGTTTTATGAATTCTCCTCTTTTTCTTCAATAAAATTTAATTATCATAAATGTGTTTAATTAACAAAATAAAGGCATTGTGTTTGCAATACATATTTCATTGTTTGTAGTAACAAACAATGAGTTTGTATTTAATATGCTTGTTTTACATTATTTGATAGACAAATGGACTAGTTTATAAGTTCATTGTCTTTCTATGATAAGTTTGTTTGGAATTGATTTATCTTTATTATTGAATAGGTTTAACACAAGATTTCAATAAACATAAAAAATCAATCACCAAAATTATATAATCGATGTAACCACAATCTCCATGGTTTAAGGGATGGCAAAAAAACATAGAAAAGGATAATGTCATAACATTTCTAGGTATGAAGTGAGGGATGGCCAAATGATGGCGGCTTCGTTGACCTCCACAACATAATCGTCGTGATTTCACAACCATTATCTTCATCTTATCCCTGCATATAATGTTGTGGCAAACCTTGACATCTCAATTAACCTTAATCTACCCCCCCCCCCACCCTACTATATTCCAAAATCCATTGTGAATATGCCACCTATGCACCCATCATCACCAAATCCTCCCAATGATTATCCTCAAAAGGAATATGCGCTCTACAAAATCCCGATCATGCGACCTCATTTGAACCCAATGTTTATCACCCTTTGGCCAAGACACCATTAAATTTCCTTCTCTCTTATCTGGTTCAAGATTTATCTAGTTGGGAAAATCCCCCTTCTCTTACATAGGATTGTAGATCTCCTTTGGATTGAGATTGTTGTAATCCACCTCGCCCTTTGGCCCCAAAAAGAAAGAAGGTGAAGAAAGTGTATCACAAAGATCGATAAAAATGCATCTTGACGTTCACGAGACAGAGGTGCATAACATAATCTCACAATACTCCTCTCAAGCTTTCATTGGGAAGTTTAGTAGATGGGTTGAGCTATCAAAGAAATATTTGAAGGGATTGGTTGGGGAAAAGTGGGAAAATTGCTTGGATATGCCCCAAAACCCCACTTCAGCTCTAGGGGTTTTGTAACATTTATTTTCACAAACCAAAAGGATAGGGATCGTATTAGAGCCAAGGGAACCAAAAGGATAGGGATTGTATTAGAGCCAAGGGAAACAAAAGGATAGGGATCGTATTAGCGCCACGAGACCACATTTCCACAAGATTGCATGCCTTTACATAAGGGACTGGATCTTGGGTTTTGATCCAACAAATTAGGAAGATTCCAATATGTGAAAAGATTTTGAACCTCCATCTTGAATTCTAGACCTTGGGAAACATTAAAACAAATTGAAGACAAGATTAGTAAACATATAAAAACTAATGAGCATACCCTCGATATGGAAAACCTATCGATGGAAAAGACCTGTGGAAATGGATCTTGACAAGGGACTCGCTGAAGGTATTGGTATCAAGTATGGAAGCATCTCCCATTAGCAGCAATTTGACTTTGTGAATGTCCCCTTGAGATGTTGATATTGTAGGGAAATTGGGCACCTTTAGTATACATGTCCTCAAAGAGTGGTTGATGGAAAGTGCTTGGAAGAACATAAAGAAGACGAGTGGAAGATGGGTAAGGCATGCTTTCCCCTCCCAACTGAATCAGATCCACCAAAGGAATTTTCTCAAGATAAGGCTACACTAGTTTCCCCTCTCCTTGCTACATTTTACTATATTCTAATTCGATATATTTGGATAAGTTCTCAAGAGGCTAATGCAAACCCAACCTGGGAGACCTTAATTTCAAAATCAATGATTTTTTCCTCTCCCATACCCATTTCCCCCTCCCCTTCTGCCCTCCCCCACCTTAGGCTCAACCCCTCTACCCATGCCAAACCCTTATGCCTTCACTCCAACTTCCAAACCCCCTTTGTTTACTCTCACAAAGGATCCACCCATTCCTATCTTGATTGGAGCAAATGAAGGTGATATTCTCGTGGAACTCCCAAGAAGCAAATGTCTCTCGCGAGATTCGAACCCGGGTGGGGAGTGCAACAACCGAATCTCCCAACCACCCAAGCTACACCCCACGGACAATATATATATATATATATATATATATAGATTGCACTAAGGCGCACATTTTTTATTAATTATTTTGAAAAAATATATATTTTTAGTAATTTTTTAAACTACGCATTGCATATTTTAATCACATTTTTACACATGTACGCACGTAATGTGTAAGCTTGATCAAGGTTTATAAACCCCCGATCGAGCTTTTGTGTGCATTTTTAAATACCTCGATCGAGGGTTTGTGTGCGGTTAAACAAAATCTTGATCAAGCTTTTAGCTCAATCAAGCTTTCAAAGGTAGCTCGATCTTCAATTAAAAAAAATTGGTTGCTTCTATTCATGTGTGCACACAAACAAGGGCATCTAAAAAATTTTAATCAAAGTTTTTACAAGCTCATGTCAAATATATGTCCTAATCATAGATCATCTTCAAATTTAATTAAAATGGAACATAAAATTATAGAATTATCAAATTTAATAACACATAGTTTCACCAAGAAGACTGATCTTTCTGAATAATATTAAATACCTTGAAGAAGAATTAAATAAAAACATTACTACTGCAACAACCTCTATATTTTATGTGCATATATTAGTCGTGAAGTAATTGGAGTTATAGATGTGTTTGATCACATCTATAACTCCAATTTTTGTGACCCATATTTAATACAAATCACTATAAATAACACTCCATAATAGTCCTTGGTTGTGTTTTTATGCAATAGAGACGGTGGAATTAGCGATGGTCTGTTGCACTTTTATAGTTATAACTATTGCAAGTTATTGATTGAGCATTAAAGGCTTGATTGAGCCTTGGAAATGCAAACCCTCGATCACGCTATCAACTCTCGATCGAGCTAATTAGCTTGATCGAGAGTTTTAAAATAGCTCGATTGAGCGCATATTTAATCCTTTGACCAAGCTTTTGAAAGCTCAAAACGAGCGCTTAAAAAAATCTCGATCAAGCTTTATTTTCAACATAGTCGTGCCCTTTGCCTACATGGGTGTGGCTCATTGGCGGTTCACTTGTTATGAAGTCACATGTTGTAAATTGGAGGTCACGAGTTCAAATCACACCTGACTTTACTCGTGTCCCATGCTTGTGGGGTGTGTGGGGCACCTAGGGGTATAGTGGTGGCGAGATTGGATCCCTGCACCCCATATAACGTGAGTACCAGCCTAGTCTCTAGTTGCCCCCTAGCAAAAAAAAACATAGTCGCGCCCTCCGCTTTACAAAATGTGTTAATCGTCTTCATGGAAACACCCAAGAAGAATTAGCACACTAAAGGAAATCTTTCAAGCAAACAAAGAAGTTTAACAATTTAGGTAGTAAACTATCATCAGGGCATTGAGCATTTGAAGCAGCTAAGGAGGGTCCAAAATGAAAATATTTTACATCAATAACAAGGTCTAAGGATCTGCCCATAAATTTTGATCCCTGAGAAGACTCATTTTGGTTCAAATCCGGTGTAAAATTTCCCTTAAGAAAGTCTTACTGCACTAGGGTTTTTATTGTGTCAATGCCAATGGCTTGTCAAAATAAATTGTCATAGTCTAGAAAATCAATTTTAATATGGTTAATACTATTAAATCGACTCATTGTTCTTTTGTAACACTACTTTTAGAGGAGCAAAATGGAAATATGGATCTCTTAAATGTTTATGAACCCCCGCAACAGAGACAAGCACTTTGGCAAGATTTAGTGAATAGGGGATTCTTCGAATCCCCCTCCCTCATTGTAGGGTTGACTTAAACCTATTCACTCCGAGCACATAAAAATGGGGACAAAATCTTAGAGCCAACCCACTAGCCAATTTCTTGTCAGATTTGTTGGAACAAGTTGATCTAATCAATGTGGACTTGATCATGATCTCATAACCTAAAGAAATAAAAGATAAATAAGAAAAACATTGGATTATTTCCTCATTAAGGACTCATTTCTTGAGAACTTCCAAATATACAAATTGAGAGTCCACCCATCATAAGTGGATTTGACCATACAACAATTGCATTGGATTTGGAAACAAAAAACTCTCAATTGCCTACCCCATTCAAGTTCAACCACCATTAGCTAACCCACAAAGATTATGTCGAGAGTATCAAATCCAAATGGAGATCCTTCTAAGTATACCAAGGGGATATCATGTTGCATTCCCAGAAAAATTTAATAAAAATGAAGAATATTTTTAGGAAAAGGAATTTTAGGGATGATGTCAGTGGTCTCAATAAGGTAGAAAAAGAATTGCCAGTATTGTATGAGCAAGTTCATCCAATCCCACCCTTCCATAATCAAAGAAATTATCAGTGTTGGAATCTCAAAGGGCCACTCCCTTATCTTGGGACGAGACCCGTTGGCATATGAAAGTCCAACCATTTGGCTCTAAGAGGGAGAAAAAAACACCTTTTTTCACAAACAAGCAAAAACTTAGAAACATCAAAATCCAATTGGAAAAACCTTGGAATATAAGAAGACATAATCATGAGAGTTTTGATGTTATTAGTGCAACGGAGACATCCCACTTCAAATGAACTATACACCCAACCAAATGGGGAATCTTTGAGAAGCATGCTTTTAGTTGTGGCAATTTTCCTTAAATGAATTGAGGAAGAGGTCAAATAGGTTCTAAATGCCTTGGTTATAGGTTTAGGTCAGCCATCTTCAAGCTTCAATCCAAAATTGTTGTGCCTTGATGGATTCCCTATAGAATTTTTCAAAGTATTTTGGGATACTATCCACCTGGACCTACTTTTGCTAGTGGAAAGTTCAAGAAAAGAGGGGAGAATTCATCAAGCTTTCATCTCCACATTCATTACTCAAAATCCCAAGGTAAACAATCCAAATCATTTGGAACTATTTCGCCCCATTTATCTTTGTAATTGCTTATACAAAATTATATCAAGCATTATAGCTCATTGCGTCAAGCCAATTCTCTATGCTCATATATCTTGGGAACAAATGGGATTCCTTCATGGAAGAGATATTAAGGATGCCATAGGATTAGCTCAAAAGATCCTCCATTATGTAAAACCCCAAACAAGAAAGCTTTTATCTCTAAGATCGATGCATCCAAAGCCTTTAATTCTAGTATTCCCAGAAGATATTTTAATGGAGTCTCACAAGGAAGTCCAACTCCTAATGGGACTGATTGATGGATTCCTCTACCCATGGAAAAAAAATCCTTCATCTTAGGGAATGGGTAGGCCACTTACAAGAATGCAAAACTCATGGCAGTGCGTACCCTCCTCAAAATTCCCTGGGAAATTGGATTAAGATGGATGGCAGTATACGAGGACTCATAGGTGATCATCACTTGGATGAATGGTGACATCAAGACAATGGATATCTCTTAATAAGCTCAAGTTAGAAGACTAAAAGAGTCCACCTCAAGGATGCACTATAATTCATTCACCCACATTTTCAAGGAGACCAATAAGAAAGTAGATCCACCAGCAAAGCAAGTTGTTACTAAACTAGAAGCTAAGTTCAAGTTAGAAGATTAAAAGAGCCCACCCCTAGGATGAACTATATTTGATTCACCCACATTTTCAAGGAGCCCAATAAGAAAGTAGATCCACTAGCAAAGCAAGTTGTCATTGAGCTAGAAGCTAAGTTGTTGATTGAGCATGATTTGGATAGGATCTTCCTACCAAATGATCTTATCATTTTATGAAGTTGGGTGTGGAGGTGAAGCTCTTTTGGATATGCAGACCATAATAGAACACCTCTTTTGCAATATGGTGAATCTATTTTGGGTATGTAGGCCATCATATAAGGCCTCTTGCAATATGTTTTTTGACCTTTTTGGGCTCTATGATGTGTATTTTCAAATGGAGATTGATAATGCTTAGCAACTTTTGACTTAATATTTAACCACTGAAAGATCGGTATCTAATTGTATCCATGTGGCTTTATTGTTGTACACAAATACTCTTTTTTCAATAAAAATGAGTAGGCCTTTTTCATTTCAAAATTAAATGAATATAATTTGAACTTCTTTAGGAAATTCAAATTATTTTTCTATTTACCTATACACTTCTTAATATGCTTATAACGATATGCAAAGTTAAAAACCTTTTGGAAAGTCCCCTCCACGATCACACAAAAAAATACACACTACATTCCAAGCCAACCGCCTCGTTAAAGGGTTGTGTACCATAAAGTTTTAGTCATAAAATATAACAGAAAATCCTTAGTAATTATATTATTTTCTAGATCTCACAAAAGAGAGATTGGTAGTGACCCTTGGTTTTGTTTGTTAGTAACCAGAGTTTTTCCCCAAACCAAATATTTTCTTGGATAGAAAAGGGCCTTTCGAATTAACTTCTCCTACTAATTGGTCATCCATTAATTGGTGGGAATATAATGAATAAATTAAACGGTCATATTGTGCTCTTAAATTTGCGATGTCCGGTAACAACATCAGCACAGAAGGACACTGGACATGTATTACATAGATATCGATAGATTACCATCGACAAATATAAAATAGAGTAGATACTCCTTGGTACAAAGTCTAGTATCTACAATACTACAAGATACAAAATGAAAATACTAAATAGCCACATCGAAGAATCTCATAGCTCATAAATGGTACTAGCCAATGTTAATCGTCCTTCTGCTCCCAATGTAAAATTTAGCATTATTGTTGCAGCTCTTTCCTCTATACCCTTTTTTATTGGACACATGTCCATAAATCAGGACACATTCTTGGCACATGTCCAACACGTGCTAGAAAGTGTATAAATTTCAAGACAAAAATTTGGTGTCAGACACGTATTAGGACAAGTGTTGTGTTCAACACGCGTAATACAGGACACGGGCCCTATTTGGACATGTATGTTACTTAGTTGTAAGAAGATATATTATACTTGAGTATCATGATCTTGACAAAAGCTTTAAATTGAAAATAATTTCCTTGTTTGTCATAGCTATGTCAAGAGGTTTTGGTTGCTCCTAAACCTCCAATATTGCATTTATATTTGCAAAGAGGCCCACTGTATAGAATGAGTTTGACCTGTTGTTTCAACATGAATTTGGTGCCATAACAAAAGCCGCCCATCAAGTGTAGTAGTTGGCTATTAACATCGTCTCACCAAAGTCATTAAAGATTACATTGAAGAAATAACTTAATTTCAATGGAAATGATGTCAGTAAATCTTAAAATGAACTAAGCGTAATTTATATGAGTGATATTGTCATTCAATCTGCAAACCAAACAAGGGCATTTCCTTTGAGATTGTTTATGTTGTTGTAAACACAATAATGCAATCTCAAATATCAATGACATTATTCACATTCCTCGGAAGAGAAAATCAAAAGAACCAAGATAAGTTCCAACAGTGATTAGTTAACTATAAAAATGATTTCAAAATTATAATAAACCTGAGCAAAAAAGGATACCATACTCTAATAGGTAACTTAGGCAACTTTTCACTCCAGATAATGCCCTTCTGCATACACACAACTATTACTCTCCACACCTAACGGAGGGGACCACCACTTCATAAACTTTAAAAAGCACCAAATGTGTTGAGAATATGAAAAAGGATGTTTCTAATCATTTGTCACTAAACTTTTACAAATTTACAAATTGAGTTTCTAGTTTCTCGTATTTGTAATGGCAATGTAATTAGAGATACATGTTTTTAAATTTACGAGGTGGAAAGGATTTGCAAGTGCAATAGCTCCACTGTAAACACATGGTTAGTCTGACATGAAACCAAAAGAGGGATAAGCATGTCATGTAACTAAATTTTATAGGGAAAATGGAGTCGGGGATAGCAATATGGACTCACAATTGTGCATGAAGTGGCTACGGAGCTAATTCACATGATAGGACACAAATGTAGGGGTCCAATGCATGATACATAGACCCCAAATAAAAAATTACACACATTAATTGGTTCAGCCATATCATCGATGACATAGTGATGATGGGTGATTGAGGATCAATTACCATAATCATTTAGGGCTAACAGCTACTCCTGCACACTGGTCATTAATACCGCCCTCTATTTAGGATTCTAGGCATGGGTATATATAAGGGATAGCTTGAATAGTTCATCCATATCACCAATGACAGAGTGGAAATGGGAGGTTGCGAGATCCATTACCGGAGTCATTTGGGGCTACCAGACACTTGGACTGCTAGTAGCCCCAAATGACTCTGGGAATGGATCTTGGAACCTCCCCCTGCTCATTTTTGTACCTAGGGAAGTGTTCCCCTAGGTGACTTTAGCTTTAGTCACTTAAAAGGGAAAAATAAAGTGACCATTGCATTAAATGACTTGAGACGAGCATTTAATATGACTTTAGAGAATAAAGTCAGTTTTTGATAAATTTAAGTGGGTGAGTGAATTTAATATTTATGAGAATTAAATATGACCATTTAATCTCATCCATCGCTCTAATCTAATATCAACCGTTGGATTAGATGAACCTTAGGGTTCTCACCAAAAAGGAAAGGGAAGGCCATTTCACTCACTTTTGCAGATTGAAGTGAGAAGAGAGAGCTGAGAGATAAAGTTTCTATTTTTCTGAGAAAGGAGAAAAAATTGCAGCCCGTAAATCGAGGAAGAGAGTAGCTTTAGCAAGGCACGAGTTTCAAGGAGCAAGAGCAGCGTTTAATGCAGAGATGTCTGTACGGTTCGTACAATACGGGTTCCGTACAGGGGCACATTTCCCGAGGCATAAATTTGGGCACAAAAATTGAGGCAGATTCTAGGCACATTTCCTGAGGCAGAGTTCAACACGATTTTCGAGTCATGACGTACAAGCACAAATTCTGAGGCACTTTCCAGCAACATGATTTTCGAGGTTGGTCGTACATTCCTTACAGCAGCATGGTTTTCGAGGCAGTTTCAATAGAAAAAATCAGAGCTATATTTTTCCTGTTGGGCACGAAAATTGAGACAAAAAGTTTCTTCCGGGTTGAGATAAGTTTGGTCTGATAATTTCTATGCAATGCTATAAAAAAATTCCTAAAAAATAAAATACTCTCTCTCTCAAACTAGTTTTCCTCTTGTGGGTTTTTCCAGGGTTATTGGCCAAAATTTTCTGAGTATTATGTGTTGTCTGAAAGTGCGTTTATTTATTTTCTGTCATGAAAAATCAAGTTACAGCAGTGTTTATTTAAGTCTGAAAATTTATGTTTTTCCAGGCTATGAATTTTATGGGTTAGGCATTAAACTGAGTTATTTTCAACATCTAAACTGGAGGCTCAAGCTAAGTAAAAACTTACATGGTATCAGAACTGAGTGGGGCAGAAAATTAATTTTTGCAGACATAAAAGTAATTTCCAGAATTCAGAAAAGTTCTTTTGACAGTTAGCAGCATTTTGTTGAAACTTGTTCTTTGAGAAATATGTCTTCAATCCTACTGAGAATGGAAGATAGGCTTGATGGGGCTGAGAATTTTGTCTCATAGAAAGCTAGGATTTTGCTTGTGTTAGATGAAAATGAGTTGTGGAAGGAGGTAGTAAAAAATACTACAGCTAATCCCATTGTTATTCTCGCTTCCACCGATGCGGTAGCATTGAATGCCTTCAACAAGCAAGATATTAAGGCTGGGAGAATTATCCTAGATGTTGTTAAAGACCATGTGATTCCACACATTTCAGGGAAGGATCGTGCACATGAAATGTGGAGTGCTTTGATGGTCAAAGGAGAGGTTGTTATGACTTATCTTACTAGGATCTCTCAGGTGAGAGATGAGCTTGCAGCAATTGGGGTGGTTGTTCCTAGTGCTGAGCTAATGTGGAAAACCTTGAATGGGGTGTCACAACCTTGGGTTTTGTTTGTACAGGGCTTGGTGGCTAGGGAGAACTTATCTTCTTGGGACAGGATCTGTGATGATTTTGTTCAGGAGGAGACTCGGACGGGTCTTTTGCAGTGCAGTGCTTCTACTAGTAGGGAGGATGAAGAGGATGTGGCTTTGGTAGCAAAAGGGAAGAAGAAAAACAAGAAGGGTCCCAAGAAGGGTGGAGCGAAACAGTAGGATGGGCAGAAGAAGGATCAAGCACTGTAAAGTGCTTTGCATGTCAGAAGATGAGACACTATGCTGGGCAGTGTCCAAACAAGAAGAAGAAGAAGCAGTAGACAACAACTTCAGCGGAGGTCGATGACTTTGCAGCTAGATTTCAGAGAAATTTTTCTCTGTGCACTAGGTGTATTGATAGAGAGAGAGCATCTATTATCACCAGTGCGGATGTTGATAGAGAGAGGGAGTTTTCCTTGGTGACAGGCCATTCCTACAGTGCATCTACTTCCAGCACTTGGTATATTGATAGCGGAGCTTCAAGCCACATGACAGGTGCTCATGAGATGTTCTCTGAACTTTCACAGACAGACACTGATGTGGAGGTGGTGTTGGGAGATGACTCAACAGTCAAAGCAGTTGGGCGTGGGACCATTACCTTTCAAAGGGACTCCATGAGTCCCATGGTGTTGAGAGATGTATTGTATGTACTTGGGTTGAAAAAGAACTTGATTTCAATTTCCATGATTGAGGATCAGGGTCTTGGGGTGTCCTTCCTAGATGGACATGTGGGTGTGTTTCCCAAGACTGTTGGACCATCTGCTTCATTTTCCATTGGGGTTAGATGTGGAAAATTGTACAAGCTCTTATTTCAGCCTCGGGATGCCTTGGCACATAGCAGTGGCAGTGAGCTTTGTGAGCTTTGGCATAAGAGGATGGCTCATTTGCATCATCCAGCTTTGGGGTTGTTGAGACAGATGGTTACATGTTTACCAAAGTTCAACTCAAAGCATAGTGATGTTTGCAGGGGGTGTGCTTTGGGAAAGTACACCAAGACTGTTTTTCCTAGCAGTGATAGCAGGTCAACAATGATTCTTGACTTGATACATTCAAATTTGTGTGGATTGATGTCATATGTTTCCTTGAGAGGATATGAGTACTATGTGACATTCACTGATGATCATTCCAGGAAGACCTGGATCTACTTCCTGAAGAGCAAGAAATCTGAGGAGGTCTTGCAGAGGTTCCAAGAGTTCAAAGCTCTTGTGGAGAACCAGACAAGAAGGAAGATCCAAGTTCTCAAATCGAATAACAGGGGTGAGTATACCTGCAAGGAGTTTGATGGATATTGCAGACAGGAGGGTATCAGGAGGCAGTTGACATTTCCATACACTCCAGAGCATAATGGAGTGGCAAAGAGGAAGAACAAGTCTATTGTTGGATCAGCCAGAGCTATGTTACATGACCAGTCACTTCCTTTCTTTCTTTGGGTTGAGGCATGCAGCACAACTGTATATCTTCAGAACATGAGTCCCCATCGTGCCGTGGGGACATGACACCTTAGGAGTGTTTCATAGGCAAGAAGCCTGACGTCAGCCATTTTTGCATATTTGGTAGTTTGACTTACTCTCATGTCCATTTTGAGAAGAGGACAAAGTTTGAGCCCACCGTAGAGAAAGGCATCTTTGTGGGTTATGATGAGACTTCGAAGGCCTTCTGTATTTACCTTCCTTCTCAGAGGAAAGTTGTTGTGAGGAGGGATGTGAAGTTTGAGGAGGAGCGGGCCTTCAGGAAGTCGAGAGATTTGGAGCAGGGAGAGTAGCAGGTTCCTACACCTCAGGCAGTTACATAGGTACCGTTTATACATCAGACAGGATCACAGGTTTTCGGAGTTACTGGACCACAAAGTGCAAGCACAGGTTCACCAAGTTCAGTGGTTCAGCCAGGAGGGTCTTCGAGGACAGGTTTTGGGTCTCAGATTACCGGTTCACTGTATAGAGGATCAGGACCACAGAGTTTACCAGTTGTTGGTACACCAACTTCTGGTTCACAAGTTACTGGGGTTTCTACCTTTGGTAGTTCTTCAGATGAGGACAGACCAGTGTGGGACCAGCCTCCAAGGAAGAAAACACCTAAGTGGCTTCGAGACACCTTGAAGGAAGCTCAGGAGTTTGGGACACCCAGAGAGCCAGATCCTCTATTCAACATGTCATCCTCTAACGCAAATACACAGGACGCCAAATACGGGTGAAAGTCGAGTTACCCAAATACGACGAGGACGAACGACAATGCATAGCGTGGATTAACAAAGCTGAGGAATACCTAGACATCCATAACATCCATTACGGCGGCGAAAAAATTAAATATGCCTCCATGCATCTAAAAGGCAATGCTTACAACTGTTACTTATGGTGGAAGAATATTGCAAGAAGATGTTCTTATAACTGGGTTAGCTTCAGGAACGACCTCATCAAAAGATTTCAAGGCGTTGAAGAAAAATACTTCTTTGCCAAAATCACAAGGTTACAACAAAAAAACAATGTCGATAAGTACACCTATGATTGGGAAGCACTGTCAACTCGAGTCCCAGAATTAACCGATGACCAATGACTATAACCTACACACAATCTAAAACAACACATTCGTGATGAACTAGAGTTACACAACATCTCTACCATGGAGGAAGCATGATGTAAAGCCAGGATTATTGAAAGCAAATCCGTTCATACAAATGTCGACCAAGATGACTCCAAAAAGAACCCCCTCCAATCAGGATACACAGGAAATCCAAGGTATACACTGCCTCAACTTAGGGAAGAAACAAAGCCCAGTTTAGAGGCCCAGAGAATAAAAGAAGGGAAATGTAAGTTCTATGGAGACAAATAAGATCCTAAGCACAAATGCTTACAAAAGAAATTATATGCTTGTGAAGCAAAGCTAGAAGTCAATGAACCAATTGAGAACGATGTGAATAGCCAACAAGACTATCACCCAAGATTCGAGGACGACTCCCCACAAATCTCATTAGCCGCTATTACCAAAATCTCCCAACCGCAAACATTGAAGATTAAAGAACATATAAAAAATAATATCACAATTCTCATCGACTCTGGCAGCACCGATAACTTCGTTAACGTCAACCTTGCTAAAGTATTTAACCTATTCATCTGTCCAGTACCTAACATGAAAGTTATGGTAGCAGATGGCAAGAAGATTGACAATGTGGGAAGATGTCACAAGGTTAAGTTACAAATGCAAGAATATAACTTAGAATCAGATTTCTTTGCGGTACCACTGAGAGGAATCGACGTAGTATTAGGAATACAATGGTTACGAACCTTGGGTACATACTCTGCAAATCACCAAGAACATTTTATCGAATTCCATGCGTTCAGGAAAACACCCAAATTATATGGGTTCCAACCACCTCCAACACAGCTGGTTACAGCACATCAGATGGAAAAGCTACGTTGGAAAGATGCACCAACGTACATACTTCAATGTCGAGAAATGGAGATTCTAACAAGTGAAGGAGATATGGACAAACAACTAGAGACACAAGAGCTAATTCGAAAACATCGCAAAGTGTTTCAAGCGTTACTTACCTATGGTGCTCCCAACAAACAGAAAGACTGAACACATAATCGAAATAGGACCAGAGATAAAAACTACCAGTAACAACCCATACAGATGTTCACATTAGAGACGTTGCGATAGTTCACGTAGTCATTATCGTCAAATAAGCTTTGAGGACAAAGCTTTCTTAAGAGAAAGACAATGTTTGGCGAGATGCCATGATGGATGAGTACCATTGCATGATGAAGAACGATGTATGGGATATAGTTCCGAGACCTAAGGGGAAGTCAATGGTGACTTCTCGATGGCTTTACAAGCTAAAGCATGTTGCGGATGGTAGTGTGGAGAAGTACAAGGCCAGATTTGTAGCGCGGGGGTTTTCACAAGTTGAGGGTGTGGATTCTGATGAGACCTTTGTGCCAATTGCTCGGTATACTTCGATCAGAGCTTTGATTTTCATTGCGGCAAAAATGTGCTGGAAGATCTATCAGATGGATGTGAAGACCGCATTTCTCAATGGAATCATATATGAGGAGATTTATGTTGAGCAGCCTCAGGGCTTTGAGATTCATGAGAGAGAGTCTCACGTTTGCAGGCTGAAAAAGGCCTTGTATGGGATGAAGCAAGCTCCTAGAGCTTGGTACTCCATGATCGATTCTTACTTGTAGGGAATGGGGTTTCAGAAGAGTGAAGCAAATCTGAATCTCTATTTCATCATGGTTGGAGATGATCCGCTTATTCTTTTGTTCTATGTTGATGACTTATTTATTGCAGGGGCGAAGAGACCCATTGCAACTTGCAAGAAGGATCTTGCTTCATAGTATGAGATGATAGATATTGGGTTGATGCACAATTTTCTGGGATTGGAGGTTTGATAGGAGCCTAGAAATATTTTCCTGGGACAGGGAAAGTATGTTGTTGATATTCTAAGGAGATTTAAAATGGAGGATTGCAGGCCAATGTCGACACCAATAGTCACCAACTGGAAGAAGCTTCATGCTTCTGAAGGAGAGTTGGTGGATCCTACTTTATACCGTCAGCGCCTTGGTTCATTGATGTATCTGGTCAACTCTCGGTCAGATTTGTGTTTTGCGGTGAACACTCTCAGTCAGTTCATAGTTGAGCTTAGGAGAGTGCACTGCATAGCTGCAAAACATGTGTTGCGATACCTAGCAGGGACAATGGATTATGGTCTAGACTACAGGAGATCGGATGGGATCAGGTTGATTGGCTTCACAGATTCAGATTGGGTAGGTAGTGTGGTAGACCAAAAGAGCACTTACGGATGTTGTTTCAGTTTGGGCTCGGTAGCAGTGTCGCGGTTCAGTGGGAAGAAGTAGTTTGTTGCTTTGAGTTCTATATAGGCTAAGTATATGGCAGCCAGTCAGGCCAGTTGCAAGGCGATGTGGCTTTGCAAGTTGCTGGTAAATTTATTTGGTCAGGAGCTAAGGCCGACGATGATCTACTGTGACAATCAAAGTTGCATTCAGCTCTCTGAGAATCCAATATTTCATGACCGGTCAAAGCATATTGAGATCAGATATGATTTCATCCGAGATTATGTTCAGAGAGGAGCAGTGACTTTACAGTACATTTCCACTTATGAGCGGGTTGCAGTTATTCTAATGAAATCTTTGGGGAGGGCAAGTTTGTCTTCTTCAGAGACAAGTTGGGAGTGATGCAGAACACATTCCTCGATAAGAGAGTGTTGATTTTTGTTCCTAGAAAAGTCTTCCCCTAGGTGACTTTAGCCTTAGTCACTTAAAAGGGAAAAATAAAGTGACCCTTGCATTAAATGACTTGAGATGACTTGAGATGAGCATTTAATATGACTTTAGAGAATAAAGTCATTTTTTGATAAATTTAAGTCTGTGAGTGAGTTTAATATTTATGAAAATTAAATGTGAGCATTTAATCTCATCCACCAATCTAATCTAATCTCAACCGTTGGATTAGATGAACCCTAGGGTTCTCACCAAAAAGGCAAGGGAAGGCCATTTCACTCACTCTTGTAGATTGAAGAGAAAAAAGAGAGCTGAGAGAGAAAGTTTCCATATTTCTGAGAAATGAGAAAAATTTGCAGCACAGAAATAGAGGAAGAGAGTCGCTTTAGCAGGCCACGAATTTCGAGGAGCAGGAGCAATATTTATGGCAGCTGTCTGTATAGTTCGTACAGTATGGATTCTGTACAAGGGCACATTTCTTGAGGCAGAAATTTGGGCACAGAAATCGAGGCAAATTCTGGGCACAATTCCCGAAGCATAGTCAACACAGTTTTCGAGGCAAGCCGTGCAGGCACGAATTCCGAGTCACTTTCCAGCAGCACGATTTTCGAGGTTGGATGTACATGCCGTACAACAGGCTGTCGTACAGTCCATACATCAGCACGGTTTTTGAGGCAATTTCAGCAATAAAAGTCAAAGCTGTATTTTTCCTGTTGGACATGAAAATCGAGACAGAAATTTTCTTTCGGGTTGAGATAAGTTTAGTCTGATAATTTGTGCAATGCTGTAAAAAATTTCCTAAAAAATAAAATACTCTCTTTGACTGGTTTTCCCCTTGTGGGTTTTTCCAGGCTATTGGCCAAAAATTTCTGAGTACTGTGTGTTGTCTGAAAGTGCATTTATTTATTTTCTATCATGAAAAATCAAGTTACAGCAATGTTTATTTAAGTCTGAAAATTTATGTTATTTCCAGCCTTGTGAATTTTTTGGGTTGGGCATTAAACTGAGTTATTTTTAACATCTAAACCGGAGGCTGAAACTGAGTAAAAACTTACACCCCCTTCCCCTAGAATCCTGGATAGAGGGTGGTATTAATCACCAACGTGCATGAGCAGCTTGTAGCCCAAAATTACTCTGGGAATGGATCTCACAACCTCCCATTGCCAATATATATAAACAAAAAAATGTAAATATTTTGAACAATAAGACAACAGAACCTATAACAGGGGATAGAAACCTGTCGAGAGAGATTGAAGGTCTTAATTTGGAGTGGTTCAAAGAGAAAATAAACCCTAGGTTTAATTGTGAATGCCATAAGCACATGTAGTAAGTAATTTCCTTGACACATGTCAGGACACATCTGCACAGTTTTATGTTTTGAAACATTTTTTGTTGTCCTATGTGTCAAAGACATCGGAACACATGCTGCTCAGATGTCAAGCACTTGGACAAGTGTGTTGCACGGGGCACAGGCGCCATGAGTCTCAGATACTCACAAAGCATATTCAAGTGTTAAATGCACTGGATGCACAACAGGCAGAGCAGGGAGAGTGTTCCCTGTTTTGTAGCTATGGAGAACTTACATTTGAATAATTATGAAAGTGGTTATGAAAGCTACTTCATTACTTGTTCCTGTAAAAGTATTGACAATATCTACTCCACTGAAATACCTGTTGTATATAATAAGGGAAAACTATTGTAAACGTTAATTAATACATTGTATAGCTCATGGGACACTTTGTTTTATTCATCAATCTGATCGAATCATTAACACCTTCAACGCATCAGATTGATTACTTTGTATCTGTACGTTGAATTTCTTTCTTTTTGCTCAAACCTAACTCTATACTTAATAGGCACCCACATTATCAATGGCTTGGGAGGTCCAAACCAGCCACTCATGAATCATGATTAACTCATTCTAAGAGGATTGACTTCGGTACATATTACCCTGGAAGGTCTCTTTAGGGTTTCAGCTTATTTGTCAAACTGATCATACATCTTCTAACTATATCAGTTTTATCTCTGAAGAGCCCTGTATAACATGCACAATATCCTTTAAAATTAATGCGTATCTACCCAAAATGTAGTTTGACTTCCGTAATCTTGGAAATAAAACATTAGGATAAATGTTAAGCAGTCTACAGCCTAGATGGCAATTATGATTAAGATTTAAAGCCTCCAGTGGGGAAAGCTTTTAAAAAAACATCAATCGACTCATATTCATCATTTAGTACTAGTCTCCAATGGTTAGCAAAGTGGTTAAAAGAAACTTCAAACAGCAACAGAAAGCGGCCATAAAAGGTTTAGGCTCAACATTAGTACTGAGGAAGAGCATTACCTCACATTTCCTCGTGAAACAGGAACATCAGATACAAGAGAATGCATTTGTAATGTGAGGTAAATACAATGTATTACTTGTCAATACAAAGTTACTTGTGCAAGTAACAAATCTGTAGAAACAAACATCGTATTTTTGTTTCAATGCCAGTAACATTTAGACCCACCCAACCTCATATGCTGTAATGCCACTGGATTCATTAGTATATATATATATATGCATTTACAGAGAAAGATCAGTTACCATCATTAAAATATTCAGATTTCATATTTCCCAGTAATTATTTAATATGGCTCAAACATCCAAAGCTTAATGAAATAATATATGCATGTCGAATGCCAAACATCCCATAAACAGTTTTTCCAATATCCAAAACCATATCAAGTCCATAACAAACTAATATTAAATACAAATCATTTTTTATGGAATAAATATTTAGTGTCTTCCTGATACAAAAGAACATAAGAGCTATCCAAACAGCATTGGTTTTGGACTTGAACCAGAAGGGCTGTGACAGGCTATCAGAAAAGCTTCAATATTATTCAGGTCAGCACTGTAACATTTCAAGTCCAGAAACATTTGTGACTCCTGCCAATGCCAGTTCAAGTTAAGTAGTTTTAATTAATCAAACTGCTTGGATTTCCCTCCTCCCCACCTTTCATTTTTAGGTAATTTATATTATGCATTCATAATAATTTCCACTAGCACATGGGACGACAACTCTTTTAATGGCAAGATGTACAGAACCACCTATATGAAATGAGTAATAAGAATTCTATAGAAAGTTAAATGTCTTCCAATTACTGATTTGACCAGCAAATCCACATCCATTTCTGTCAATCAACTTGAGATTTTGCACATGAAAGTAAGCAATGAAAGAAGGCAGAAAATGGCAGGTGGATAAGTACATGCAGAGAGAGAGAGAGCTTGCCACAGAAGATGGAAAAAATAATCTATTAATTTGCAAGAATTGCCTCCAGCAAAATGCAAAACCAAACTCAGAAGCCTACTAAAGTTTCCATTCAGTTTATACACAATTCTGCCAACTATTGCAGGTGATTTAGATGCAAATTAGCACCTTTACAAAGAGCTACTCGTAGCTAAATTTTCATTGCACCCATTGGTCAATCCCATATCAGCTTCAATTCCAGCCCAGGCAATGGTGATTTATATAAAATGGATCACTCTAAAAGGTTCTAGCCATAGTAGAAACTCAGAACATATCTTGTAGGGTTGAAGCCAGCAAGTACCACTAAACATACCACACAAACACATACTGCTCATGTTAGATCAAAAATTTAATGCAGAACAGAAAATGTGAAAGTTCAAAACCAAAATTGAAAAGACTGAAAGAAATATACATTTGCAGGCTCTCTGAATCACTTACAGAATGGAAAGAGAATAATAATAAAGCCAATTGGGTAGAGGAAAAATGTCGTCTTATCCAAGAAGGGTAGCACTGTAGCACAGGCACAAAAGAATGTCAAGTCTTAACGATAAATGTATAAGGACTTTAAAGATGGAACCTTAATTCAGTTCATATCCAATAATTTTTATCAAAAAAACCTTACCATCATAGCCTAGAAAGTTCAGGTAATGGTAATAAGAGAAGGCTACCATAAAGAGCAAATTTGACAGCAAAACAGGAACGATTCCTTGTGCAACTAACAGAGGTGAGACAAAATATTGAATCACTGCAGGATAAAATAGAGTTGTACAAATCAGGAACATAGTTCTACCAGAAGTATATGCTAATGTACATAAGAATTTATTTAAATACAAAATAATTGGGCTTTATGAAGATTACCATAGAGTGCAACAAACAGCGGGAAAAATGAGTTGCAATGTACATCAAATGCATAAAGCCTGGTTCCATACAACTCAGAATATTAGAGAGTTTCTAATTCTATGACTATCTAAAGGGCTTTCATAAAAGGCATACCAGCATTTGTAATTTCTTATTTCTAAATCACAAACTTCATTTCACTTCCCCACAACCATCAGAAAAAATATAGAACTAAAATTATCCATAGGGGACCAGCACCAGAACAATACGTAAACATAAGATGAAATATTTTTCAAATTACACAAACAGCTATCAATGTAATGTATCTTTTCATTTTCAATAAATGATTGGGAGAAGTTGCACCAAGCATCCACACAAATGTAACAAGTTGATTTAAGTTGAAATGGTATTTTTATTGAACCACTCACTTTTCATTCAAATGATGACAATGTGAAATCAATGGGGTCGCTCTGAATGACATAGCAACATCACCTAACCAATCTAGGGATCAAATTTTGGTGCCTTTCCTTGAACTTTTGGAAAATTTTCGAAGGGTATTTGCATAGATGTATGCTTTTTCTTTGGAGAGACACTCATTCTTCCTAGAAAAGAATCAAAAAGTGCGATTGATGAGACACCTATTTTTATAGAATCAGAATTTACACAATTTCTACAGACAAGGTATGCCTTGTGATCGACTTACAGTAACGTATATTTATAATAGTTCATATGGTCTGTTTATCGCTGCTTTGACTGCCACCAGAAAAGTCTTGAAGTGAAAGAAAGATAATGATCTGACTAATTGCCAAGATTCTTGTGTTCTCTTTGTTTTTGATATTAAGGAATAAAGCTTGTGGATGGCACTAATGAATAGGCACATTAATTTTGTAAAAATTTCAAGTAACTATTAAAAGATGCGTTGGAAACATGTTTACTGAAATTGCATAAAGGCAGATACACTAGGACCCAAAGTAGCCACCAGGTCCCAACTAAAGTTATCAGAACCAGCCAGTTTGAACCATAGTAGAAAAATTTGAATATGAATGCAAATTCGAATATGATTTGGTAAGAACGCCTAACAAAACATCCAGTACGCCTCCAATATGGAAGTATACATCTCAAAAATGCAAAAATATGCATTTTGTTCCAAATTTAAGAAGAAATTCAACCTCACGAACTGCTCAATAAATCAGATAAAATAATTCATCATTGAAATTTTTATGATTTACTTTATATTTATACCTATGAAACAGGACACATCCCTTGGGGGCTCCGTGCCCGTATTTCATGTGTCAGACACGGATACTGTAGGAAACGTGTTTGGGATGTGTCATGAAACAGGACACATGCCAAACATGTATCCAACATGCACCCTAGACATGTCCCACTCTAAAAGAAAAAAATTCAATGTGTTTTCTCACATTTAGCTGTAGGGAAAGAGCTGCAACAGCCTCTCATTGTGCAGGCAGGTAAAGGGTAAAATTGAGATTTGAAGGGATTTTGAGTGTTTTGTAAATGTTATAATTTCTAAAAAAAATGGATCTTTATATCTATATTTCATATATAATATTTTTTTTGTTTATATATATATATATATATATAACTGTTCCCCGTGTCCTGTTAATAGGGTTGCCGTATCCCGTGTCCCGTGTCTTCGTGTCAGGTGACTTAGAATTATACTTTTTTTAGGGTTTTTGTTTAATAATTTGGGCCTTTTGTTTGGGTTTATGGCTGGGATGGGTATCAAAGAAATGAGGTCTATTATCAAAGAGAATCACAAACAGTTGAATGTACCATATCCCTACGGTATGGAAAATTAGCCGATTTTTCTAATGCTGCTGAATTTCCATACAGCAAAAGCCAATACAGCCAACATTCAACTGAACCAGACAGTTTGGCCCAGTTTTGGGGCAAGATGAGTTCTGACCAGTCCTAACCCGTTTGGGCCAGTTTTGTGCCAAACTGATGGAATAAACAATCTGTTTATCACCATATTGCAAGATATATTTCTGCAATTGTATTAAACTATATTGAGTAATAATTGATTGATATATGAATGATGATGTTGCAAATCAACCTTGTGACTGTATACTTATATGCACTGACTGATCACAACGAGAAGGGATGTGTCCTTTGATTTTTCATTAACCTAATGATATTATTACTATTCTTATCATATCTATGATTTTGTTTATCACGTTGCTACCCTCTTAAGGAATACTTTGTCCTCAAAGAATAGTAAATAGGATTCTCTCTATCTGAGCATGTTTCTGTGGTGGGCTGGTGGCTCATCTTTGTGTTTGCCTGGTTTTGGGGGTTTGACTTTGTTCCTGCTTTGAGTGTTGGCAAGGTTCCTTTGTATTGTTTTCATCATATTCTTAGGTCTTTTGACCTGGTTGTTTAACATAAAACCTTGATGCTTCTTGGTAATATATCTTCCTTCCTTCTGCTGTTGTATGCTTGTCTATGCTTCTAGCGCTATTTTCATCAATTGCAATTCATCTTTCTTCAGGGAAGAACCTTCAACACCATATAATTTATAATGTTGACCTTGATAGTTAAACTACATGATCTGTATCAACCATTCAGCACCTAGCACCATAAGTGCCCAACTGCATCAACCATTCAGCACCTAGCAACATATCCATCTCATCGAGTGGTAGAGTGTAGAATCGTATTTGTAGTTCCAGTTCTTGTCCATCAACAAGCACTTTGTGACATCTTCCTACTCCCTTGACCTTTTGTCCATCAACAACCATAATTGTGATGTCCTCGGTGGGGTACATAAAAAGGTTTAGTAGCGTAGCAAAATCAATGTTTATACAGTTATGAGCTCTGTAACAGGATATGCACCCTAGCCCCCCCCGTGTCCGTATCCCACATGTCGAACACAGATTCATAAGAATACTAGCCCACCATGTGTTTGGCACGTGGCCTGTGACAAGACACATGCCAAAACATGTTGGACATGTGCCCTAACCTGTGGTACAAAACAGAAGTTGTGGGCCTCATAAAAGGTCATTGAGCATTCATTTTTCACATCTTTTATTGAGAGAGAGAGTTGTAACAAGTTTGGAGGTTCATTTGAAGGATTTGCAGGTGGATTTGTAGGCAGAATTTACAAGTTGTTGTTTTTTGATTAATTCCATTGAGTTCATGGCTCAATCATCAAAGGCAGCGTGATTAATTCCATTGAGTTCATGGCTCAATCATCAAAGGCAGCCGATAAAGGTCAAAGGAAAGGGAGGAATGTCTCTGTTGGTGTGGAAAGGGAGGAATGCCTCTGCTGGTGTGCCCACACCCCCCCCCCCTTCAAGCTCATCTACCTCTGCTGTTGGTAGTGCTCCATCTGCTTCCAATGCAGAAAGAAAACCTGCTGTAGCAGGCCAGCAAGCTCAAGAAAATAAATATCCGTCGTGGAAGTATGTGAGAAGACAACAAAGGCCCATGAAAAAAGGCTGTTTAAGTGACTGCTTCCCTGTGTAAGGGTTGTTTGAGTGGGCCACTGCTTTCTGTGTGGGTTGTTTGAGTTGGACACTTGTTGGTTGTCATGATTAACATCTTGGGTTTGATCTTGAGTTGCTGCACTTTCTATTGTAATTGTCTAACCCTACCCTACAGCACTTTATCTCTCTCTATCTCAGGTATGTCCATGCCCTCAGGTAAGAGCCAGACTTGTTCCTCCAAGAGACAAGGTCTGATCTGAAAGTATTTCTGAGCATAAGGTCGGTCCACATAAAACTTGTTACCCTTCTTTTCAATTAGATCTTTTACTATTGCTATTTGTTAGTCTTGTTTAATTTGTTCATTAGTTTACCATATTACTACCACTGCTCTACATGTTGTGCTTTTGTTTCAGTTATGTAACTTCAACACAGTGAACCTTAAGGGAGTGTTAAAGTTGAAAGAGATGAAAATTATATTTGTTATTAGTTCGACTTTATTGTTGTTGTATTTTCTACTTCAGTGTTATTCTACAGATTAAATTTGCATTAATGCACAAGTTTGTCAAATTTTATGAAAATCCCTAAAACTTTAACACATTTCATGACAATGTTATAAGTTATAACTACTAGATGATTGCTATATGGTTTAATCCATGTTTTCTACAAATTCAACCTCCTACATGTTTTTTAGATATACATCCATCAAAATATATTAAAATATATACTATATAAAAAAGACGCTCCCAAAATGAGAGCTTTTGAAAATTTGAGTTTTTGCTCCGCTCCTCACTCTCAACAGCACACTTGTGCTGGACCCACAGCTTAGAAACTAAACTGAAGACATAATTTTACAAAAAAAAAGAAATGAAAGAGCAGTGAAAAGAATGGAACTTTTAATGTTTCTGCTCATGCATGAATATCCATATTGTGTATATAAAAAAATCCTTCCCAATCATACATCTTTATATACGTATGCCATTTTCCCATTTCCTGAAATTTTGCAAGTATCATTTCCAAAACCCATTCTGTTTCCAATTCCTATGTCCATCTCCCAATTCCAAAAGAACATATTGTTGATGATTGTTGCTCGGACAAGTACTTGTGCATAGGCCAAGTGTCAGGCATGTACGGGCCATCCAGAATCCAGATTGCTTCTCTAGGTACTTGCTTGAGAGAGCAAGTCTCTTTCGTATGTCTTTCCTAAGTCAAACTTAGGTAAAGCACATTAATTAACTTAATGTTGGCTAATGACTAAAAGTGACTCAAGATTAAGTCACAGACGTTGATCTTAAGTGAGCCTTGAGATCTAATCTCAGGCATTGATCACTTTGGATATTTAGGGTTGCGGTTTTGGTCATTGAGATGTTATAAAAGGAAGCCTAAGGAGAGAAGGAGACACAACAATCACACAGAGTGAGGGAGATCTCATCGATTAATTGGAGGACTTTCAGCCAAGTGTGCAGGTGCAGGGGCAAGGTCAGAGGAAAGGATCAAAGGGCAGCAGAGAAGATATCAGCCAGGTGTGATAGGCTAGGCTACCTTGCTATTATTGTATTATTCCCAGGACAGGAACCCAAGATTTTATCTTAATAAAATCATAGTTTGCTGGTTTTTTCCCAGTTGGGTTTTCCAGGGTAAACAAGCGTCAAATGTGTGTGTGATTTCCAGTTTTAATTCCACTGTGTAATTTGTTAAAATGACTGTGTTTCTGTTTATAATCTGCTAAATTATTGAGAACAGAAATCGAATCTGGCATTGAAAAATTGACACTTGTGCACATATACTATATTCAGACACTCTCCAGCATTTAATTTGTACATCCTGAACAGCATTGTTCTCTATCGTGCTTGCTTTTCTTCTGTACACTGGTTCAAGAACATTTGAGTGTTATCTTTTAAGATATGCCTCAATTATTACAGATCCTATCACTAGCTGTCCAGAATATTATTAAAAACACCACTAACAAATCATGCTCCAATCAACATTTCCATAAATGCTCAAGTAAACAGCCACAATGCACAGCATCAGATAGAAGCATATATATGTTCACGTCTGCAATGACAAAATTCTCCAGCATAGTAAACTATACAACCTTTCCTTCTTTCTTGAGTTCCAACGATGGCTTTAGCAAAGTATATAATAAACAAACACAAAATGAAACTACCATATCTACATTTGCAGGACACAATAATGAATATATCTGATAGCAATTTAACAATTTCAAATATGAAATCTAAGTTTATTTGGCATGGAAATAATGCTACCAGGTTTATTGTTGCCTAACACTTAAAAGAATAGTGGAAGAATACCAAATGAATAAAATAGCAAGTTTAGCATTTCAAATACAGATGCAAATTTCTTAGGCTTACCATTCCACATGCTGCTCCACAACATGACTGTTGGAAGATGTCTCTTCTCGAAGGTAATTATTCGTCAAAAACCTGTATGCAAATGTAATGTTACATAAAATTTAAGAAATTAAATATTTCTGCACTCTCATTTATATCCTGGTTTTAACTTACTCACTCCTCATATATGCGAATGAGAACTTCCAAGACATGAACAAGCTCAGGACATCTCCGGTAGCACTTCTAGGGAATTTTATAAGATGGAGGGGGCATTGAAGTTCACCAGATATTGATAATAATGCAATACAGGAAACATTCTATTGACATAAGACAATTAAAAAGCACCATAAATGATAAATGACACAATTGGTATAAAATAATCCCAATAACAGACATGAGACAAAGTTTTAAACACAGCTAAAATGAAAAGAGAAGAATGTTAAAACAGGTGCAATAATGTACTCTAAATTGATCATTGATTAGCAAAATACCTACAAATTTTATCCCCTGACGAACTAATGGGAAGTAAAAGTTCAAAGGTACAAGAGATGTGTAATATGCAGACTACAAATACAAGAAATTATGGCCAAAAGCTTTGATGAGAAAATGTATTAGAAAATAAGCAAACATATGCATATAACTTATCTTTTGTATTAAATTTATGGTTCATATAGATCTTGCAGGATGGGCTGTGATTTAGTGGTTGAGATGCGATGTCTATGCATTTAATGGTATTTATCATAATTGAAATTCAATTTCTCCAGGTTCCATTTCTTGCTTAGCTTGTGGTTAATATATTTCATCCACATCTCTTCAACCTTTTTTTTAAGTACTTCTTATATTTACAAACAAAAATGCAAAGCATGGAAGGGTATATAAAATGCCTATCATAACCTCATTCTGAGACTAACTAAAGCAGAAATAAAATCAGAGCATACAGAAGGAACCAAACTTTTGGCATCCTTGATCAACAATACACCCTTAGCTAATAGTTGGTGATGTACGTCATATTTCCATAAAGCAATAAAGGCAAACACACAGCTCATCTCTAGATCAATCACATACTTACACCTGAGTTTCCCTTTCACAAATAGTGTAAAAATCCATAAATAATGCCATAGACCAAAAAAGGAATCACAGACAACACAGCACCCATCCCTAAATAAGGTTTCCCATCAATATAGCTTGCTCTGAAACAAGCCGAGAAATTGATCCTCAGCAAAGCTCCAACACTATCTAGCAAACCAGCAATCCCAAAAAAATAAGTTTAACCATCTCCAATTGCTGACAAACTAGACAGATACCATATGAGAGACCAATCTTAGCCAGCCTTGCCTTGGATGGGATCCCCTGATAGATAACCAACCAAGAAAAACACGCAGCTTATACGAAAGTCACACCAACCAAACACTGAAAATGACAAAACCAACGGATCTCCGAATCTGACAAGGTCCACCTTGCATTAAGCATGGGCAAGGAGTGCCTTTGATGAGGAATAGAGATGGCAAGAATTATATTGTTGCAAAAATGCACCAAAACAAAGGACAATATGGTGATTATAATTTATAATCCTAGATGTCCATGAGACGAAGAAATCTTAAGCATGTTTAAAAGCAAATAACAAAAATTGGGAGGCTTGGAGAGCCAATGGCATTTTTCACTTGTTAATGGTGATATTCGTAGTAAGATGAGGATAGTTTCAGTCTCAAGGGTAGATGAATCACTCAAGATATATATTTTGTAAAGAAAAGTAAACAAGCCTGAAAAAATGCTCTCAAGGCACAAGGGATGGGGCACCAAACTCAACTTGAACAGTGTCGTGGGGGGGAATCCATTCGCAATAAATTTTACATTGGAACATTATTAGATCGGACTCTCTCTAAACAAGCCCAATCAACTAAAATCATACTCGATCCCAAGCCTGGACAACCATAAAGTGCATTAGGTATGATGATCATGTCAAAGAAATGCATCTTCAAGGGATGCCCTAAAAGTTCCTATGGAAACATTGATGGGTCAAGGTTGGGAAGTGAACCACAAATCAAATTTAGGACCCTTGAACTAGGACCCCAAGTATGTACAAGTTGCAGTGATCACAAATTCACCCCTTTTAAAGAAGTGGAAGTCTAAAAGAACATTATTAGAAGTATTAAGTATCATAACATTAGTTTTGCTAAGGTTCACAATTGATTATTGTAATGTCCCGTTTATGACAAGCTAGGGAATTAACTGATGACTTATGCAACAGAAATAAAAGCACACTATTAGCAGGGACATGAAGTCATTAGTGGAAAAAGGGACCAGATTAAGAAGTATCAAGTGACATGCGCAACATGTAGTGTGTAATTCAAAATGCATGCAGCATGCGGCATTAAAGTTGCATGCATGCGTAAGTTAAGTTGCATGCAGCATGCACAGATCAAAAAGTAATAAAAGAAGGCAAATCGAATTCTCTAGGTATGCATTGTTATTGTCCACTTTTGGAAATAGGTTTGAGAGCTCGGCGAGTTGCTTTAGGGTTGAGGGCGAATTTCCTTAGCCCACATTGGGTTCGATTGCAAAATCTATCCATCCTAATCAATGCAGAGGATAGAACAGACAGGTCTATCACCATACTTCAAGGTTACAGCATATTCAATGTACATCACAGATCTGAGAGTATTTACAGCTGCATATTGAATTCATGAGGGTGCTTCATTCTGACTCTTCCTTAGGGATCATGTCAGAAGACGTATTGTTGGCCATGACTGGAGGCATCTCCTTCATCTATTTCATTGGGACGCATTGAAGAATTGTCTCACAGAAGGCGTATTGCCTTGTTTCGTTCTGAAGGGTGCATTCTTCCTAATCTATCATTAAGGACGCATTCTTCTTTATTGAACCATTGGAGGTGCATTATCTTCTTATTCTGAGGACCATATTACTCATTCATTTCATTGGGCGAACCATAACTGATCTCATTACTACTTATTGGGATCTGTGTTCATCTTTCCAGAGCTGTTATTATTGATCATACACTAGACGAGGGAGTGAGGCTTGCATGGGTAAATTGTTGTAAGGCGCTGTTACTACCTTCTGACCTAGATTTGATGCATGGCATGCATGTCTTCTATATGAGATCACCCTACTCCAATACATCTATTTGGTATGTTCAGGCACTGCTTCTAAGCTTGACTATCTTGTAGATCTGATTATTTGTTATATCTGGGGCATGCAACATTATTATTATTGATGCAAATCTAATATTGTCTAAATAGTACATCAAACACTTGAATAAAATACCAAATATCACAACAAACCCTACACAACATCAGAGTACAAAGATTTGGTATATTACAATTATCTACGATCTCGAAAACCTGCGAGGGCATCAATATGGCTTTTTAGGCCCTCAGCGGAGGAAGCCTGAAGGACCACATCACTTCAAACATGACACTACAATCAATAGGTGGTGTAAAAAGCACCCATCGTCAGCATATGCATACTCTGTGGAGTATGCCTCCAACTCATCAACATATATCCCAAATAAGGTCGAAGAGGATAAAATTAAGAACTTCTTTAAAGGAGGTCTTTGCACCAAAGAAATCTATAAGAATCTATCAAACATATCAAAACATTCCAAGGATAGTTGTATTTCAAAAAAGCAAGCAATCCCACCTAAACTTTTCGACACCCAATAGAGCTCTATTCTATAATCTATATACCAAATCCAAGAATATTCTATGTCAATGGGTACTAGTTTCACTTGGTTTCATGAGTCTCCATGAAAAAAAAAATGATATTTGTTCGATGCACCACATCAATGGAAGAATCTCAAGGGAAAACAACAACAAACCAACACAATTCCATACAATAACTGAAATGATAGACCGAAGGTCCATGCTATGGCATGAAGAATGAAATAGAATGAACCAAGGCTTGAGACCAACTTGGTGAAGGTGAATCTATGAACAATGACCTGCCATTCAAGATTACAAACATTTTCCTTGTTTTCTTACTTCAACTATCAACTATTATAGCTTTCTTCTCTTCAAGTTCTTATTGTTGGAATCTAACTGAATCCTTTTGTCCAAATAGGTTTTGTCAGACCAAGTGAACAACCTTTTCTTTTATCCCAAAGCCTCTATCCTCTCTTGTAATATGCCACAATGGATAATCAATGAGTCATCTTGGTTTAGCCATGCTCAATCTAAAGAGATAATACTGCCTAAATGATTAAACATCCAACTCATGACTGCAATGACCGAATTGCAAGAGCAGAGCTCTACAGACTAAGTTATATCCCTCGAGTACCAATCCTAAATTGTGTTGGAAGAAAATGGCTATCATTTGAACTGCATCACATTGCTTGATTGTTTCTTTAACTCAAACATTCAGAGTTTTAAATTGTCTTTACCTTTCTTCTTCAAATTTTGCTTGAATGACGACATCCATTTTAGTTGAAATTTTGCTTGGACCCAAGATGTTGCACTTATAGACTCCATTTTAGGTATTAAATCCTCGTTTTCATCATTAACCACCACCAAATCGACTTGAAGAGCAACTATCTCTTCTTGATTGTTAATAGTATTGAAAACATGAGAACCATTAACTTTGGATTTAGAAAGGGTAGATACTAGTTTGGTCAATTATCAATACAATGGATCAACACATGTGTTCAAGTGAAGATCAGCCATATGATCTCAATAATCATTAAGAGGGATTATCACAATGTCCCTCCCTTCACCCCAATTCAATATTAAGGGGGGTGTTGGTGTAATCTTGACTTTCAGTATACAAAGTTCTAATTAGTATTACTATTATTTATTATAACAATAACATATTTACATATTATTACTATTATTATGTAATAATATATATTTGTGTCATACAAGTCACAACCATTTCAACATTTCATAATGGATGGACCTTGTGACCTTCGTAATGAATGCCGCAAAACATTGAATGCCCCTAAGTGTCTAGCATGCCAGAGTCATCCAAATTACCTCTCTAGGTACTTACTTGAGATAATAAGTGTCTTTTATATCTCTTTCCTAATTCTAACTTAGAAAAAGCACACTAATTTACTTAATGTTGGCTAGCCGTTGATCTTAAGTGAGGCTTGAGATCTAATCTAAGCCATCCATCACTTTCGAGATTGAGGATTAGGGTTTTGGTCATTGAGAGGTTATAAAAGAAATCCTAAGTGAGAGGAGGAGGAGATGCAACAATCACACAGAGTGAGATAGTGAGATCTTGTTGATTTGGTGCAGTAGGATGTTCAACAAAGTGTGCACGGGAAAGATTTGAGGAAAGGAGCAAGGGGCAATAAAGAGATTAGCAACCAAAAAGATCAAAGGACTAATCTTGAGTTGTGATAGGCTAGGCAATCTTGTTTTTATTGTATTATTCCTCAAAGGGCTATTATCCCAGGACGAGAGCGCAAGATTTTATCATTAATAAATCATTGAATGTTGGTTTTTCCCCATTGGGGATTTATAGGGTAAACAAGTGTGTCAAATATATGTGATTGATTTCCTATTTTATTCCGCTATGTTAGAAGTTAAAAAGTCAGTTTGTTTCTATTTATAATTTCGTAATTAATGAAAATAGAGATCGCATCTAGCATTAAGAAATTAACATGGTATCAGAGTCGGATCAGCTCTAGGAAGGAAATCAGTTTGGCACGATGTTTACAGATAAAATAGAATAAAAAGGAACGTATAGCCACCATACGAACGTACGAGCAGAAGGTCAACTGCACAAGAGAGTCAGCTCGTAGAGGAGTCTACGCAAGATGAGGGTTGCTAGCAAGGACACAAGACCAACTAGCAGGTTAATAAGGTTGTGGAGTGTCAGAGACGAATTGCACGACAAGTGCAGTATGCAGGCGAGTGCAAAACGCAGGTTTGGATGCTAGGTAACGAGTCAAAGAGATCGGTGTAAGAGACACTAGTTGGAAAACTCCACAGGCGAGAGGCAATAACACAAAGTGGCTCAGCGGGGAAGCTGCAGACATGCAAAACGAGCTGCGAGCTAGGTGACGACACAAATCCACGAATGGGGAATTCGTCGCCACAGCAGCTGAGTGTGGGCCAACAACTACAACAAAACATGGAGCAAGGGGCCAAAGAGGAGAAGAGTGTTGCAGCAAGAGACAACGTGGGCTACAGGTCGGCAGGGGTAGCAACCAGGATCACGGGCTAAGCAAATGAATGGTTGCGAAGGTAGGCGAAAGCTAGGAAGGCGTTGTAAGTTCTATGGGCAACAATAGGGAGACGACGAAAGGCATGAGAACTGGCCAACAAAAAGAGAACGTGGGAACGAGGTGAAGGAAGCTACTAGCAGATATAACACGTCGACTACAGGGCAAAGCAGCAGTTAGGTGAATCAAGTTGTGTGGGCCCGAGAGGCAAAAAAAGACCAACGACATCAACTCAAGCAATAGAAGGAGATTCGAGAGGTAGTCACAAGATGAAGGGTCCAACAAGGCAACCCACCAACAAGGCAACCACCAACAGAAGAAACCATCATCAGCAGCAGGTCCGCCTGGTAATTTCCAACAAGGTCGGGGCAAGGGTTGCAGCCAAGCTCACAGGTCGAGCAGAGGAATGGTTGCGAAGGTAGGCGAAAGCCAGGAAGGCGTTGTAAGGTCTATGGGCAACAGTAGAGAGACGGCAAAAGGCATGAGAACCTGCCAACAAAAGGAGAACGTGGGAACGAGATGAAGGCAGCTGCTAGCACTAGCAGATATAACACGTCGACAACAGGACAAAGCAATAGTTAGGTGAATCGAGTTGTGTGGGCCCGGGTGACCAACGACATGAACACAAGCAATAGAAGGAGAGTCGACAGGTAGTCGCAGGGTGAAGGGTCCAACAAGGAAACCCACCAACAAGGCAACCACCGACAGAAGAAACCGTCGTCAACAGCAGGTCTGCTTGGTAGTTTCCAACAAGGTCGAGGCAGCCTCGTGCAGCCCAAAAGGTAGTCGGGCAACTCCCAGAAAGGCTTGGGAAACGACCAAAACATTTGGCCAGGCCCAATAGAGCCACTGGGTAGCCCAAAAAAGGGGTCTGGCAACGAGAAGAAAGCTTTGGCAGCCCCAAATAGACCATGGGTAGCAATAGGAGGTTTCGGGCATCCTCGGGCATCGGTCCAGGCAGCAGACAGAAGTCCAAGCAGCAAGCAAAGATCTGTGCAGCAATTCACCAAGTTGAAGATGGCTACAGTGTGTTTGAGATATGAAGACAGGTTGGAGGGTGTGTCCAGCTACAGCCCTTGGAAGGAGAGGGTCACACTAGTTCTCATAGAGAACGGAGTTTGGGAGTTCTCTAGCACAACTGTGACCCCACCGACGAATGAAGATTTAATTTTTGTTTTTTAAATCGAAATGAACGAGTAGTTAAAAGAACGAAACTTTTAATGTTTTGCCTCATACATTAATATCCCCATTATGTATATAAAAAGCAATCCTTCCCAATCATACATCTATATATGCATATGCCATTTGCCCATTTCTTGAAATTTTGCAAGTATCATTTCCACAACCCATTTTGTTTCCAAAGCTTTTGTCCATCTCCCGGTTACAAAAGAACGTATTGTTGATGATTGTAGCTCGGACAAGTACTTCAGCATAGGCCAAGTGTCAGGCATGTAGGGGTTGTCCAAATTACCTCTCTAGGTACTTGCTTGAGAGAGCAAGTGACTTTTGTATCTCTTTCCTACGTCTAACTTAGGAAAACCACATTAATTAACTTAATGTTGGCTAATGACTAGAGGTGAACTTAAGATTAAGTCACAGTCGTTTATCTTAATTGAGGCTTCATATCTAATCTCAGACATCCATCACTTTGGATATGGAGGGTTAGGGTTTTGGTCATTGAAAGGTTATAAAAGAAATCCTAAGTGAGAGGAGGAAAGGAAACAATCACACAAAGTGAGATAGTGATATCTCATTGATTGGGTGGAGAAGGAATTTCATCCAAGTGTGCAAGGGCAAGGTTCAAGGAAAGGAGCAAGGAGCAGCAAAGAGATTAGCAGCCAACAAGATAGAATAACTGATCCTCGGGTGTAATAAGCTAGGATATCTTGTTGTTATTGTATTATTGCTCAAAGAGTAATTATTTGAAGAAAAGAGACCAAGATTTTATCATTAATAAAACCATTGAATGCTAATTTTTTCCCCATTGGGATTTTCCAGGGAAACAAGTGTGTCAAATGTGTAATTGATTTCATGTTTTATTTTGTTGCGTCGGTAGTTAAAATGTCAGCATGTTTCTATTTATAATTTCGTAATTACTGAGAATAGAGGTCAAATCTAGCATTAAGAAACTAACAATATTTGCCTTGTCTCTACCCCAAAAAGTATTCATATTGAAAATCAAATCATTCTTGATATGATAAGGAAGAGCGATCAAAAGGAAGAATTGAGGCTCAAGCTTGCAAGCAATGTTGTAAAACAACATGGGAATCACGAGCTACTCTGGGGTGAGGGAAACCCAATCATCGAGCACACCTTCCACAATGCCCTTGCCATCCGCACCTTTCTTTGTATAGAGGTCAAAATCTAGGGGACAACATTCACTAAAGTTGATAATTAAAATAAGGGAGAAGGATGAGGCTGACAAGATTGTGGCCAAATGTTTTCTTTGGAATGACATTCGTTTCAAATTAACGAGAAAAATCCATTCTACAATTACATGTTTGACTCACCACTATTGTTTGCCCAAGGTACAAAGGCCCTTCCTATAATCACTTGATAAAGCCTCTCCTTCAAGGGGAGAAGACTGATTTCACTAAGAGATTGGGTGAGCTTAGGGAATCATGGGAGATCATCGAATGCACGGTTATGTCAAATAGTGGGGCAAATGGGAAGGGCGGTTCCATTCTCAATTTCTTGGTTAATTTTCCCAAGGGGGCAATGTTTATTGAAACTATTGATGCATTTGCATATGTTAAAGATGCACAATTAATAAGTGAGGTGTTGGATAGGTTTATCAAGGAAATAGGTCCATAGTATGTTGTCCAAGTCATTATGAACAATGCTACTAATTATGTTGTCGTTGACAAGTTGCTTGTGGAGAGGTATTAGACATTATATTGGAATCCGTGTGCCGCCCATTGCATTGACTTGATGTTAGAGGACATTGGCAAAATTTCTTGGATTAAGGAAATCGTTGATTCAACTAGGGGTGTCACAATATACATACATACATACATACATACATATATGTGTGTGCGTGTGTTCTTACACACATGAGAAAGTTAACAAGGAACAACCTACATGGCCTGCGGCTAAGGAATCATGAGATTCTATCAACACCTTGGTTTTAAACCGAGATGTAGGGCTTAAGTAGATCCTTCCTTTATACCAAAGGATGTCATTCCTCCATTCGGATCTCAAACCTTGATTAGGATCATTGATAAAGGCACAGGTGTCTGGGTCCTTGGCATATTCTCGTCAGATTTCGTCCAACCACTCTGGAACTGCAACTGAGATTGTGTAAGCCTTCACTTCTTCATCTTTTCGGGAAAGGGCATCAACAACTACATTGTCCCTTCCTCGCTTATGTAGTATCTCCATGTCAAATGTAGCAATTTTTTCTATCCATTTATGTTGTTTAGTTGACAATGTCTGTTGTTGTAGGAGAAATTGAAGACTATTGTGGTTTGTTCTTATCAAGATTTTGCCCCCTAGGAGGTATTGTCGCCATTTGGTTAGAGCATGTATAATGGCAAGCATTTCCTTATCATATGTGGATTTCAAACTCTCTCCATTATTGAGCTTCCTACTTTCAAAAGCTATCGAATGACCATCTTGCATCAAGACTTCTCCTATCCCGAATCCTGAAGCATCGCACTCAACTACAAAGGGTTTTGTGAAATCTAGGGTTGTTAATACTATTGTTGATGAGATAATGTTTTTTAATGCTTCAAACGTTATTATGCCTTATCATTCCATCGAAATGAATTTTTCTTCAATAAGTTTGTTAGGGGGGTCGTCTTATGGGCGTAATTTTTCACATATCTTCGATACTACCCAGTTAAGCCTAGAAACCCTCATAATTTCGACATGTTATCTGGTTGGGGCCACTCAGTGATTGCATTGATCTTACTAGGATCAACTTTGACTCCTTTTGATATTATATGGCCAAGATAGTCCACTTCTTCTTTTCCAAAAGTGCATTTTGACATTTTTGCAAAAAATTGATGTTCTTCCAAGATGGTTAGTACTTGATCTAAGTGTCGTACATGCTCTCTCCATGTTTTGCTATATACGAGGATATCATCAAAAAATACTAATTCAAGCTTTCATAAATATGGCTAGAACAATTCATTCATTGCAGCTTGGAAGGTGGTTGGCGCATTAGTTAGCCCGAAGGGCATTTACTTTGAACTCATAATGGCCCTCATGAATACGAAAGGAAGTTTTGGCTACGTCTTCTAATCTAACCATGATTTGGTAATATCCTGATCACAAGTCTAATTTCAAGAAGTACTTAGCTCCATGAAGTTCATCCATCGTCTCATCAATGAATTGAATAGGGAATTTATTCTTAATTGTTACCTTGTTGAGTCCTTTGTAATCTATGCACAACCTGAAAGACCCATCCTTCTTTCGAACTAGCACTACTGGAGTGGCATAAGGGCTTTTGCTCTTTGAAATGACTCCACATTATAACAAATCTTGGGTCAACCTCTCAATCTCTGTTTTATGATGATGGGGATATCTGTATGGTCTGATATTTACAAGCTTTGCCCCTGGCTCTAGCTCAATTAAATGCTCAGTCTTCCTGTTTGGTGGGAGCTCCAACGAAAGCTCTTGGAACACCTTGTGGTGTTTTGGATTAGCTCTTGTATCTCTGGTGGTTCGCAGTCAACTCCTTCCTCTGTTAGCAACTCCATCTCTTGACATTGAATTATGTAAGCAGGTGCTCCTTTTCGAATTAGCCTTTCCATCTGATGTGATGTAAGCAATTGAGTTTGGGCTGGTTGGAAACCATACAACTTGTACTCTTTCCCTAGCCAATTGAACTTGATGAAGTGCTCTTGATGGTTCGCGGAGTAAGTACCCAATGCTTACAACCATTGGATTCACAACACAACGTCGTCTCCTCCGAGAGGTACTGCAAAGAAGTCGGATTCTAGGTTATACTCTTGCTACTTGCATTTGTAATTTAACCTTGTGACATTTTCCCACATTTTCAATCTTCTTGTCGTCTGCTACCATAACCTTCATGTTCGGCATTGGAAAAACGAATAAGTTGAATATCTTAGCAAGATTAACATAAATAAAGTTGTGTATTGTCAGTATCTATGAGAATCGAAACATTGTTGTTTTTTATATGTCCTTTTAGCTTCAATGTTTGTGGTTGGGATATCTCTGTAATGGTGGCTAATGAGATATTTGGCGTATCATCTTTTAGTTCTAAGTGGCAATCATGCTGGGTTCTTGTATCTTCCTCACTTGACTCTTCACATTCTGATATTTCTTCTTCTTCTTCAGTTTCACAAGCATACAATTTTGGGGAGTTGGTCATTTGCAAACATATGTGCTTAGGATCCCATTTTCCCACACAATATTTGCACTTTCCTTCCCTCATCCTCTGGGCTTCTAAATTGGGTTTTGCCCCTTCCCTTAGATGAGGCGGCGTATACCTTGAAGTTCCTATATTCGCTGATTAGGGAGGATTCCTCTTGGGGTAGTTTTTGTCGAATCTACTTTGAGTAGATCGTTTAAACTTGTTCTCGATGATCTTGGCCTTACGTCTTGCTTTCTCCATAGTAGAAGAGTTATGTAATTCTATCTCTTCCCGAATGTGCGGTTTTAGTACATGTATGTATGTTTGCAAACAATGTTCATCAATTAGTTTTGGAACTCGACGTGCCAAAGCTTCCCATTCACATGTGTATTCATCCACACTGCCTTTCTGCTACAACCTAGTGATCTTAGCAAAGAAGTCTTTCTCAGTTACGCCTTGAAACCTTTTAAGAAGATCATTTTTAAAGTTATTCCAATTAAAGGAACAAACTCAGGTCGTCGTCTTCCACCACATGTACCAATTGTAGGCTTTTCCCCCCAATTGCATGGCGGCGTACTTAATCTTTTCACTATCGTAAGGTATGTTATGGATTTCAAAGTATTCCTCTGCTTTATTGATCCATGCGATGCATTGTTTTTCGTCACCATCAAATTTGGGTAACTCTAGCTTTACCCTTATCTGGTATCCGTGTGCTTGGGGGATTGATATCGACAGAATGTTAAAGAAGGTAACTTGATGGGGTGGCGTCGTGTCGTGTTGACCTGGCAATTTAGGCGTATTTGGAGGTGTATTGAAAGGGTCTAGATGTGGGTTATGGCTAGGTGGGGGAAATGAAGTGTGCGACGGTAGTCTTCTTTTGCTAGACTCTTGTGTATTCTTTTTCTATGCCTTCAATGCATTGATGCCTTGCTCTATTTCTACCTTGAGTCTTGTTAGTTCATTATTTTTTTTGTCGATGTCCACCTTGAGTTCTGCATCTCTTGTTGACTTTTTCGTTTAATTGGTCCAATTTGGTATTGATATCTCCGATTTTGGCGACTGCTGAGATTTTCTCTGTGTTGAACCTAGATTTATTTATATTGGTTATTTGAAGCCAACCAGACACGATTTTTTTTAACTATATATATATATATTATTAGTATTTTTTTTGTAGGTCAACATGGAGTGTAGCGAGAAGAGGGCTGGCGGAGGAAGAGCAGCCGGAAGCATGCGAAGGAGGCTCGGGCAGAGGAGATGGGGAAGCGGTGGAGAGGGAAATGTGGAGGAGATGGGGACGCTGAAAGGAGAGGGAAGCAAGCGAGCAGGAGGATGAACTGCGGCAGCGAAGGGTATGGGGTTGGAGCAGTCGGGCGAGACGCGAGAGTAGTCGGGAGCAGAACGCAAGGGCGAGACGTGGAAGAGACAGAGAAGGTAGTCGGGCGCATGGACTGGCTGGGAGGGTGCGGTTGGAAGAGGAGGGGTGGTGAGTTTGGAAGGACAAGGAGAAGCACGGGGTCGAGTAGGGTTGAGGGGCGTGGATTGCAGACGCGAAGGGAGAAGGGATAAGGAGGGAAAAAAGGACGCAGGAGATGGTTGCTGGAGGCACAGCATGGACACCTAGTGTGCTAGTCGACGACGGCTTGGTGTAGCAGGCGATCTTTGGCTCTGATACCACTGCAACAAGTGAACTAAGAACTCAATGCAGCAAGAGAACCCAAATTCGAATTTGATCAAATATGTTTTTTTATATAAATCTCAGATGGTCAATTACAAGGTAAATTCCCGAATATATATTCTTTATCGGGTTTGTGAGGTGACTTTATGAAAAGTCACAACTCTTAATTTAATTACATTTAATATATAATTACATCCTATTATTTATTATTATTATTTTTAACTTTTTTTTTTGTATTTTTCATTTAATTATTTTATGTATAACACAAGCCATTGCCCAACTTGTGAGACACAATCAGAAATTTTGGATAGGAGTGCAAGAGTTGTGTGCCATTACAGAACATTTGGTAAGGGTTCTTTGCTTGGTTAATGGTGACAAGCTCGCAAAGGACTACTTGTATGAAGCCACGAACAAGGCCAAGGAAACTATCCATTAGTATTATGAGGACAAGGGGGAGCAAGGATTCACCGAAGGAGCCCGAATATAGAGTGTAATTGACAAGCGAAGAAAGAATACTCTCCATCGTCCTATTCATGCAACAGGGCCCTATCTCAACCCCACGTAATCTTATTCATGTGGTTTTAGATTTGATGATGAAATGATGGATGCATTTTTCCACTGTGTTTAGAGGATGGTGTTGACTCCCATTGAATGCTCAGATATTTCCAAACAAATGGAGATATATAGGCTAGCCAATGGGACATTTGGTTATGATATGGCAAACCAAGATAGGACCATTGGTTATGATATGGCAGTTATGATATGGCGCGTGGACTACTAGCCAATGGGACATTTGGTTATGATATGGCGGTTATGATATGGAAAACCAAGACAGGACCATTGGTTATGATATGGCGGTTATGATATGGCGCGTGGACTCGCTGGGAAGGTGCGGATGGAAGAGGAGGGGTGGTGGGTTTGGAAGGACAAGGAGAAGACGAGTGGAAGGAGCGCGGGGTCGAGTAGGGTTGAGGGGCGTGGATTGCAGACGCGAAGGGAGAAGGGATACAGAGGGAAAAAAGGACGCGAGAGATAGTTGTTGGAGGCACAGCATGGACGGCTGCTGCGCTGGTCGATGGCGGCTTGGTGTAGCAGGCAATATTTGGCTCTGATACCACTACAACAAGTGAACTAAGAACTCAATGCAGCAAGAGAACCCAAATTCAAATTTGATAAAATATGTTTTTTTATATAAAAATCTCAGATGGTCAATTAAGGTAAATTCCCAAATACATATTCTTTATCGGGTTTGTGAGGTGACTTTATGAAAAGTCACAACTCTTAATTTAATTACATTTAATATATAATTACATCGTATTATTTATTACTATTATTTTTAACTTTTTTTTGTATTTTTCATTTGATTATTTTATGTATAACACAAGCCATTGCCCAACTTGTGAGACACAATCAGAAATTTTGGATAGGAGTGCAAGAGTTGTGTGCCATTACAGAACATTTGGTAAGGGTTCTTCGCTTGGTTAATGGTGACAAGCTCACAAAGGACTACTTGTATGAAGCCACGAACAAGGCCAAGGAAACTATCCATTAGTATTATGAGGACAAGGGGGAGCGAGGATTCACCGAAGGAGCCCAAATATAGAGTGTAATTAAAAAGCGAAGAAAGAATACTCTCCATTGTCCTATTCATGCAACAGGGCTCTATCTCAACCCCACGTACTCTTATGCATGTGGTTTTAGATTTGATGATGAAATGATGGATGCATTTTTCCACTCTGTTTAGAGGATGGTGTTGACTCACATTGAATGCTCAAAGATTTCCAAACAAATGGAGATATATAGGCTAGCCGATGGGACATTTGGTTATGATATGGCGGTAATGATATGGCTAACCAAGACAGGACCATTAGGTTGCCATGTTCAAGTACAATTTGTTTCAAACTTTCAAATTTCAATGTCTTTTCTTTCTATTTACTTGTTGCATGATAGAAATATAATTCGTTGTCTTTCCTTTCTGTTCATTCGTTGTATATGTTTGGTGGACAAAATATGGCAAAACAATCCCAAAGTTACAGAAACTTGCCAATCAAGTGCTTAGTCAAACTTGCAACTCTTCAAGATGTCAACACAAATAGAGTGTCTTGAAAAACATACACTCCAAGAAGCACAAGTTAGAAATGTTGAAATTAAAATTTCATTTTTTAATAATTTCATTAATTTTAATTTATGCCCATGGACCATCATCCTCTAATTACAAAATTGTCCTCATACAGGTTAGTTGTCCACCACCTTAGTGACATGGTCTAGGTCTAATAAAATATTAGGTTGTGGGTGAAGCAAAATTGACAAAACACAAGACCTGGATGTCATTTCATTGGATGTGATAGGCACAAATCTGTGGAGGGTAGAGACCGAAAGGTCTATCATGGAGGAGGCCCCTGCGTGTTTGGAGCATGACGCAATGAATTGGAGGGGAAATCAGAGTAGGATGTTATGCTTCTAGGAGAGACAGATTTGGAGGAGATTGAGAGTACTTGGAAGCAAATGCCACCACCTCCACAGAGACAGGCCACTAGGTGAAGAGCTGAAAGACATCCCACATCAACTTCAACTTTAGCCCCAATGCCCTCCAACACAATCCCCACAGTTGCACGAGCACCTTCAGCCTCAGCATGTCCTACTGCTCCCAAAGGAAGAGCGATGAACTATGCATGTAGAAGGGGTAGAGGGGATCATTGATTCCTTCATGCATTATCTTTGTAGCATCTAGATGCCTCGTGGTGATTCATCTCCTGAGATAGATCATTTTTTGTTTTGATGTGATTTTGTATCAAACTGTCAGGACTTATGACTCAAGAGTGGGGACAAATATCGTATTTCAGTATCGATGTGTGATGTGCCGCTTGACATGATCTTATACATCTTATATATCAGTTTTATTTTCATATTTATGTAGCAATGTGTATGTTTAATGTTGTTGCTTTCAATGTTTTAAAATGAAAAAAAAAATGTATTTTTTAAGTTTCCCGATATTTTAGGATATTTTCCCGGATATTGCCAATAAGTTAAATTCTGGAGCCTTGATAATAAATTCACTGACAAGATTAATGTAACATTGCCCCAGACGCATTCCCTGTTCCCACATTCCCAATATGCATTCGTTGTTCCTCATGCAATCCTGATCCCCGCTTCCCCACATCTCATAAATTTGGCAGAACATTGATTTACAAGAGAAAAAAAAGATATCTCAACTTCTCTTTGATGAATATCTTCCTCGCTATTATGAATCTCCTAGTCAACAGGATCTACTAGTCAAAAAGCATGTTAAGCAAGTGTAAATCATAAAGGGCAATCATGAGCTAGTGTTGAAAGATATATTTCAGCTTGAGTCCTCTCCATTGCAAATGTTCTCTTTAGCCCCACAAACAACTTTGCACATATATGTGGATGACATTTCTGATCACACAATTACCGATGCCTTGGTTGAGCCCTACTTTGACCCATATTACCCCATTGAGCATCTTCAGCAAGGTACAGTGAGTGAGTGAGTTCAGTTCATCAAAGAAGACTATTCTCAAACCTGTTATCCATGTGAATAGAGATACATATGACCATCTACAAGGAATGGTCAAACAAGTGGAGAAAAGAGACGTCGCATGGGTGAGTGACACTTTAGTCCTCAAACTTTAGGGATGAAGCTTTCAAAAAGAGAGGGCATGTTGTCTACAGAAAGACAATAACTTTATTAGGCACATGCAGTGTAGTCAGGCTCGGACTCGACAAATACTTGGCTGGCTTGGGACTCGGAAGACTCAGTGACTAGGATAAGACTCGGCAAACATGAAAAAAATTAAAAATATAGTAACTTAAAAAATAATATATAAACATATATATTAAAAATTAAAATTTAACATATAAGCATATAACAATTCAAAAATATTGATAAAAAGACATAGCAATGCATTTTAACGAGAATTGTGTTCTCACTTGAAATCACAAACTATAATTATTAATTACAAATTATAAAAACCATAAAATTATTAAAAAAAAAGATAATAAGAAAATTTCATTAATTAACAATTATTAAAAATATAAAAAAAATTAGAAAGCAAATTGTACAAAATACACTATCATCATCCTATCCTAACCACGAGCAATCATATTCTTCAACCAAACTACCGATGGCAGCGTCGTCGCCTTACATTTATAAAATCCAAAGTATAGAAGTTCAATGAAAAAAATTAAAAATTGAAAATGCTCAGACCAGTGTTAGCGACCTTCCTCAGTGCACACACTCCAAAATTCCAAACACACAGACAACAGATAAATTGATAATAGCTAGGGGCCAAATGAGAACAACTCGGGGGAAGCCAAACTATTCAATCAGATGACAGGGGAGAGCGGTGTTGTTTCAGGGGCTTATTCCCTCCCCGCGTGCCCTCCAAAACGCAAAAGCGACGGTCAAACAGTCCAACGGACTCGCGAGTAAGTGACGAGTTCAGCGAGTAAATGAGGAATGCTGCGTGTAAATGACGAGTTCAGCAAGTGGCGAGTTTACCCTGCGAGTATGTCACGAGTACTCGTCCTGGTGGTCGCTCAGCAAGACTCACGAGTATTCAACGAGTCTGACTACACTGGGCACATGTTTATCTATCTTAAATGTTATTAACATTCAGAATTAGGGAGGACTTTTAAAAAAACATACGGTGGAAAATTATCCAAACAAATAGACAGTGATTGATTGAAATGCAGTAGCGAATATAAATATATAATCCATCTTGAACAATCTGCAAATGAAGAGCACAAATAGCATTGAATATGCATTCCAGATAAAGTTGAACAAATTATCCTCCTTCCTACAATCATTTTTATCTTATTTATTTCTCAACACTGAATAGAATGACAAAACCATAAACAAGCAGATGAATAAATCTCACCAACAGCATGTTGCCAAAAGGATTCCAATCAACAAAAAATGCACAAGCACAACTGAAAGCACCGTAAAGCCAGCATGCGCCACGCTGACATCATACCTGAAAAAGTTAAAGCAAGCTGCATAAGACTCTGGTTAGGTTTATACAAGAGAGATAGCAAATTCCTCCAAGACTCCCTTCCATAATAGACTCTTTTCCAAACTAACAGTTGATACCCCCAACCTCCCCCAAGGTTGGAAAGATGCACACCAACACACACTCCCCCTTGTGTGTGTACACATGCACGCTAACTTGAGGCATCAGGGCACTAAAAACTTAAAAGGAAGAATAGGTGAAATGTCTTCTCAATTTTATTTATCTTCAGGGATAAATGCATTTCTTAAGGCCCACTTGTTTCAGGGTTTAATCAAGAATTAAAACAAGCTTCAGCAAATAAATCAAATGACCTTTATTCCCATTTACTATCAGCAATTCCTACTTTTTCAATGCTGATTCCAAAAAGTTGAGATTTACTGACAAGTAAAATGGCGAAATCTTACGCAGCACAGTAAGCTGACGCTGCTACAGCCAAAAGAAAACTACAAATTACTATAAATGCTGGATCATCCCGTGCCCATTGATTCTTTGTTTCTGCAATAAAAAGAGAAATATCAAACAGGTTATTCAGTAAAATAGAGGTAAAAGAAATTGAATGCATGACAAATTCCACTCCTTAATCCATCAATTTTTAGCATAGTATCCCTTTTCATATCCATAGAGCTGCATGTAGTCATAGTTTATGTATGACTTTGGCTTGACACGCCAACACAATCATGTACCTGATTACTTCAAAACAATAAATAAATTAGCAGCAGATGTGCTTTTATGTTTTGGCTATATTTAAAACAAGGATGCAGTTCTATTAAGCCATTATGTATATTTGGTCATCTGACCGCATAGGATAAAGAACAAACAAAACATCTCGTTTTTCTAACGTCTTTTTAACCAAAATCTTTCCTGAAAATTGCCATTTCATCAATTATGCAATTTCAACAATCACAAATACACATCCTAGACTAAATGGCGGAATTTGGAACTACCCAAATCACCAAAATAGCGATTTGAGAATTGGAAATTGCAGTTTCAGCAACTCTTCCTCTGCCGAATTCCAGCAGACGGGGCATTTTGGTTGTTCCCTATACTGCTCCTTCATGTGGCATGCATTTTAGTAAGCTATAGGGAGTGTTTGTGCTAAACATGAATTGTCAATCACACTCAACCAATATAAGTGCTCATATCCCAGAATATAGATATATAGAGTTGTACCATTTGGCAATATCAAATTTGAGAATAAAAAATAAAAGTGGCAAGTTTAAGAAATTTTGAGCAGCATGCAGCTTCAAATTAGATTTAATCCAAACAAAGCTTTGAATGTATTCATCTTGAAAATAATCAACAGTTTGCTAGAAAAGATCCAAGAATATGACACTAAAAATCAAAGCTGTAGGGCGATTACTCCTCTTAGGTATGTTAGGAGACAGTACAATGGCCTGCGCCAGAACCAAAGTTCAGTGAAGTACATTTGGGTTTCTATATGATCGCATCAAAATTAGATTTGGTTATGTCTCTGAGTTTGCGGGCAACTCAACCAAATATAAGAACTTAATGGCATGTCAGAGGCAAGCTTGAAAGTTTTTCCTAATAATCTGTCATGAGGTAAGCTGAAAGAGATTAATGTTTTTGCCTGAGATTAGTATTCTAAATTGCATCCAAAACACTCATAGGGTTACCCTGGTCCATGGATGCAAGTATCTTTTTCAACTAGTTGCTAACTTAAGGATCTTATAACAACATTCATTAGAATATTAAAGCATTGGGTTCACATGCAAGGATGACTACACACATCATTTTTTTTTTATACCTAGGAAATGTTGTTCACCTTGTGATGACTTGGGTGGACGAGGACATTAAATTGTGGTCCCTGGTACTTTATAAAGCAGGATGTGCTTTATTTTTATAAAGTCACTTTATAAAGTGGTTTGAGTTAAAAAAAAATATTCGACTTTATGAGATTATAAAAGTGGGTGAAATATTTAATGTTTCATTAAATATTTAAATGATGAGTTATTAAATTCGTTTAATGTGAAAAGTGAGAAATTAATGAGAACCATAGATCTCATCTAGTCAAGTTTTAATCATAGCCATTGATTAAAAAAGAGGTGGTTACCTCAAACAATAAAAGGGAAAGGCATTGAAAAGATTTTCATTGTGAACCATGAGTTTTGGAGAGCAAGAAGAAAAGGAGATTGAGAGAATCGTTTTCTGAGAGAGAAAAACCTTTATGAAATTTTCAGAATTTGATCTTGGCACGATTCAGATTTTGAATTAATGTTTGCATTAATTTCTGGAAAGAGAGCACGATTTTCCAAGCAACTCCGTACAGCAGTTAATAGCACGAATTCCGAGAAGAGGCCTATTGCACCAGGCCATACAGCAACACTAAAATCGAGGAGCACGTGTAGAGGCCATACAGCCTGTCAGGGCACGAATTTCGAGGCTGGTTGAGTGTAATCTATGCTGCTGTTGTGCACAGAATTCAAGGCAATGACTAGCACAGCATTTAAGACTGAGTTTGCACAGAAATCAAAGCCACACGTGTGAGACCAAACAGCTGTTTTTGTGGGCACAAACTTCGAGATAATTCTGGAAATTTTCAGCAGGCAATACAGTGATTGTTTGGCACAAATTCAAGACGAAGTTGGTTGAGATAAGTACTGGTGTAAATTTGTCTTAGTTTGCCTAAAATACTAAAATTTCTCTCTGGACAGGTTTTCCCTTCTCGGTTTTACCCTGGACCATTTTGGTCAAAAATCACCGAGTAAATTTCATGTGTGTGTGGCTGTCATAAAAATTTCTGAGTTAGAAAAGGTTGAAAAATATTCCATGTGTTTCAAGAAATTTCCATTTTTATGCAAGCAAAGTGATTTTGCTATGATGGGGTTTGGGCTTTAAACTTCATGATAAAAAACCAACCTTGAACACGGGTTGGGGAATACAAAAAATTTCATGGTATTAGAGCTGAAGTAAAGGGCTGAAACAGAACTCAGAGTGAAATTTCAGAATTGGTGAATAAGGAAAAACAGAGTTTTTGTAAAGAAAACAGGTTCTTGGACTGATTGGGAGCTATGTTGCAGGAAACGTGGGCCCCAACCCCGTTTCGAAACTCGGAAACGCGTACCATACGGCCCAGAAACACGTTTCCGTACGGACGAAACATGTTTTCGAGATGGACACGCGTTTCATCTGTACGGAAACGCGTTTTCGATACGGCTGCAATCAATTAGGTCACGTTTCCAAAAAAAAGTGTTGCCATGGAGCAGGTGTTTTTGGTGATATTAATGGTAATGTTGCCATGGAGCAGGTGTTTTTAACATTACCATTAATTGTTTCAGGATGTTTGAGAGTTGTTCCAACCTCATCGGACTTCATATGCAAAAAGTAGAATTTTAGATCCCATTCAAAATTCAGCAGACTTAATAGTTTTCAGGATTTCAGGATTGCAAAGTTTCCACCAGATTCTATCATGTATGAGGATATGGAATTGACATTTAATCAAGCAGATCAACCCCTATGTGTATCTTGATGTTGGTGGCGTTGATTGTTAAACTCCTCTGTCCTGACATTAATAAAAAAAACTCTTCACTCAAACAAAATCACTTATTAAGCATGGGAAGTTTTTTCTACCTTATTTTAACGATTGGATTAGGAAGTTTCATCAAAATTGTAGGGTGTTGAGCTGT
>LPNX011175168.1:217377-402377 GCA_001517045.1 Pseudotsuga menziesii
CTACCGGACTTAGGATAGAAGACTGGATGGACAGGCAGTTAGTTTTAGCACGTGGGAGACTAGAATAGTGTTGATGCTGCAAGAGAATGAACTATGGGATATAGTGAACATTTCCACTGCTAATCCAGTTACTATTCCTATAGGTGCTCAAGATAAGGCTGCGTTTGACAAGTGTTAGAGTTTGCACTTTAATTCAAATATGTTAGAACTTTAGTCTAATGCAATAGGATCATTGACAGCATAAAAGAGACAAAGATTTATCCTAAGAAAACCGTCTCTCGCGAAAAAACCCAACAACTTCGGTATAGATTCGTCACTAAGTGCAATGTCAGACAAAGATAGAAAACCCAAGATAAAATATCCTTCGCAGCTTCTTCTTCTTCTAATTCCCAGCGAACTTGTTTGTCTGCTCTATGGGGCGAATTTGCTTGTGATTGCAGTGTGTCCAAATGAGGGAGGGCATCTCCCTATGTATACACTTCAAGTGGGTGACCTAAAACCCCAACAACGCCGACTTCCTAAACTAAATAGGCCGACTTCTCCTAGGGAGACTCAAAAATACATTTTATAATAATTCGTTTGGGGACTATTGCCCCAACTTACAACAGAGGTTTCACCTCGATATTATTACATGACCAAGTACATCAAAGACATCTCTGAACGAAGGAAAAACATCTCCAAAAGGAGGAATAATAATATTATAAGTTATAACAAATGTACAATAAGAATATCTTCTGAAGTTACATTTTCAACGAAACTCCCTCTTAACAAAGAAGGTATTCTACTAACACGGTCATCAACATGACTGGACACAATCTCTGGACATCATCTTCATCGATGTACATCATTACTGTTGTGGCAACTCTCATCTCGTCAATCATTGACTAGTGGCATCTCTCGAATCTTTTTTTTTCCAAGGAAAAAATTGGTAAATATCTTTATTTACATTCAACATATGGCACAAAATTCCATTAACACAAAGAGACCCAACATTAAAGCTGGTAATTACAGTCAAGATAATGCTCCATAAAGAGCTCAAAAAAACAAAAAATTATGTCCAAAGGCATACAGCCATATCAAAAATAATAAACAGTTTCACAAACTGCTCATATAATTGTCCCAAAAAACTTTAACTCCATCACAGAGAATTGCTCAAACAGTTTTAAAACTGATCTTTGCATCATCATCCGGAAAAGGTAAAAACTGTCAAAAAAACTTTCTCCGATAATGCCATAACAAGGAACTGTTCCATATCCAAAAACCTTTTGGAAAGGTATCAGTCAAGATAATGCTCCATACAAGCACAGAAACGAAATATTATGTCCAAAGGCATAAACCATATCAAACAATTTCACAACTGCTCATATGTATGTCCCAAAAACTTAATCACCATCACAAAAAAACAGCTCAAATAGTTTCAAAACTGATCTGTGCATCATCATCCAAGCTGAGAAGGGAAGCAAAGACTGTCTCCAACAATACCAAAGACAAATATATAAGAAACTGTTCTACCCCATGTCCCAAAGAACATTATATTATGATGTTTTTTAGAAAACCTGAAAGGTTTCCACAACATCATCTGCTCGATGTTCCTTAATTGACCAGGATCCTTCCAATATCCTCCCTCCAGCTTTTGCCAAAGCATCTGCAGAAGAATTTCTTTCCCGATAGATATGTTTGAACGACACATAATCGAAACAATCAGTAATCCTGTTAACATCTTGAAGAATCATGGCTAATTCTAAATTCATTAATCGGTACTTACCAGATGCCCAGTTAATAACTAACTGAGAATCCCCGAAAATCTGAATTTTATCCAAAGAGTTCCTTTGAGCCAGAAGAAGAAGAAGCTTGAGGGCACATAATTCTGCAAAATTATTAGTACCCAAACCTAATCCAGCTTTAAAAGAGAAAAAGTGAACATCTGATAAAAACAGCATACCTCCAGCTCCACAAATCTTTGGATCCCCTACTGCAGAGCCATCAAAAAAACCCCACGCAAAGGTTTTATCAATAACTTCCACAAAGATAGTTCTAATCGAAACCACAGAATTCTTCTGCAGAATATTCTTCATCATTCCCAAACTGAAACTAGATACCTGTGCAGGAGTTAAGGAAAGATCCTCAAAACAAGACAAATTTATGGCCTTCCAGATGAACCATAAGACAATGATAGGTAATGGTTTAATATTTGCCACTTCCAAATTTAAACACCAATTTTTTAAACATGCTGTCACAGTTTCTCCATTCCAAAGATTATTGAGTTTCAAATTGTCCTCAATAATTAACCAAACAGTTCGAGTAAAAGGGCATTCCACTCCAATATGAAAATCGGATTCACATTCCATTTTGCACAAATAACACCTACCAGGTCCTTCTCTACCTTTCATATTACGAACTTCCTAGGTCAATGCTTTACCAGAAAGGAGAAACCAACAAAATAATTTTGTTTTGAGAGGACATTTCAGCTTCCATAAAACTTTCCACCACCAGATATGATCCATATCCCTGTTCATAAGCTGAGCGTAACCTGTTCATTGGCATCTCTCGAATCTATACGTCATAAGAAGTTCTACAGAGCCAACCCTTTTTCATGTTGGATGCAGGCCTAGATCCCATCTAGGACTTCATCATCTCTACAAGCAAGCCATCGAGTAGGTATAGCCCAAGACCACATATTACAATGCTAGAGCAATCAACTCTGTCTCCTACCATCATCTCGTCATATCCAGATAATCTCATTGTCTCATGTGGAGATCAGCCCAGGTGCCTATATCATGTTCCTCGAACAACCTATGTCTTTCACCCAGTGGAGATTAGCTCAAGAACATTTATGTCTTCTTGACATGTGGAGCGCAACCCAGATGTATTACGTCCATTGGTCAACTTCCGTCTTCTTGACATGTGGAGAGCATCCCAAGAGCATCTGCATCTTCCACTCAGTGTAGAGCAGCCCAGATCTCCTACGTCTTCCTTACATGTAGAGAGTAGCCCAAGGACATTTGCATATTCCACCCAATGGAGAGCAGCCCAGATGTATTACGACCGTTGTACCAACAACGTCTTCTTGACATTTGGAGAGAAGCCCAAGAGCATTTGCGTCTTCCACCTAGTGGAGAGCAACCCAAATCAACTGTGTCTTCCTGACTTGGAGAGAGCATCCCAGGTGCACTTGCGTCTTCTTGACATGTCACATCACTCCCTCTTTGAAGGAACATTGATCTGGATAACTCCAAGCTTCTCCCTGAAGTACTCAAACTTCACTTTTCCTAGCGGTTCACTTTTTCTAGCGGCTTTGTTTGTCTCCACATTCCTCTCTGCACCATATCCCAAATATAGTGAAACTTGATCTCAATATGCTTCAACTTGTCATGGAACACTGGATTCTCTGACAACTTCACACAACTCTGGTTGTCACAGAGGATACAAGTCACCTCTAACTCGAGATCAAACAATTCTGATAGAGTAGCTTCCGGAGCCATAATGCCTCACAACTAGCCGAACACACTGCAATGTACTTTGCTTCGGCAGTACTCAATGCCACACTTGATTGCTTCCTGCTAAACCAGGAGATCATACCGGATCCCAAACTGAAGCAGCATCTTGAAATACTCCTCCCATCTTTGGCATTGCCTTCCCAATCTGAATCCACATAAACCATGCAAGTTGATCCTTCACATACTTGAGCCCATACTCAATTGTAACCCTCAGGCACCTCAATACATGATTTGCAACAACCAGGTGAACACATCTCGGATCTGTCAAAAACTGGCTCAATGTGTTCACAGCAAAGCATATGTCTGGCCTCATGTGGGTCAAGTACATTAGCAACCCGATCATTTGTCTATACATCGTTGCATCAATTGTTACTAAAGTAGAATCACATAATGACTTCAAGTTCGATGCCATGGGTGTGGCAAAGGCCTTACAATCCATCATCTCGAACCTCTTCACGATCTCGACCGCATATTTTCCTTGGATAAGGAAAGTCTCTTCTGAATTTTGTCACACTTCTAATTTCAAGAATAGTGTCAAGATTCTTATAGTCACTCCCTCTGAAATGGAGCACCATCCTCTCTCTATATCTTGTACTCTCTGCATCAAGACATTCTTTACGGGAGTGATGGGTAATCTCCTCTGTTGTTGATCATCTATGTCGTCTCTCAAGGTCGCTGGATACCAAGATCCTCCATCTCAAACTTTGTCGAGAGTTCCTCTTGCACCCATCTATGATCTTCTTGTCCTCCGTAGGATTCCATCTTCAACCCTGTAGCAAAGGTTGAGATCCCCATAACTCTAGGTGATCCTCAAGCTCCTCATGTAACTATATGTACTGTACCATGGGTGCCTTCTAAGCCTGTACAAAGCCTTATGCACACATGTGGTTCTCCGTAGAGAGTATCGAGTCCTGGATGTTGCTAGATATCCACTTCTACTTCACTAAAGAAGTATGTCTGGTTAATGGAGCAAGTATCTCACCATAATCGACTCCCTCGTTCTAAGGGAGACCACAAACCTTACTTTGTATTTCTCGATGTTGCCATCTGCTGCATGCTTGATCTTGTAGATTCTCTTGGAAGACACTACAGACTTCCCTTCAAGTTTCGGAACCACATCCCAGACATCATTCTTCATGATCAATCGGTACTCTTTAATCTTAGCATCCTTCCATTCTTTCTTCCCGGCTGCTTCTTCATAGCTGGAAGGCTTTGCATCAATGATGTCACACAATAGTGCCACATAACTGGAGTGTGTCTGAGTCCTCTTTATCTCTCTAGAAGTCTCATCTGGAACAGCATACTTCTCTGCATCATGGATGACCTCTCGTGCCCAAGCTAGTCCTCTCTTCTGGGTGTTCGCCTCTTGGGGTGGATCTACAAGTCTCTATGGCTCCATCATCTCATGATCATCATGTTCTTTTGAAGTCCCCTCTTCTATAACTGTGCCTCTGAATCTGGGAGCTTCAGGTTCTTCTTCATGTGCTTCATCTAAGTAAATCTACTTTGAGTCTTATGGATGAACCGTCATCACTTGTTCTTCATCATTCTTCTCTTGTAGGTGATTGCACACGATCTTTCCTACAAGTCAAATTTAGTTGCATTATTAGGAACATTTCATAGCTTACAAAACATAATAATAATGACAAATTCTTATGAATAAAGACATATGCCACACAATCATGCAACTATCTTAGCCAATGCTTCAACATAACATTCATCCATATCCCGTATACATATGGTAACTTTCTAAATGCCTTCCATCTCTACCAAAACAATATTAAGAGCATGCACTACTCCCAACATGTCAGCAAAGAGGTTTCATTCTAGATAAGTAGCAATGCAATGTTGTACAGCACCATAGGCCACTTACCCATCACATGCATATTAGTAGTATATTGTTCATGCATATAGTATATATTTGGCACAAATTTCGAGACAAAATTGGTTGAGATAAATATTGTTATAAATTTGTCTTAGTTTGCCTGAAATAATAGAAATTCTCTCTGAACAAGTTTTCCCTTCAGGGTTTTATCCTGGACCATTATGGTCAAAAATCACCAAGTAAATTTCATGTCTGTGTGGTTGTTATAGTTTTCTGAGGTTAAATGTTTGGCTATCATAAAAATTTCTGAGTTAGAAAAACTTGAAAATTTTTCCATGTGTTTCAAGAAATTTCATTTTTATGCAAGCAAAGTGATTTTGCTATGATGGGGTTTGGGTATTAAACTTTATGATAAAAACCAACTTCAAACCGGGTTGGGGAATACAAAAATTTTCAAATTCTCGAAGTGCATCGCAAACCACCTAACTAGGAGATAATGACAATGGTTGTTAGGTTGTTAGCTAAGGATAACATGTTTATATCGTTTCAAATCAATAAAAGGTATTCTGGAGACCTGTCACCACACTGTAGTTACTTCGTGTATTATAATTTTCAAATACTTTAACAGCATAATGTCCCACCTTGTGAGAAATTCCTTCACCAGTCAAATTGACTGAAGAGTTGTGTCAATAGTTGATCCAGGAGGATCTCAGAAGGTTAGAATTTTAAACTCAGCATCTCTCAGCAAAAATTGCATTGGTTGTGAAGACCTTGTCGAGCCTATTCCAACGGCACAAACGGCACCTCAAACAGAGTCCGGATGAAGAAACTACGACATTTTGAAGCTTAGACCAAACAGGTTATTTCACTGCAAAAATGGGCAAAAGGGTGCCACCTGGCATGTACGGCGTTGACGTGGAAAAGGTAGATGATGACATGTGGCAAGCAACAATGATTTGGCAATACGATGACATGCCGACTAGGCATGAGTTGGCGTTGGCATGGACCAATCGGGGGTTGCCACATGGCGGCTCCCTATTGGCCAAGAAGTGTTTTACCAAAAGTTTATGGAGTCCATGGGACTCGACCCCGTGACCCCCTGCTTTCCAACTCTACGCCTTAACCATTGCACCATTGTTGTTCCTTGTTAAAGCACTTGGAGAAAATAATATTGAAGTTTTAAAGGGGCTCATTTATGGCAAAAAGTGGGGCGTGGAGCCCGTGGACCAGCCCACAGGGCTCCTGCCACCAATCTTTCCACAATATCCACCTGATCGCAAAAGGAGAGGGGCCCGAGGGATACCCTCATGGCACTTGGTTACAACCACCGCTCCCCTCCTCCCATTACAACGGCCCCATGGAACATGCCTCCCATTTAGAGTACATGGGATATTTGAAACTTTGGTTATGGGTTCATAAGTGGGTTTTAAAGCCTACAAATATTATAACATATGTAATGTGGTTTCGACTTGTGGTTGGTATAGTTTTAAACCATAACCAACTATATGGTTGGAATATTAGAAGGGGTGCAACCACTATGCCATTTATATAAACAAGTTGTAACCACATGATAAAGGAGAGCCAACGAACGAGCAACCAAGACTTTGGATTGTAATTACATGACAATTTAAGAAGTAACCAAAAACATCATGAGGAACATGTGAAAGGGGTCACTTAACACTAAATAAACTCCTCATTCGCCATTGTGAGGCATCCATTTTTTATAGAGAATCCATATTTTGGTGGAGAACTCCATTGTTGAGGAGAGATTTGGAGAGAGTCTTTGTGAAAGTTTCAAGAGTGCTTGGAAACTTTGCTCTCCTTATAGCCATTATTTGGCAAAAGAGAGGAAGGTGTTGTTGTAGCTTTTGTAAGAAGGTGGGGGTACTATACTCGTTTTTCATCGTCTCCACATTCGGAGTTGCTATTGCAACCCATTTGTGGCTTCAAGCAACTGTTTCTCTCCTTTTTCAGCCACCAAGGTATCGATCTATTTTCCCATCATTATTTGCTGAGATTATAAACTGACCTCTCCATTTGAGAAGCAGGTACGAAGACATAGTTCCTTTAGAACGAACTCCGGTATCATATGGTGTCTACTTTTCATGTGTGTTCTTTATCTTTTATCCATATGTTACTTCCTATGAGCTTTTGAGCTTCTTTCACATTCTTTGTATGCAATTCAATTTATAAGTCATAGAACAAAAACACCTTGGATCAAGTGGTATTAGAACAGGGCTCTTTGACATCAAATGTGAGTGTGAATGTTTGCTAGAGCCAAGATCAAAGTTGTCTTCCTACAACCCCGAGATTGGGCGTGCACAAAGAAGAAGAAATATGGGAGATGATGATCTTCGCTCAGAAATAGAGAAGAACTTCCACAAGATCCTCTACCAGATGGCAGACAAGGTAGAAAAACTTTTTGCAGATTATGAGAAGAGAATGCCAAATGAGAAGAAGCCAAAAGAAGAAGAGAATGCTTCAGTGAATCAAGAGGGTGGAGGAAAAACTCCTCCTACTCCATCATCCCCACCATCCTCAAGTTCAAGCTCAAGTTTGAGTTCTTCCTCTTCTCATCATTCTCTTCATCTAAAGGCTCCTCAAAAAGAACCTCCTAGAAGACCATTGTTGAAGCTTGACGTGAAGTTCAACTTGCCTATGTTCAATGGAGAATCAAATGCTGAGAAGTTAAACAATTGCATAAGACAAATCGAAGTGTATTGCCGAGTCTAACAGATCAAAGAGGAGGAGGTGAAGATTCAGCTAGCATCTCTTCGGTTGGAAGGCACAACCCTTGTTTGGTGGGAAAGCAAGCTTCAGAAAGGTAGTAAACATATGGGTAATCTCCTTTCGTCATCGTCTGCTTTTGTATATGCTTTACGTAATCAATTTTAACCATTGGGCTATGTGCAAAAAGCAATGATGGATTGGCAAAGTTTTAGACAAAGTAAAGGTCAGAGTGTTCAAAATTTTACTAGAGCGTTTAGAAAGAAAGCACTTGAGTTAAATGTTGCTTTAGATGCTCTTGACACTCTTTTCAGGTATATTGGTTCTCTTCACCATTATCTTCGCCATACTTTGTTATCATTGCATACTACCAATTTGGATGAAGCAAGTGTGCAAGCCATTCATCTTGAAAGTAGGGGAAAGTATGTGCAAGAAGAAGATCCATCCAAGCATTAAGAAGACCACTTCAAAGGAAAGAGAAAGGATAAAAGAACAGCTACAACAAAGAAGAAAGCGCTCCCTTGCACTCATTGTGAGGCAGATGGGCATGATGAAGAGCATTGTTGGAAGCTACATCTAGAATTAAGAGCGAAGACGTTTGGAGGCAAAGGAAAGAAGAAGATTGTTGCTACAGTACAAGAAGACGGGTTCTGACTCAGGAGATGAGACGAAGATTGCAGCCATTGGAGTTCAAGGTAAAAGCTCTCTTTATGATGGTTCAAGTTCTAAAAATGTTTCTAAAGTTAATGATAAAAGAAGTAAGTTGCTTCATATAAGAATTGTGTCTAAACATAGAAAGATAGATACACTATTTGATCTAGGTTCTCAGGCTAACTTGATTTCAGAATCAATTGTTAAGAAGTTGGGTCTAGAGACAACGTCTCATCCCAAACCTTATCCTCTTGGTTGGGTTTGTGATAATACAAAGCTACACGTCACTAAATAGTGTAGAGTTAGATTTGTCATTACTTCAAAGTTGATTGATGAGGTTGATCTAGATGTTGTGCCTCTTAATATTTGTGGCATTGTATTGGGAAGCCCATATTTGTATGATCGAAAAGCAATCTTTTTCCATCATGAGAACAAGTACCATCTCACAAAAGATGGGGTGTAATACATTGGGAGAGCTCACAGCATGAAGGATAGCTCATCACTTGTTACTGCAAGATCGATGAAAAGTGTGGTTAATGCCAACAAGCCCTTTGTGCTTGCAGCTGCAAAAGAAAAACAACCTGAAGAGTCCCATGATGTTGTTGATCCTTGTCCTAATGATGTAGTGCTTGATAAGGGACAAAACTATCAATGGGGAAGTAAGTAGCAAGAAGCTTTCAACATCACGGAAGAGAAGATCAGTCCAGCCTCGACATCAGCCTTGCCAGATCTTCAATGACCATCCAACGTGAGGAAATTTAGCTTATAGGACAAGCTACTCTACCTCTTTCGTATTCTTTGTATTCTTCCCTTTGTTAATGCACAAGCTTATGCTTCTCATGTAACTAGGCATTTTGGGATTGTAGTACAATTGTATTGGATGGGAATCATGCATGTAAAGGGGTGTGAGATGTGCTTTTGTAAGCCCACTAATAGAAAATTGGGGCTACGCACACCACTTCCTAGTTTCTCTCATCCTTGGGGTAGTTTCTTCATGGATTTTGTAAGGGGATCACATATGTCAAAGGTGGTCCATTTCATACAATAGGAATTCCAAGAACATTACAGATCTAGATGGATCGAGAAGGGAGTGAGGGATCAATCCTCTCACTTATGTGATGATTGTTAAGGCTTTTGGAGGCCCAAAAAGCTTCTCAATGGGGAGGATACTTAAAAGGTCAAAATTTTAAACCCAACATCTCTCAACAAAAATGGCACGGTTGTGAAGAGCTTGTCGAGTGAATTCCAACGGCGCAAACAACAACTCAAACAGAGTTTGGATGAGGAAACTACGATGTGCTGAAGTTTCAACCAAACAAGTAATTTCACTGCATAAATGGGCAAAAAGGGTGCCACGTGGCACCACTACAAGGGTTCCACATGGTCTATACAACGCTGACATGGCAAAGGTAGATGATGACACATGGCAAGCAATGATGATTTAGCAGTATGATAGCAGGCCGACTCGCATGAGTTGGCGCTAACATGGACCAATATAGGGCTCCCAAGTGGCAACTCTTGGTTGGCCAAGGCGTGTTTTACCAAAGGTTTATGGAGTCCATGGGAGCCCATGGCCCAGCTCACGGGGCTCCCGCCACCGTTCTTTCCACAATTTCCATGTGATAGCAAAAGGAGAGGGGCCCGAGGGATACCCTTGTGGCGTTTGGTTACAACCGTCGCTCCCCTCCTCCCATTGCAATAGCCCAATGGCGCTTACCATTTAGAACACATGGGATATGTAAAGCTTTGGTTATGGGTTCATGGGTGGGTTTTAAAGCCTACAAATATTATAACATATGTAATGTGGTTTCGACTTGTGGTTGGTATAGTTTTAAACTATAACCAACTATATGGTTGTAATATTAAAAGGGGTGCACCCACTATGTCATTTATATAGACAAGTTGTAACCACATGATAAAGGAGAGACAACGAATGAGGAACCAAGACTTGGGATTGTAATTACATGCCAATTTAAGAAGTAACCAAAAACATCATGAGGAACACGTGAAAGGGGTCACTTAACACTGTATAAACCCCCTCATTTACCATTGTGAGGCATCCATTTTTTTGTAGAGAGGATCCATATTTTGGTGGAGAACTCCACTGTTGAGGAGAGCGTTGGAGAGAGTCTTTGTGAGAGTTTGAGTGCTTGGAGACTTTGTCCTCCTTATAGCCATTATTGGGAAAAAGAGACGAAGAAGTTGTTGTAGCTTTTGTAAGAAGGTGGGGGGGTACTTATACTCTTTTTTCAGTGTCTTCACATTATGGAGTTCCTGGTGCAACCCGTCCGTGGCTTCAAGCAACTGTTTATCTCCTTTTTCAGCCACCAAGTTATCGATGTATCATTGTCGGGTATTTTGCCATCATTATTTGTCGAGATTATAAACTGACCCCTCCATTTGAGAAGCAGGTCCGAGGACGTAGTTCCTTTAGAACGAACTCTGTTATCATATGGTGTCTATGTGCTTTTGAGCTCCATATGTTACTTCCTATGTGCTTTTGAGCTTCATTCACATTCTTTGTATGCAATTCAATTTATAAGTCATAGAACAAAAACATCATGGATCAATAGTTTTGGGCCTGCTTGTAGCCATTGTGTTATGTCAAGTAAGATCACCAACTACACCTCTCTTATTTGACCAAGCATGCTATGACAGATCAATTTCAAACCACTTATGCTTTTCTAATAGTGTGATCCAATTATTTCCCTTCCCCCTTTTAATACTTCAAGTTACAAAGAGAATTAGATAAAGGCTTGCCAAAGAAAAAATTAACTATTAGTCAAGTGTAGAAAGTGTACATATTTGGGTGCAGTTCCTCAACTTGTCCTTGAAAGGTCCATAGAAATAAGGTGCAATGGAAAGTGTGTTATGCCACTATCTTTAAAGAATGGTAACACAGAAGTGTACTTGGCCAAGGCTTTTTGAAAAGTTATAAGTTCTACATGTACCCAATAGTATTGTACTTTCTTTGTAATGTTTTGTATTTAAGATTTTCCTCAATCAGATCATTCATTTTGAACATCTTATGATTTACCCAATTTGACAATCTAATGGGTATGCTCAAAAGCTCATATAAGACATAGAAGAGCATCATATCAATAGAAGTTTTATTTTACAAATATTCAACAATCTGTGGATAGACTTCTTCCAATACTATTTATAATTTTATTATAGGAATAATGCTAGGGATGTCTTCTGCATTGCATAACAGTCTTCTCCTATGTGGAATGTGTAATACTTGACAAAATAAAGATCATGTATCATAGTCTTCTCATGCTTTGGGATATATGCCCTTTGTAAGAAAAGCCTCACAAATGGATGAGTTTTTCCTTTTTTATTTGTATGATAGGAACTTTAAGAATGGAATGCCCTTTTTTGTTTAATATGTGCCTTCTTGTGATTGGCATCCCCGATTTCGCTTCACAAATATAGAAAAGAAACGATAAGATAATTTTATTAATGTCCAACAAATGACCACAACAGTAGGTCAACAGGAGTGTGTGATACTATGATAACAATACAAAGGGGGACATTAAAAGTAGCTCCTATAAAAGGCTAAAAGAAAGACTCAAACCAAACCCTAGTTCTATAAATGGATAGCCGATCCTGGAGAAAAATAAACAAGAAAAGATATGAAGAGAGCTGGTCCAAGAAAGGAAAATGTATAAAGGAAGTGCATCCAAGAGCTATGATGCAAAAATGGTGAAACCGACACTATCATAGGCCACTAAAAGCACTGGAAATACTAGAAGCATTGCAAGTATCTCTCTTACCATTCGAGGTCAACTGAAGGAAGCTCAAAAGAGTACTTCGTCTAGAGGAAGAGCTAGAAGAGGAACTGCAATGGATAGTGTGTCGCTGCCTAGATGAAGTCATCCGGCTTTCAGGATGGCACCGAGAGTGTCCCCATCAATAGTGTTGGGCAGAGGTAGAGGTGGATCATCGTGTCTTAACTGAGCATTCAATATATGTGCAACCATTTTTTTGTCTCTTAGTGCCCCTAGAAGAGAAAAGCACCAGAGAGAAGGAAGTGATCCACTAAGTGGAGCTTGGTCCTAACTGAGAATGTCATTGGAGGGTGAAGGAGCAAAGCCAGAGGACCTCTTGCAAGTGTAAGGCTAAACATCTATGATCGGGGCATCTAAAGAATCTAATCAAAGTCTGGAGCTTTGTGAAAAGGTCCCTGAAGAGACAATGAAATCGTCTATGGAACTCATAATAGATAGGGCATCGAAAGATGAAGTGCTCCTCAGTCTCAGCCTCACGAACGTGGCATACCTAGTAGATCCTGTCTGAATGGTCAAGCTAATGATCTATCTTTACCCGAAGACAATGAGAGCCCACTCTAAACTGGCCTAAAGGAATACGAAGAGCATGTGCCCAATGGTGGAATGTGTAGGGGGGTCGAACAATGAGACCATCCCTTAGATCCAAAAAGTGTATAGCATAGAAGGCCATCTTGGGAGATAACACCCCCCCCATCGAAGGGTTGATCCAAGTAACCTGCATAAAATACTTGTAAATGTCATCTCTAATGAATTTGTCCAGCTCCTGCTTGGGTAGGTAAGAGGTAGCCAAGCGTGTCCAAGGAATAACCAAATGGGTAAAGTTGGTCCATCGCAATACCAACCGATGCTAAAAGATCTGCAACACCTGCAAACCAACATCTAGAGTGGCCTGAAGGGCTAGCTGAGGTAATGGACCTTGAAGTGAGATAGGCCAAGTATGGGAAACGATCGCACCCCTTCACTGTCTCGACGACAAGACTGAATAGCCTGAAGTCGAAAAGGTCAAGCACCAAATTCTGCAAGTACAATCGACTGACATACTATCTATTTACATATGATGATGCGACAAAGGAGGAGGATTTGCACTCTCTGTTGAGGCCCATTTACAGTTAAGTAGGCATGGCCCCCACACCTCAAAGCCATAGAGGGATATGGATTGGATGAGGGTATCCATGAGAGATCAAAGACGTCTCTCATCACCTGTAAACTGAAATGAGGTCCTGTGAACTGAACCCCCACAAAGTTATAAGTGCTAAGTGATCTCGACCTCCTCCCCTCTAAAGAAGAAATGAAGATCAGTGAGGAGCCTCTTCGATCCACTCAAGATCATACGCTTGGATTCACCCAAGTTCACTGTCAATTGGCAAAGATGACAAAAGAGAGTCAAGGCATCTAACTATCTCTGCAAACCCTCCAATGATGAAGCCAAGAGGACCACACCGTCAACGAAGAGAAAAATAGAGATCAAGACCTAGTGGAGAAGGAACCCATCATCGTCCTGAATGTGTTCCTATAAGAAAGACTCTAGCTCATCAATGTAAATCCCAAATAGAGTGGGGAAGAGTGGACACCCCTTCTTAACCCCAATGGTGCTCCTGATGAATAATGAAATCTCGTGGGTCGTACGAAGACTACCAAGGACTGACTCATATAATCTCATAATGGCAGTCAAAAGGGTCTTAAAAATGCCAATGTCTCGGAGCATTTGCAATAATGCAACTCTAGGGATAGAGTCGAAATCCTTCCAAAAGTCTACAAAGCAACAGTAGACTTTCAAAGAGTGGTGATGTGCCTCCTCGATGATGGATTAAAGCATAAGAATGTGATCAATGGTCTAGTGTCACGGTCTGAAGCCCACCTGTCCTCTAGCTCTGAGTTGTCTCCTCTCAAGCTCCCCAGAAAGCTACATATGGAGGACTCTAGCATATAACTTGAAGAAAGTGTGGCCAACCATGATCATTTTGTAGTTATTGGGATCGGTACTAGAGCCTAATTTATGAATCAGGTGAATAATATGATGTGATCACAGTTCAGGGAAGCCAATACAAACTTATGTCACACGGTTCATAGGATTTCAACCTTGATGTTTGAAATCCTGTGAACCTCGAAAAAAAGGTCAAGTTTGTTGAGGTTCAAGTTGATGTTCGGTAAAAAATTCACGGCTTCTAAGGTGTAGCTTCTATTCCATGCTATGCTTTTCATCTTGACGACAAAAAGATTATGGTTGGCATGGTCTATGTGCTGACGAGCATGCTTTTCTTAGCCGACAAGTGTGCACATGCAAATACGAGTTGATGAAATTCCTGGGACACATTGCATAGGTGTAAAATCTTATTTCTCAGCCAGCGAAATCCAAAGACACGATGTGCACTACGCAGGCATTTCAAAGCTTCCCTTGAACTCGGTTCGGTTTTCGTATGCTTTGCATTTTATTCATAGTGCAAACTGCAAACTTCAAAGCCCGAGCCAAAAGTTACAAGTGATTTAACGGTACATTACAACACATTTAATGGCGAGGGGATACTATTCTCGTTTCATTTTTGTTTTAGTTCTAGATTATATATCAAATGTTTTCTAATAGATCATATATAATATTAATATATTAATTTTTTTATATAATTAATTATTTGGTTTTAGTTATACATTATATATTAAATGTTTTAAAATAGATTATATATTACATATTGATGTTTTTTATATATTATATATTAATTAGAATGTTATAAAGTAATTTATATAGAATATAAAAATACATTTGCTATGTTAATATATTATAAAATATATATATATATATTTAAAATATGTATATAGACGAATTTAATGGCGAACCTCATCCGAACCTCATTGGAAAATTTGAATTCGAACCAAACTTCAAACTTATCGAACCTGAACCCGAACCTGAAACAAATCGACCAAGTGACAATCGAGTGCTCGAAGGCCATGTTTGAATAGTTCAACCCATAGTTACATATATCGGCGATATATCGCGAGTCAATGGAGCCGGCGATATATCGCCATCAAAATATCACGATATTTTCCCGATTTTTCAATATATCGCGACACATTAAAATATCGCGATAAATTCCGAATATATCGCAATTCGATGGAAAATATCGGCCTGCTCATAAAAAATTAGTTTTTTTCGCCATAAAGAGGCCGCGGACGGGTTTTTCTGGTTCATTTGGACTTTGCGGCTTGGAGGAAGTGGAGCACTGACGTCTTGGGCGATTTTCTACAAAAGAGGAAGGGGGCAAAGGCAAACCATCAAGCTTCCATTGCATTTGCCATCTAATCAGGTATGTATTCTTTGAAGTTTGAACTTTCATTCTTTTTTTTTTGCTTGAGATTTGTTGGTTAATGTAGATTTAATGTAGGGTTTAGGTTTAGATTTAGTGTAGGGTGTAGATTTGCCATTACAATCATAGCCTATAGGGTTTTATCCTTTTAGGTAGGCCACCCTCCATTTCTTTAATTGTTTTAATAATTTCATTGTTTTCAAAATTTTAAAGAAGAACATTTTAAAATTTATTCATTTTTGTTTGTTTGTTGTGGCATAGGTGACACAATGCCAAAGCCATTGGATCCAATGTGGGAGTATGGGCAGCCAATTGACCATAATAATCGGCAAAGGTTGAATTGCAAACTAGGTGGGAAGGATATTTCTGGTGGAATTAGCTGCTTGAAATACCACCTTGCCAAAATTGTTGGGCATGAAGTGAATGTTTGTCCTGCTCTTACCCCAGAAGTGATGCGTATTGCAAACCAATCCATTCTTGACATGGCTAAGAAGAGGGACGAGAAGGAGGAATTCAGAAATGAACTTGCATCTAGAACACAGTCACGAACCATGGGAGCCACAAGTGACATGCATTCCTTCTCCTCATCTACACGACCCCCACATTCCACTATGCCTTCTTCAACCTCACCTTATGTGGCATCGTATTCGAGGCAACCTTCTGTTCGAACCATGCTCAAACAAAGGGAGAAGGAAGAGGAGGATAGAGTTGTGACAAAATGTTTTCTATGGGGTGATGTGCCTTTCAACATCGCCAAAAACAACCCCTACTATCATGCCATGTTTCAAGCTACTGGCGCTATTGGTCCAGATTATAGGGGGCCTTCCTATAATGATTTGAGAGGGAGACTCCTTGATGAGGAGAAAGTTGATTGCACCCGAAGATTAGATGAGCTCAGACAGTCATGGGCGGCCACCTGTTGCAGTGTTATGTCAGATGGATGGACTGATGGGAAGGGCAGATCCATTATCAATTTCTTGGTCAATTGTCCCAGGGGGACAGTTTTTATCAAATTTGTCGATGCATCTCCCTATGTTAAAGATGCACACTTATTATGTGATTTGCTGGATAAGTTTATCCAAGAGATAGGTCCACAATATGTTGTCCAACTCATTACAAACAACGTTGCCAATTATGTTGCTGCTGGGAGGATGCTTATGGAGAGGTATGCAAGCTTGTATTGGACTCCTTGTGCTGCCCATTGCATTGATTTGATGCTGGAGGACATGGGAAAACTTCCTTGGATCAAAGAAGTCATTGATTAAGCTCGGAGTGTGACAAAATATATATACAATCATACATATGTTCCTTCACTCATGAGACGCTTCACGGGAAACAAGGAGCTGCTGCGGCCTACAATCACACGATTCGCCACTTCCTTCATTTCTCTTCAATCTATGCATAAGGTTATGATGGAGTTGCAGCAGATGTTTCTTTCTAATGAGTGGGCATCTTGTGTCTATAGCACCAAACAAGATGGGCAAGCCATTGCTTGAATGGTGCAATTTGATTTGACATTTTTGGCACGATTGGAGGAGGTATGTGCCATCAGTGAACCTTTGGTAAAGGTTCTTCGTTTGGTTGATGGTGAAAAGCCTACAATGGGCTACTTGTATGAGGCCATGGATAGGGCCAAGGAAGATATCCATCACTACTATGAGGACAAGGGGGAGGTGGGACTCACAAGACGAGCTGAACTATGGAGTGTGATTGATGAACGATGGAATAATACTCTCCATCATCCCATTCATGCAACAGGGCTCTACCTCAACCCTGCTTTCTCTTATACATGTGGCTTTCAGTTTGATGCTGAGGTCATGGATGGCTTTTTCCACTGTGTTCAGAGGATGGTGTTAACTCCCTCTGAGTGCGTAGAGATTTCTAGACAGATGGAGATCTATCGGATGTCAGGTGGCACTTTTGGCTATGACATGGCTGTCCATGATAGAACCACAAGGATGCCAGGTACAATTTGTTTAAAACTTTCACATTTTGATCTCTTAGATTCTTAATTAATTAGTATTACCCTTTCATTTCTATGTTTTTTACTTGGTAAAAATTTAATACATTGTAATTTGTAATTTGAATTTTGTCTTACCGTTTACCTTCCTTGTTTTCTTTGTAGATGTGTGGTGGACTAACTATGGTCGCAGAGTCCCAGAGTTGCAAAAACTTGCCATTAGAGTGCTAAGTCAAAGTTGCAGCTCATCAGGGTGTGAGCACAATTGGAGTGTCTTTGAGAAGATACACTCCAAGAAGCGCAGAAGGTTAGAATTTTCAATTTAGAAATCTTAAAGTTTAAACTTAAACTTATAATCTTTGCTTCTTTATAATTTTATTAATTTTAAATATAATTTATTACAATTTTGAATTTGAATTTATCATCATTTATCACCCCCTAACTATGGATCTCATACTAATGCATGTTACTTTCTCAGCGCCTTAATGACATGGTTTATGTCTACTACAATCTAAGGTTGCGGGTGAAACAAATTGAGAAAGTGCCCAATTCAGATGCCATTTCATTGGATGACATTGACACTACCAGCAAATGGAGGGTGGAGACGGAGGATCCTGTGATGGACGAGGCACCCGAATGGTTGGAGGAAGAGGAGGATGATGATGCAGATCCGTCGGAGGAGGAGGGGGAAGAGGGGGATGTCGATGTTCCACTTCCAGAGGATGACTATGACTATGAGGACATTGAGGAGGAGGTTGATACTCATTTGCAGCGCCGACCAACTCCAATGCCACCACCTCCACAGAGTCATACAGTTGGGACTGGGAGGAGACAGCTCACATTCACCTCCCCCTCATCCACAACATCTACTCGAGCAGTTGGAGGTTCTAGTTCCACCCCAGGCTCATCTAGACTACCTCCACGACCACCTACTGCTTTTAGAGGAAGAGTGGTGCCAATGCCCTTGACCCGTAAAAGGGGTAGATTTATTAGAGGATCATCCTCAGGGAGTCGATGACTTGATTCCTATTATTTATCATTGTACTATCATACTATGTTGGTGTCCTTTGTCTAGACTCTATAGACTATCTAAATGCCTCATGAGTCATGATGATTCATCTCTTGAGAGACATTTATTTTGATCATTTGATGTGATTTTCTATCATTCCATCAAGAACACATTTCAGTATTTTCAGTATTTTGATGCTTTATACTATATAGTCAAACTCGATATTTGATCATGATCCACCATTTGACATATTATGCATCTTATATATGAGTTGTATTTTAAATTTTAATATTTATGTGGAAATGTGTTTATTTGATGTTGTTACTTTAGATGTTAAAAAAATTGAAGAAAAATGTTTATTTTTGTAATTTTTAATGCAAAACGACATTTGCCGATATTTTCCGATATTTTCGCCGTTGCTGCCGATAAGTTTCATTTCGGACCCCCGACGATATATTCGCCGACACGATATATGTAACTTTGGTTCACAACCTGGAACCCTTCCTTGTCTGCTGCTCTACTAGAACTTATGGCCCAAACAACCTCCCGGACATAATGGGGGTGAATAAGTAACAAGAGGGGGTAAAAAGGTAATCTAGATAAGGGGTTTCCCTAGGATGTCACAGAGGGAAGAAGTGTGGGAGAACATGGCTTTTTGGATCAAGATCAAATGGGAGATGGGAGTGGCGGGGTAAGATGGTACGCCAGAATTATTTGGGGAATGGATAAGGGAAGTACTCAACTCACATCGCCTACAAGAGATGAAAAGGTGTTTCTTGTGGCGAAGGAGACAACAGTAGGAAGCTTTGAGAACTAGGTAGGAGGGGTGACCATGGTTTAAGGCATGCCGAAGATGGGTGAGGAGATGCTTTTGATTATTGTCCTACTGTTACGAACACAAATAATACTAACAGATTGAGTATAGATCATAGGATAATTAACTAACAAAAGATTAGAGTTATTTATGAATGGACATGAATTCTAATGGTCATGTCTCTCGAAGGGTTATATCAGATATCTATTGCAAACAATATCATCATTGTTTACAATTCAATCATTATTCCATATATCTTTAAATACGCATTGCCAATTCTAATTGAACAGGGGTTGTTCCTAATGTTTCCGCCGCCACATTGGTATCAAAGCAAGCCAGAAACCAACCGTACGATCTACATCATCTGTATTGTCTGCAACCATCCGTACAACACTTCAACAGACGTCCATACAATGCCAGCTCCTCCTCCACCGTCAATTCTCATTGTCGTCCATACATCAGTATCTCACTGGTACATTCACATCCAGTCCATACTCTCCCGCGTTCCTTTCTTCGCGTTTGTCCAGCCAGCCACATTCAAACATGTCCATACTTAGCCACCAATTACCTACCACCCTTTTGTACAATTCATACTCTATCATCATTTCCATACGTTGCATGTACGTACATCCTTGTCCCTACGCACAATCAACGCTTGTCCGTACACATTTGCTTTCGTACACTTTTTAATTGTACGACCACCTTTAGGCGATAGGTCACGACCCCTCAAACCTTTAATTTCAATTTTTGTTTTCTTAATAAACTTACCTTATTAATAAGTCTTTAGCAAGTCACCTTATTAATAAAAAGTTGGTTAACATGAAAGTCGGCTTGAAGTATGAGTGACTTTACCAAAAGAACAACGTTAAAAACTTTTTTAAGAGTTTCCTTTATATCTTCTTTTTTTATCTTTATAAATAGATTATATATAAAGTGAAATTAAAAGGGTTGGGGTCCACTAAGAAAATAAACAAACCCCAAGATGGTTAATACTGAAGAATTACAAGCCAACCTAAATTGTTATAGAGATGAAGCCAACAACGTAAGACATCATCTCGATAATGTTGAGAAAAGTCAAAAAGAATTAACCGAAGAACAAAATGAGTTAAAAGAAAAAATGGATCAATTATTAGAAAGTGAGAAGAAAATTGACAAATTCATCGAACAACTATAAAGTCAAACGAGCAATGCAGAGAAGGATGAAGCAACAAAGAGACTTGATGATCACAATGAAAGAATTGAGCAATTGACCAAACGAGTAGATGCATAATTTGCAAAACCCTTAACCTACCAAAGACCACCACCAAGTATAGAATCGCAAAGTCCAAGAGATTGAAGACATCAAGAATCACCAGAAAGATTTAATTCAAGCAGTATGCATAATTCAATATTTCAGAAATTTAAAAAGAGTTACCGAAGTATGACAGAAAGGACCATAGAGGAATTGTCATCTGGGTCAACAAAATGGAGGGTATCTTTGAATCAAACCACCTAATTGGTGAACGAGAAAAGATAATGACAACCTCCAACAACTTATGATTGGTTTCTATGGTGGAGCATAAAATGTGACCCTCGTTCTTTTCTGTGGCATTATTAAAAAGGTTCCATGATGAAGAAGATGATGACCTTTATAACAAAATCGTTCATCTTAAGTAAAAAGGGAGCATAAATTATTACACACATGAATGGGAAGTTATGGCAACAAGACAAGATGGATTCTTAGATGAACAATTGCTAAAAATGTATATGTGAGGTTAAAGGATTACAAACAAAGTGAATTAAATCTATGGAATCCCAAAACTATTGAGGATGCTAGACATACTGCAAAATTAATTGAACAAAAAAATAGGACAAGAAGGCATACTCCACCATACATGGGGGATGATGACAAACAACAACAACACAGCATAAATAATAAATGGGTAAACAAGTCTAGATATTGTGGGGACAAGTGGTCTCATGAACATAAATGTAGCAATTCTGAATCATATAAATATGAAGGTGAAAAAGATTCAGACACCTCCACCAGTGACTTCGACAAAAGCAGAAGAAGAAAGGAAAAATAATTGTCATAGATGTGGCGAAATTTGGATTATTGGGCATAAATGTGCCACTCGCTCATATTACTGCAAAATGATAAATGGGGAGGAAGTACAAGTTTTTGCAAAAGCAGATGCATCTGAATCAAATGAAAACTCACCGAAGGTGTCATTAGCCACAATCACAAGCTTTAAGCAAACTTGCAACATAGAAGAATTAAGAATGCATTATAGAGTTAAAACCCCAAAAGAAGAAATACAATTGCCCAAGATACGATATATTCCGCCCCATTTGAGAAACATTGGTAACATTAAGGATGATATATCCTTATCTCTTACGACAAAATCAGAAAGGAGGGAACCAAGGACATTAATACTTGAAGGAAATATTAAGCAATAAAGATATCACAATATTGGTGGATAATGGAAGTACAGATAATGTGATAGATGCCAAGGTTGTAAAACAACTTAATCTCTTTGTATACCCTGTGAAAAACCTAGTTGTCTCAACTATCAATAATCAAAAGGTGGAAGGAGCAGGGAAATGCCATAAAGTTTCCCTTCAAAATTTCAAATACAAGAATTGAAGCTACAAACCGGATGTTATGCCCTACCACTCAATGAATAGACATGGTGTTAGGAGTAAAATGGTGGAGTGGATGTACTTATACCACCAACCCCAAGGAACAGTTCACGGAATTCAAACGGCAAATGGCAAGGACAAAATTATAAGTTATATGTTCATTCTATATCAAGGTGCTCATCTGGTATTGCTTTGAGGACAAAGCAACTTTCAAAGGGGGTGGCAATGTTACGAACATAAATGATATTAAGTATAAATAATAGGATACTTAACTAACAAAAGACTAATAACAAAATAATTAGAGTTATTTATGAATGCACATGAATTCTAATGATCATGTCTCTTGAAGGGTCACAATGAGTATTTATATCAGAAATTTATTGTAAACAATATCATCATTTTTTACTGTTCAATATATCTATAGATATACACATTATATAATTAAACAGGCATTGTTCTTAATGTTTCAGTTGCTACACATACCACTGGTTCATGGGGACTAGGACCTAGGCTTTTGGGGGATCGGGTGGAGTGGGGGTAGGTTTCAAGGGCAGTCTCCAAAATAATAGAAGAAAGACAATTGTACTTGGCAGAGGCGAACTCAAGGGAAGCAAATCGAGATCTGAAAGGGAGCATCTAACGAAGGGTGGAAGTAAAGGTGTTGGGTTCTCCCTCAACAATGAAAATATTGGTCCGAGATGGACCCAAGGGTGGGGGAGGATGGGTCAGGGCCCGGGGGTGGGCAGGTGTCAATCTAGATGGAGAAGGAGAGGAGAACTACGAGCATGATCAACAAGAGGGATGAGGATTACAACGAAGTGATGAATGAAGGGGAGAAGGTCCTAATTGGAAAGGACATAACCCACCACACTCTGACCACCACCTTGAGGATGACAAGTGAAAGAGCAAGAAGCCAAGAAGCAAGGGGGGCTGTTAAGGATCAATAGCTTGTGGGATTCTCCAAGTTGCAAGAGGTGCCCGCAATACCCTATCGAAGGTCTCAAAATATCATCAAATGATCCATGAAGGCACACAAAAACTAAATAGATCTCCTGAACACAGAACATGTCCTCAAAGCAGTCATGCAAAGGGACCTACAGGGCTCTGGTACATGCATTAAAGTAACCCAATAGGATGACCTCTCCCACTACGGAATGTTGGATGATGCCAAAGTATATATCCAAATATGGGTCACTGTTAGGTTCGCCATGGATAGTAAATTGTGATGAAGCTAGGGGTTATGCGCAGCAAAAATCTTCAAGCTGCTAGGTGTGTACTTGGGGGAAAGTCTCACGTCAAGTACTGTTACTTGATCTTGACTCCTACGTTTAGGCAAAATTCCTAACGAAGCCAAGGGGGGTGGTCCCTAAGAAAGTGTTAACTAAGGCTCTTATGTTTTAGTTGTTAATGATGGAAATAAGTTTTTTTGGAGTTTTTCGAAGTAAAATACTGAGACAAGATTGTTGCAAAAATGATAAATATTTCACCAGTATATATATAATAACATCAACAAATAAGGATTTAGCAACAATAAAAAACTGATAATAAGTGACAGTAAAATGTTGCAAATTTACATCAATGACAATGGAGTCAATAAAAGATATAATGTTGCTGAAAAATGAAATGTTTTGCAATGAGTTCTTGGTCAGTTTTAATTATTAAAAGATGAATTGAGTTATGGGAAGGGGATTCTCAATATACTATAAAATACAGAGAATATGTCCGGAATATGATGAAGGTGGTTCTTCACTCAGAAATGTGGGATGAATCAGAGTCTCTGAGAGGTATCCAACACTACACCAACAAGGGTGTAGCCGGAAAGGATCCTAAGGTCACTATCTTGTGGTTCCCGCTTCCTTTGAAGAACTTTCCCACCATGTCAAATATTGTTACACCGGATTTTCGTAATGTTTTTGGGAGTTACTTTTAATAATGGATTCTTAAGTTAATGTGTGGAAATTAAAAAATGTCACAAATCGCTTTTGATTTCCCAACAACCAGGCAAAGCCCACATAAGGAAAGAGCATATCGAGGTTTGCGATGAAGTGTTTGTTCCAATTAAAGAAAGCAAAAATGTTGTACATGCAAACAAAATAATGACAAAATGGAACCGCAAACTAGGTGTCACTTTCTAATCATCCACCTGTAAATTTTCCTTTAATATTCAAACTAGGGCTAAACAGTGCATGCAAATCTCTACTGATAACCACACATGAATATCTTTTACAGTATGCAGCAGAATATAAAACTGAGAAATAAATCACAACATCACATCACAATATTGACACTATTATTTTGGGTATGGAAACACCCGGAAAAACCCAAGATGGGAAAACCAGTGCAGCAATTAGATCTAGATTTTATTATGAGAAAATATGGAGCATTTACAATACTGCAAATTCACCCAAACCTAGCGAATGCAGTTACACGACAGAATCACTAGGCAAAACCCCAGCTAAACCTCAGCCCAGCTGTACAAATCTAGGTGATCCTGCTGCTCGCTCCCCTGTCTTCCTAGCTAAATTCTTTGTCTGACTTTCTCTCCCTCTCTGTATCCTGTCTTTGTCGAAATACAAGTTTGTGTCCTCTCCACCAATTGATCTCTCTTTTATAACTTTAGGTAAAGCAAAATCCCTAATTTTACTTTCACTTTAACTAGTGTTTCACTAAAGTTAATAAACAATTAGATCACTTTAGTTATTTTCCAAGGTAAACTTAAGAAAAATAATTAAATACAATTGGCTTCCTAATTTAAGTCTTCTGCATGCAAGAACACATGCATGCAAGAATCTTTGTCAATAAAAAAATTGAAAATTGTGTCACTTAAAAAAGCGTCATATGATTAACGAGGGAAAAAACACTCAAGGATGATGACTTTGATGACCAAGTCCCAAGAAGGCCAGTCGTTTTACATAAGAAAGCATTATGATATGTCATTTATTACAATTCCCCCGAGGGGTGTGAACATGCAAAAAAGGGACCAGAATTGGCCCTAGTGAAACCATGGAACTTCTGAGCACCGAGTAAGAACAATTGATTTGTTCTAATCCTTGGTGGCTCACTTGAAAAATCCCCTAAGTGCAACTTAGTGGATAACATGACCATAGAAACTCTACCCCGAAGAATCTCCCGCACTAAGCATGCCACACCACCAAAACCTTGGACCCCCCTAAAGATCAGGTTTCCTGATGACAAGCGGATAACCAATGGTAACTTGTAATATCTGGAAGTGGCCTAACTGGACTCTCATGGGTCTCAGTAATAAAAAGGAGATAAGAAGAACCAAGAGCATCTTGTAGGCTTATAGCATCCCCAACAAAGACCAAAGAGACCCATTACCAGAATGTTTTAATGTCAATTTTCATACCTTCAAATGTTTAGCCTTAGTAATGATGTGAAAGTACTTCATTTAGGTCACCATGGTATCAAGATAAGTAAAGGTATATTGTTATTCATAATATTTTTTTCAACCTTTATACAGTCCAACAAGACAAGCATAAAGTTATATGAAAAATATTCAACATTTGAGGCTTTCTAGAATGAGTTTCACCTAAACATTAATTAATTGAAATGTGGTTATTGTTGCCAAATTGGTTTTACAAACCGAGCACTCCCTCTAGATTTCTGAAGGCTTTGTTGTTCAGTTGAGCTACCTCCATGACCCTTTGATGCACAAGCTCCACGTTCTTCTTAGGCAACTTTGGGTTTGTTCACAGCAACTAAAGGTAAAGACAAACCATCAACTTCATGAAGTAGAGACAGATAGTCACTCCCTCTATTACTTTGTTTATTATGAGAACTGAGGTAGATACCACTGCCCCTTCGAGGATTCGAGGGGTTCACTTTCTATCTTCTTCACCTACCCCTATCATCGTCCATCACTATCCATCAAGGAGGTGGTTAGCTTTACACATCATATGCTCTAACATCCCTCAACAAAAATCATATGGATTACCTCCTTCCAACGTGTCACAACTTTTAATCATGGCAAATGCCCAGCAGATTCTGCTTAAACAGACAATCTTGGGTTCATGAAACTATTGTCCCTCAATATGTTCAACCCAACTCAAAGAGAAGGCCAGACTTGGGGACACAAGGAGGAAGTTTCCCAACAATGGCACCAACACATTACTCTAACTCATGGACATATCACCAACTTCTTCGCAATAGTTCTTCATTATTGGATGCTAAGAAAGCTTCCGCCCTACCTTCCACCTCAGCTCTAGTTTGCACTCTCATCCCAAGTGGGAATGATGTGCCCATCAGTCTAGGCCATTCCCTGGGGGGAACTATCAAACAAGCTCCTAGGGAAGACATTGTCATTCCTGGCTCTAAAAAAGATAACAACTCACCCTTCTTATTTACAGCCTATCTCTCTACTACTTCGAACTTTGTATTTTTAATTTTACTGATGACTCACCATGATGTGTAGGATTTTTTCTTGTTCCTTTAGCTTTAGTTTTTTTCTATTGTACTCAAGGGAGATCATTTTTGCAATCCCCTTATCACAATTTCCGTATGTTGTGCTTTCGAGTCCCATTGACCTAGTTTGTGTTGAAATATTGTAGCTTCGAAGAATATTCTATTGTATTTTATTATTGTAATTTTTTCGGAGATGTTTTATTCCTCCGTCGGGATGTTATTATTGTATTTGGTCATCATAGAGTCATGAGGTAAAACCTCCTTTGTAAGTCGGGTTGATAGAACCCTCCAAAAAGTAAAATATTATATTGTTTTGAGTCTTCCCATGTAAGTCAGCCCAATTAAGTTTGTTGGGGCCAACCTAGTTAGTGAAAAAGTCAAGTGGAAGATAAAGTATATATAGGAGTGATGTGCTCCTCATTTGGGCACACACTCACTTGTGTAATTCGCATAGGAGAGAGAGAGAGAGATCTGCGAGGAGAAGGAGCACTTGTTTGGGGTTTTGTCTTTGTACTTTTGATCATCTATAATGAGGAAGTTTTGTTGGGTTTTCTTCCCCTAGAGGATTTCCTAGGATAAATCTGTGTCTATCTTATCATTGTGTTTCTTTCAGTGATCCTGTATATGCTATTGTTGTGAAATTGAATTGAATACTAATGTTATCTATCTTATCATATTGAATCTTAACATGGTATCAGATCTAGCCTGAATAGGACAGCTTTCACAAGGTGAAACTCTCTCTCTTCTCCCTCTGACAATAAATTAGGGTTTCTGTCAAAGTTGGAATTTTGGAAATCTGATTACATAGGAAGTTGTGCCTCCCTAGGGCGCATCTATTGCGCCCTAGATCGAAATTTTTGGGTGGGTAGATCTCCGGGAAATTCAAACCCTAGTCTGACTTTGGCCCAAAAAACTGCAGAAATTGTAGATCAGAATTTCGCAAGTCAATTTTGAGAGGTGAAAATTTGGAATCTCCAAAAACCAAGTGTACCAGTCAATTCGCCTCAATCAAGCGCATCTACTGGTAAGGTCAGTTTTGCATTTTGAGAAATTTCATTTTTTGGTGACCTCCTGCATAAGATGACCCCAAGCACTAATCTTGAGGATAAGCTAGAAGACATAGAGAATTTTTTAGCATGGAAATATAGGATTGGCCTCATTCTTAAGGAGAATGATCTTGCCAAATATATCAAGGAAGAAGTTGCAGAACCTGAAGAGGATGAAGCTAAGGAGAAGCACAAGAAGGACCTGATTAGGGCAATGAGAATCATTGTTGATTCTATCAAAAACCACTTGATTCCTCAAATGCCATCCAAGAAGACCCCGAAAGAGATTTATGATGCCCTAGCCAGAATGTATGAAGGAAGGAACATCAATAGAAAGATGAATTTGAGAACTCAATTGAAGAGTACCAAGATGTGCCAAGGAGAATCCATCCAAGACTACTTCACAAGGGTCTCCTAGTTCAAGGAGCAACTAGAAGCCATTAGAGACTCCCTTGATGAAGATGAGCTAGATATGACTGCTCTCAATGGTCTCACTAGACCTTGGGATTCATTTATCCAGACTATGTATGCCAGAAAGGAAAGCATGAAATTCGACACTGTATGGGAAGATTACATCCAAGAGGAGGCTAGAGTAGTCAATAGGGAATCTCTACTTAAAGAAGATGATCAAGCCCTAGCCACCCATACCAGAGAGGAAGAAGTCAATCTAACTTCAAGAAGGAAAGCCACAAGGAGTCTCAACCTCCCAAGAAGTTCCAAAGGACAAGAGGAAACAATCCAAGAAGAAACTACTCCAGCTTTCAATGTTTCAAATGTGACAAGCTAGGACACATTGCCAGAAATTGTCCATTGAAGAAAGAAGAATACAAGAAAAGGAACAACAATAAAAGGAATCATGCACACCTAGCTAAAGATGAGGATGAAGAAGAAGAGGAAGAAGGACCTCGAAGAAAACAAGTAAAAGAAGAAGATGCAAAAGAGTATCTATTATTCTCTGCACTCTCTAGGTATGTGACGCCTAGAGAAGATACATGGCTTATTGATAGTGGTGCTTCAAAGCACATGACAGGAAAAAAGAAAACTCTGTCAAAACTTGAAGAGAAGAACTCTCCTCAGAAGGTATCATTAGGAGATGACTATCAATATTTTATCAAAGGAATTGGTGAAGCAAGCTACAAGCTTGTTTCTGGAACCCACATGAAGATGAAGGAAGTCTTATATGTACCAGGTTTGAAGAAGAACTTACTTTCTATCTCAGCATTAGATAAGAAAGGATATAGGGTTACATTCATAGATGGGCAAGTACTTATGTGGCCCAAAGGAAAATCAATTGAAGATGCAATTGTCATTGGTGAAGAAGAAGGAGGCTTATATAAACTCAAGGGACATTCAGAAACAGCCCTTATCCATGAGACCACTAGCCCAAGTGAATTATGGCATCAACTACAAAGCACTACCCCATGTGAGCAAAGTAGGGACGAGTTCACCAAATTTGAAGATCGATCATGAAAGCATTTGCAAAGGATGTGCAAAAGGAAGGAATATCAAGAAACCATTTTGGAAGAGTGAGACAAAAACTAAAGGTACGTTGGAATTAATCCATTCAAATATGTGGTCCAATGCCCTCCACATCTTTGAGTGGCTATGAATATTATGTTACATTTATTGATGACTATTCAAGAAAGACATGTATATATTTATTGAAAGCAAATGATGAATTATTTGGAAAATTCAAGGAATTCAAAGCCTTGATTGAGAATCATTCAGAAAGAAGAATCAAGACACTCAAAACAAACAATGGTGGAGAGTATACTTCAAAAGATTTTGAAGCCTTTTGTAAAGAAGCTAGAATCAAGAGGGAACTAACTACTCCCTACAATCCTCAACAGAATGGTGTTGCAGAGAGAAAGAATAGGACCATTATGGAAGCAGTGAAGACAATGATACATGATCAAGATCTTCCAATGTATCTATGGGCTGAAGCAGCAAGGACGGTAGTTTATGTACAGAATAGAGTATCCAATAGTGCCCTTGGATTTAAGACTCCAAAAGAAATGTTCAGAGGAAAGAAGCCTGAAGTGAGCCACCTCACGATATTTGGTTGCCCAGTATATGTTCACATACCAAAAGAAAAGAGAACCAAGTTGGACCCTTCTGGAAAGAAGGGAATATTTGTTGGATACTGTGAAGTATTTAAAGCCTTCAAAATATACATTCCGGTATTCCATCACATGAAGATTAGTAGAGATGTAGCATTTGACAAAGAAGCAGCTCTCAAGAGATCTAGAAAGTGCCAGCATGAAGAAGTATATGAAGAAGATGTACCTCCCAGAAATGTAGAAGTTGAACCTTCCCCGAAGATGAAACTAGAAGACCATGATATGATAAAACCTCAAGAACCTCCCACTATGAATATGTCACGAAAGAGAAAGCCTGCTTGGGTAAGAGAAATTATACAAGACGCAGAGAAGTATGGAGCTCCAAAAGGCTCCACAAGAGTAAGCCAGACAGTTTGGTCATTAGTGGACATTAATTTAGTTTCATTTCATTTCATTTAACATTATAACCAACAAAACTACCTTGCTAGCTCAGAAAATTATTGCAACAGGTGATACCTCATTTGGTCCAAGAAATTCCATCAATTAATGTTGCACCAGCATAGATCCATATTAAACCTGAATCTATTAAGCACCAAGAGGGATCCAATTTCTTGAGGTGTAAATTTTTTCTTGACGTGTTAAAAACTTAAGATAAAAAATTTACACCTCAAGAAGTTGGATCCCTCTTTGTGCTTAATAGATCTGGGTTTAAGATGGATCTATGCTAGTTTTAATTTTTTATTTTATGAGCCAACGTGAATTTTTTTAATACTTTTTATTTTTTATAAGTTATGAGCCGACATGGGAACGTTACGTTATGTAACGTGACAAACATGACAACATCTCCCCCATACTGGGTTGTAAGCACCTCGCTACTCTGGTTGCAATTATTACACAAACCCAAATGTTCCCTAGCTACTGCAGCTTTAAATTAGCAAGTAAACATTTAGAGAATTAAAAGACAGTTTTTAAAACTACAATCCAAGCAATGATAAGCCGTCAACAATGAATAATAAGAAAATTATAGTGCTGATTAACAGTAAAGCATATGCCCCGGATGCGGGTGTCAACAGCACGGACAGCGATTCAGCTGACTCTAATGACACGCGTCCTTCACTTAAACCGACGATGCATGTAGCCAGCTATGACTCCCCGTGCCCGGAAACGTATAACTCCTCCGACGTTTCCCTTCCGGCGATCCCCGACAACACTTGGCATGACCTCAAGCTTCCAGGTTTAGACAGTGTTAAGACATGCGCCCATCACCCAGCTCATGATCGCCGTCAATCCGTGCAGGATCCTCTGAACGCTGAAGATAATTCCCGAGTCATGTCGGAGCATGCGAGCGGAGCTGGATCTGGTACTTCGTCCTAGGCTCATTCAAGGCCTGTAGGCACGATTTAATGGTGACTGACAGGAATTTTAAGCAGTCATTCCGCGCTCACTATGAAATGGATGAAAGGTGCATTGGCTGCGAGTTCAGGGTGGTATATCACTGTTTTACTGTTGTTGCTGCTAATATTGCTGGTGCAGATCATTCCAGAGCCCGTGAAGGCGTCTTCATCCCACAGCATATTGGTCTCAGGCTTAATTTAGCGGCCATGTCTTGCCAGCGTGGTACCCCCAGGCGAGCCAATTCGGGGCGAGCTAAATCCCAGAGGAGCAGCAGTGTCCCCATCCCTGAGGATTATGAACCACACATTTCTGGGCGTGTTCGGGTTCTGGTAGAGGCATGGGAGAATAAGGTTCTGAACAAAAAGCTTTCGACAGGGGAGGATGGTAGCCGTATCAACCATTACTGGATGTTAAAAAACAGGCCTTGTAATTTAGCTGAAGATATGCTCAGCAATTGGGCTGAGGCAAGGATGGCAGTCCATACTATGAAAACAAAAAATTGCTGAGATCAATGCACAGCTAACAGAATTGGATAAAACCTTTTCCTGAAAAGGCACAACTAGTATTTCTAGCTTAAACGTCCAAAAATTGGAAGGAGAAGCACAGGGTGGTGGTGCTAGCGGCGGAGCTAGTGGAAGCGAAACGGGTGGGCATGCCTTAACCAGTCTAGGGGGAAGTGGCTGCTCTTCCAAATCGCCTCGGGCTAAACCGTTCCAAGTTCCTTCTCTAGTGGAACCCCTCTCCAAACGACAGAAGGACTCGCCATCGGCGCAGGCAGGACAACTTCCACCGCTGACTCTCGTTCCAACGGCGGCCACAAACTCGCCCACTACGTCACAGGAGGAGCGATGGGCATGTCCCATTACCGAAGATCCCCCCTCAGCTTAATGTGTGCTCTGAACAGGTTTCCTTCTAGCTTCGCTTCATGCAGGCTTTTAGATATTGTCTATGTTTTATATAAGTTTTACTTTATGTCTCTTTCTGGTTTTAGCGGGGCTCAGCTGGTTATGCAACCCAGTTTCCCTGCGTATCTGTCATGAACAGTTTTTACAGTCTTGATCAGTATCAGTATGCATCCAAACAGACATGCATCTTATTTTTTGAATGGCTCTGAAGGAGGCCTAGTCTCCTTCAACCTCTGTCAATCATGAGTATTTTGATGTAATTTTTGTCCCTGTAATATAATTTTCTGTGCAGCTTAAAAAAAAAACAGTAAAGCATATGACCTGTAAGGTACATTAACCTCCAGTGGCTACCTTCATAGCAGGAAATATGCTGCATATTCTTTACAGCAGATAATACTCAATAGGACATCAAGGTAACGCACTTGTATTTTAATTTTTAAATCAGCATGATAATCCCTCGTATAAGCACTTATCTACATAATTCCCAAATCTACAAAAATATATCTACATACACCCCATTATAGGCCCGCTATTGATATGTACAAAGCTAAAAACAGCTTCTTAATTATGGGCAACATATCTTAACAGCTAACATACTTAAAGTTCAACCAACTTCTATGCTTGAGTCAGTGTTCCCTTCTTGCAAATCAAAGATAATAACTAAGTCAACACTGATTTCATCCTTAGCTAACATAAAAAGAATAAGTCAGTGAATTTAGGATACCACTATTCATAAAATTCATCAGGTCCAAAGGTCACCAAAGAACCCAGTCAATAACTAGTTATTACATTCTTCCCCTCAATATTGTTTGCACTTGCAGAACGAGAAAGAGAAGAACATTCATAGTCTTATTCCCAACTAGCATCTTCAACCGAGCCGGTGGGCGAGCTCAAGTGGTTGAGTGTTTTGAGCTCCATACACAACGTCTCAGGGTCAATTCCCTGGACTGGCTGCCTCTGTTGTGTGCCTCACTTGATGTCGCTGCTGGGTCAGGCACCATAATCAACAACAAAGGGTTTGCAACTTTGCACTGGGTGCCATATGCCAATGTGGGAACCACCCAGAAGTTTCCCCGCAAGGTTTTCCTTTCGGGAAAAAACTCGTGTCTTCAACCAATAATTTGAATTGTTAGTTGCCTGGAGTTCACGAGGGCAAAAGATAACATCATGCAAAATTTGTGGTGTTGTTTCTTCTTATCCAACGCCTATAGCTTACTATAGGTATCCTGAACCCATGAACAACAAGAGACAGGACATTGAACCAGCAAGTGACTGACAAGTGAAACCCACCAATGCCTCATATGCACATGAACACCAAGAGATGATCAGAAAGAAACCGCAGACAACAAGAGACAAAAACCCACAAGCTGCATTGAGAGACTAGAACAGACAGGGAATGATGAAGTTATGAACAACAATCAATTTCATGTTGTCTATGTTTTTGTGCTTGAGAAATCAAGTGTTTTAAACTTTTAGGTTCTTCACTTCTAGTTGATTCCAGTTCACTCCCACACTCTGGCATTGCAACTACCATCCATGTGAACAAAGGGTGTGTTTGAATTCAAGGGTTTTCCTTTAAATTTCAACCAGCTGGGGCATTCTCCTGTTTTTTCTTCTCTTTACTCTGCATGTACCGGCAGATTAAGGGCTTTAACATTCAGCCCTTCATCTAGTCAGCTCCATCCATAACATCTAGAATGGGGACTTAAGGGTCTCACATTTTTTAGAGCAACTGAGGGCCATTCTGGAGAGCTTTTAAGCTTTTATCAGTGCATTTTTGTGCAGCAAGGTCTGGGCCAAGGTTTTTCAGATGTATTTGTGATTTCACTGGTGGTGACATCATACAAGGGGTATTTTTCAAGCATGACTTTAGACATGGAAATTTTGGGCTTTCACCCAGTGACCAGTACATATGGCTAATAATGTGTTGTCTCTTGAAGATTTTCATTAAGCCAAGCAATTTTCTCAATCCTCAGGAATGATGAGAACCATGGAAGAGGAATCAAGAGGGATGACCAAGCCATCACAGAAAGCCCAAAAAGATGCAAGATGGAAAAAAACTATTCCCTCAAACAACTGCCAAACAAACACAAGCACCAGGCAACAACAAAAGTTGGGCCCCAGCCTCGTTCTACTCCATCTGATGTGCCTGAGGGGACCTGTATTTATCTTGACAAAAGGTTTTGGATGAAGCTTCCCTCCAATTCATCGAGCAAGTCACTGATTTTGTTGTTGACACCAAAGGAGACCCATTATTTGCACAAAGAATGGTGCTCAGTTAGAATGATTAAACATCAAATCAAAGTGATTAAAATCTCGATCCACAAAAAGCCTCAATCCGCACTTTAGTCATCATTCATAGCATCAAGAAAGAATGATTGCTTATTTGCAGCCAATAAAAACAAAGAACCTTGCCACTATCAATGAATGCAGTGCCTCTCATGGGCCCTAAAGGGAACACTGACCCTTACATCTAAAAATATAAATATAAAATTGTAAATATTATTGTAGACATGGAAATAACATAATACATTAGCATAAAATCCTAATGAGGAATAAAGTAAATTTACTTGAACATCACTCTAAAGAAATACACAATTAGCATTGTATTTTGCTAATATGTCTAGTTAAAGGTACACAACATATGAGAAATTTACATGTAAACTTACGCTTGTGGTACTTGGTATGTTGATAGCTGATGTCGATAAAAATGTGAAACATGTCATAAGCACAAAAAAAGAATCATCAGTGAGTTGAAATTACAAAAGCATACCTTTCATTTTCCTTCCTACAAATTTACAAGTTCAACCTTTAATCAAAGCAAGCAAAAGAAAATGAAAAGCAAAACATACAACCTTTCATTCAAGACTTAAGCCAATAAATGAAACAACAAAGAGGCATGCCGTTGCTCCAATTATCTTGGAAGCAAAAACTCGCAATAGTACAAACTCCTACAAACCACATTAATACCTATCGGTTTTCATTGCTCATTCTCCTAATGATGGTAACATGTTTCATTAGGATTTCTACAGAAAAAAATATCCTAAATTGACCTGATTTAGTATAAGACATGGCATTTGTTGATAGCTACTAAGAATATTCCCTGTTGCTTCTAATTATTCGATAAACATGAATCAAAACCAATTTGGAAATAGACATCCATTCACATGCATGTAAAAGAAGGCATGTCCATGTGGGTGTGGATGAGGCCAAGTGCAAATCCTGGGTGTCATTTAACAACAGAGATATGCCCCTTATAATGTAGCGACTTAGCCAAAGGGATTCTATAAGTAGTAATTCCAAAAAATATAGAAGGCAGACCATGGTCATGATCTATAAACTATCGTGGATATTCCACGGGAACAGTTCATTACAACAGATCTTACAACTTTCTGCAAACTCTTACTTATGCACACAAATAACACAAGATATACCCTAGGAAAACCCACTCTGGGGAAAAACCCAGCCAAAAGTGAGGATTGTGCCTTGCTCCTTTCTTCTCCAATATGCAATGCAAATAAAAAGAAAGCCGTACTCTCTATGGACTTACTATGACATTGTGACTAGTATGGCTCCTACAAGATCTCCTACTTTCTATTTTATGCTCTAACATCCACTCCCTAGCTATTGCTCATTGAAAAAATGCAATAATACCATAAGAATAGAACCCCTTCTTCTTCTAGTGGTCCAGTATTTAACAATATCCTGATAGCCATTTAGGTTTAGCTTTTGGTATTTTTACATGCCGCAACTCCTTATTAGGGTTAGGATTTGGACCCTCTAGAATGTTCTTGAAAGTCCACATGTGACTAGCTCTACATGTGTAGGTAATGAGAGCTGACGTGGAATCCACTCGATACAATGGTGGTCTACAGGAAGGTCAACTTGAAAAGGCATAACTTCCTCATAAGAACTCCAATTGATATGATATTTACCTCGTTGGAAAGCTCTTGAAGTGTATAACAACGTCGAGAAGCCTCAACGGGGCCTTGGAAGGTTATGGAGCCCAAATTTGCAAAGTAAGACCTGCCCCTAAAATGGGACCTCCAAGCCAATCTATCCAATCTTTCCACCCAGAAAGCACCAAAATAGATGACAAAGTATATCTTGATCCATTTTGAATCACATAAACAAATTTGAAATAGATAATCAAAACACATGAACTAGACACTTACATAAAGAACACCAAATATGACCCCAAGAACTAGCCATATGGAGCACCCATAAACTTCCCTAGTATAAAGAAGATCCAAATATCATTAACAATGGGTCACGTGTACAGATTAGGGCACATATAACTATCAGAATAAGAATAGAAATTGGAATGTAATACTTTCAAAAATCAAGGGAAAAAAAGCTAGGTACTAACAATTCTACTACAAATCCACACTTTATATTAGTGAGATAAATATGAATTTGAAAGAAATAATTAACATTCCCCCACCTCTGCTCCCTCTACGACCTCCACTTCTGCTCCAGCCGTGACCTCCACCGCTACTCTAGCCGCAACCTCCACCTCTGCTCCAGCCCGCATCTCTGCTCCACGCGACCTCCATCTCTGTTCCAGCCCACGACCTCCATCCCTCTACCCGCTACCTCCGCTACAGGCCGCAACCTCCAACCCTTCGACCACAACCTCCATCCCCCACCCCCCTCGCCCACGACCTCCACCGCTACTCCAGCCCACGCCTCGATTCCCACAACTCCTCATCTACGCCTACCCCCGCGTCCCCTCGCCCTTCCCGCCCCCCCGCCTCCGCGTCTACCCCCCCACCTCCGCGTCTGTCCCCCCCCAACCCGCACTACCCTGAGACCCTTCATCCCGAGCCCTGGTCGTGGCTATATGTGGGACTAGGTAGAGTCAGATATGGAGGACCCAAAGAAAAACAGGGAGTCTAGGGAAACTTTAAACCCCCACGCCGGGGACTTCACCAATAGAGGCCAGCTTAGATACCGCAATCAATGCCACAACAATCCGAAGTCAACTTATAGCCCAACAAACATCACCATGGTGTCATATTTCGCATTATGGACATCCCAAGTTAAACAAATGCTGAGGAAAATGGAATCTCTTGAAATGGAAAACAACAAACTCCATTCAGAGGTAAACACCCTTTTTGCTAGAGTTGCATAGGTTGAAGGCGACAATTTTATCCCTCGGAAAGATATTTCACGAGAGCCAAGAGCAAGAAAACCTCCACCTACCGAATGAGGCATTACACACATAAATTCTTGACCTCAAGACCAAGCAAAAGGAAATCAAATCCCAATAGACCACCTTCAAACAAGAAATAGAATCACACATCAATTCCTGGGCACAGGTGGTTCGGGGAAAGGACAAAAAACCTTCCCCTCTTATAGCAGTTGAGGAGGTAGTGCAAGCCAAACTCGTGGAAGAACGAACCAGACGAGCAAGGGAATTGAATCTTAAGGTGAGAGGTCTCCCTTTACCTCACCCCTCCTCAGATCCTATGGAGGTGGGAGTCAGGTTCCTCCAGGATACTCTTGACATATCTGACATAAATCTGGACAGAGCTTGGTTGGGTCACGACTCCACTCTCTTCCTCAGATTCTGAAATGCAACGGATCGACTTTGTGCCCTCAGGGCTAAACGGAAGTTGTTCTCCCTTCCCAGCAAGGTATTCTTGGACAAGGAACTCACTAAAGCACATGTTGCAAAGCTTAAACAATCCAGAGAACAGGTCGCTGCAGCAAGGGAGGCAAGGAAATGGGCAGTTATTAGGAATCTTGGGGTAGTAATTCAGGACTCCTTTGCTCCTGAGTGAACACCTCAAATTGGTAACCCCAAATGATGGGCCCGACTGGGGAGACGACAAGGTACTATCTCTGTCCGCTGGGAGAATGGCAATGGATCCTTCTAGTCTTCACCAGGTCTTATGTATGACGCTCTCGCCTCAGCAAATGTCCTTGTAACCGAGACTCATGCGAGCCCTTTTCGACCTCTCCCAGATATCGCAAGTTACCATTCGTTTTCAGATTGCAGGCAGGAAACGAGGAGTTCAAGCGAGGTAAGAGGTTCAGGTAGAGTTGCTTGTTTGGTTAGAGACTCATTCTGGAATAAGGAATCTTTGATAGTTGTAGATGAGTATGTCAGGTTCATGTGGATTCAGGTTAGCGCCAGGGACTCCTCCCCAGGGGACATCTACATTGCAATTTGCTACTTTCCCCCAGCTTCTTCACCATTTGCCATCCACAATGGCTCAAATGGGGACCCCTTTATAGACTTGTACACTGGCATCACCCAATATTCCACTAACGGGGAGGTTATCCTTAAGGGGGACTTCAATGCTTGTACCAGAGATCTCCAGATCCCTCTCCACGACCGCTCAAAGAATGTGTTTTGTACCCAGGGTAATTATCCGGTCTCGATAGGTCTTCACCGGATATCAGAGGACGCCTTGGGGGCCACTATAGCTTATGGTAAACATCTCTTACAGTTAGGGGAATCTCATATGTTGCTAATTTTAAATGGCCTTCCCTGCTTTCTAGTCTCTCGCTTCTTAACTTGCCGACCACATGGAAGAGGTGCAAGTGTGGTGGATTATGTTCTTGCTAGCCAGAACTTGCTTCCCTTTACTCGAAATCTTTCAATCTTCCCCATCCCCCGTGTTGATCATGCACTTCTCTCACTCTCTCTTTGGTTTGACCCTCCCCTGCCAACCCATCCCTCCCCTCAAAGGCCACTTCGAACCACCTTTCGGTTTGACGAAGGCGACCCTGGCATCTTCTCGTCTACTCTTCGCCAGATACTTCCACCTAAGAACCAGTTCTCCTCGCTTGACTCTACTTCCGCTAAATACCAGTGCCTTTCATTTGCAATTTGGGAAGCTGCACTCAAATCCTTCTCCCACTCCACTCGTACCACCTCTACCTCCCCCAAAGTTGGATCTTGTCCCATGAATAAATGTGGTACAATGATGAATGCAAAACCCTCCATCGAGTACTTCGATATGCATTCACCCATTCCCAATCCTCCTACCCTGACATCAAAACCACTTACCATCATCTCCTCTATCGCAAGAAATGAGTTTTTATCTCTCAAAAAATACAAGAACTCTCAGCTCTCCTTGCCCACTCCCCCAAGCAATTCTGGGGTACTATCCTCCCTCGACACTCTCCTCTTCCAACTGACCTCGACCCTACTTCCATGTTCTCCCACACTTCCAATCTTTACGATATTCCCGGACAAGCCCAAATTCAAGTTACTTCCCCACCTTCCTCCTGTGACCTATTCTCTAACAAGGATATCAGAGAAGCCATATGGGCGATGAACAACAACAAAGCAGCAAAAGAAGAAGGCTACGAAGCAGAGTTCTTCGAACACAACCTCTGCACTCTGGTTAGCTACTTGGTTGATCTCTTTAACCATGTTGTGCGCAAAGGTTTCCTACCGGTATGGTCATATCACATTATCTATCCGATTCACAAATCAGGGTCCACCTCTGATCCTAATAACTACAGAACAATCATGGTGGGCAACACGTTCTCGAAGTTATATGCCACCATTCTTCATAGGAAAATGTCCAGCGATCTCGAGCAGAGAAACCTCAAAGCTAGGTTTTGTGACCTCCGGCAGTAGACGGTGAATTTGGGTAAAACCAAGTTTATGATCTTCAACGGGGTGAAGAAAACTTCAGATCCCCGCTTCCTATTCAAAGGGGCGGAGGTCGAGATTACCAGCACCTATACTTACTTGGGGGTGCAGTTCTCAGGTCCCCGCTTCAGTTTGCGACCAACTCTTCAGCCTTGAATCAACAAGGGGTATGGATGCTTAGCCCTTCTTGAGAGACAGTGTTTTCGTCATCACTTCCAAGACAGCTTGTCCAAGATGAGTCGTATGGACACCTTGATCTGTCCAACTATTATATACAGATCAGAGATTTGGGGACCATCTTTACTTTAGTCAAATTGGGCATCAACTAAGAGAGTCCAAATCCTTCTTCTTCGTCGCATCATCAGATGCACACAGACAGTACCGCAACCATAGTTACCAGATTCTGCCCTAGGCCTAACCGCACCCGAATTAGATTCTTCCGAATCGGATTCTCGGATTCTTCATCGGATTCTTCCACCTCGTTTTGACTAATATAAAGTTCTTTACATAGGATAATTAAGGTTAATTAGGGTTAGGGTTTTGAATCCCCGATTCTTTATTTTGGGATGAGTGTCGCACCTGTATCGAATTCTTTATCTGATTCCGATCGCACCCACGGTTCGTGTAACCTTAACCGCGGCACATCATCCTGGCTGAGTTTGGGGCTCAACCCTTCCGCCTTGAGACGGCCTTCAAATTGGTTTCCTTTTTGCACCGTGTCCGAGGCTTTACAAACTCGTTAAAGGGTCGAGACAGATATTTGTACTTGCATACTACTCTTCTGAGGCTATTTCCTGTGCTACTCACTCAAGTAGACCTTCTCGAATCAATAGGTATTCAGATAGATCGTCTTCCTCCATTCCGGTATTCTCTAGATGCTCTCGGCCACCTTTTACCTACCAGATAGGAGCTAAACAAGATCATCAGGGAGGATATTTACAAGCAATTTATCTAGGTTACTTGGGTCAATCCTCCGGGAGGGTTCCGCCCAAAGATGGCCTTTTACGTTGAGCACTTCCTGGAGATAAGAGACGGGCTCATTGTCCGACCCCAGTACACGTTCCATCACTGGATTGTATCCCTCTCGGTCAATTCAAAGTAGGATCCCATAGACTTCGGGTAGAGACAGACCACCAAATCGATAAACCGGACAGGATCTACCAAGTATGTCATCTACAGGAAATGGAAATCGAGATGCACTTTATTTTCAAATGCCCAATATACTAGGAGATCAGAGGACGATTCCATTGTTTGTTCAGAGGCTCTCACACCCTAGCCGACTTTTTCAAGTACCCTGATCAGAGATGTTTAACACTCTATCTACATGAGGCTCTCTGGTTTTGAGCACATATTCTTCATCCTCCCACCAGACCTGACACCACACAAAAGATCACGGCATTCTTCAGCGTGCTACCACCTGCCAAGGGCACCAAGAGACCAACCGACATGGATACTGAGCCAGTTTCTAGATCAGTGAGGATCTGGGCGACTGCATCTCGACCCACGAGATCTCGGCAGTAGGTTTGTACCAAATCTCTCCCTAAGAGACAAACTAGATCCTTCAGACCTCAACATCATGCAAACTCTTCCTAGCGGCAATCCAGTGGACAGCCTACATCCTCATCGGGCTAGCAGACTTTATTGAAATTCCCTCAGTTTTCTTCATTCAACCTCGGATGTTAGGAGTACTAGACCTTCCTCGGTACTATTCGCTCCGAGATCTTCTGCACCAGAGCACCTCTGTCCCATGGCGAGGCTCTGGATTTATGGCTACGGTCGGACCTCAGATGTTAGGAGAGATGGTTCCAACTAGCAATATCAAGCTTGTACCATTCGTATCACACATTCTAAATCCATTCTCTTTATACATCTCTCTCTCAAATCAACTCTCTTCACAGATTTGGTTTTGCGAGACTTAGATTAGATTCATACTTTACTTTCTACATCTTGCTTTTCATAGGAGTCGTTTAGTACTCCCACTTTGTATTTACATCATTTTGTATCCAACAATCCCTTTGACCTACATTCATGGTCTATTGGTTCCTCATTCATAGAGTATTGTGGCAATAATGGAAAACTCTCTCCCTCAAAACGAAGTAAATGAATATTTTAAGAAAGGGCTTGCGATCCAAATACTAACAATGTTTATTGTCATAGAGCCTTAACAAAAACCCTCCCTGCCTTTGTAGGGTTGTATAGGAAGCTGCACTTGCATCTTAGCTCCACACCATCCCCCAATGCACATGGGATTGTATACCCAGCACCTACCCCATCAATCGATGTTACAACGAGAAGTGTAAGCTCTTGCACAGGTAATCCTAATTCTTTCCCTCTCATGAAATCCCCCACCCTCCCACAAACACCCACACCCATTCTCTCCAATCCTAGAGTCAACCATAGTCCCCTCTATGTCAGGAAACCCAACTTTCTTGGAACAAACAAATGAGAGCTCCTCAAGGCACTTCACCATTCACCTAAGACCTAGAGAACCCTCCTCCCTAGGCATGGTGCCCAACCTTCTAACATTGACCATCTAATCCTATCCTCCTATATCAACTCTATCTACGACATACCTAAGCAACCTCCGACTCACGTCTCCTCCCCCAACCTCTACTATTTGTTTTCCCGAAAGACATTAGGGGAGTTGTCAAGAGTATGAGTACGAGGAAGGCAGCCAATGAGGAAAACATTCAAACGAAGTTCTTCAAGCACAGTATTGACTCTTTACATTATTACATCATTGATCTATTTAATCATGTGGTTTATAATTATTTTGGCTTTCATCCCTCATGGCATTATTGCATCATCCACCCAATCTTCAAATCAAGCACTACATCATACCCTAAAATTATAAGACTATCATGATCGTGCACACCTTTGCGAAGTTCTACATGGCAATGCTTAATATGTGGCTTCCAAACAAGTTTGACTGGTACAACCGTAGTGCCAGGGGGGTTTGAAAAGGGGTCACCATACCACTAACCACATCTTCACGATGCCCAACATCATTGCAAATGGCATGTCATCACTCTTCGAAAGTCTTAAGCTACTTTGTAAAGTTTCAAAAGGCATTTGACTTTGTTCCAATAGAAGATTTATTCCAAAGATTTTGCAACATTATCATATCTAAGAATATGTTGAATGCTATCATGAGAGTCTACAAGTCAATCCTTGGTCATCTTTGCATCACACAAGGCATCTCAGATTTCATAACAACCACTATAGATGTCAAATAGGGCTACCCTCTCAAGAGTATGAGTACGAGGAAGGCAGCCAATGAGGAAAACATTCAAACGGAGTTCCTCGAGCACAGTATTGACTCTTTACATTATTACATCATTGATCTATTTAATCATGTGGTTTATTTTGGCTTTCCTCCCTCATGGCATTATTGCATCATCCACCCAATCTTCAAATCAAGCACTACATCAGACCCTAAAAATTATAAGACTCTCATGATTGGGCACACCTTTGCGAAGTTCTACGTGGAAATGCTTAATATGTGGCTTCCAAACAAATCTGACTGGTACAACCTTAGTGCTAGGTGGGTTTGAAAAGGGGTCACCATACCACTAACCACATCTTCACGATGCCTGACATCATTGCAAATGGCATGGCATCAGTCTTCGAAAGTCTTATGCTACTTTGTAAAGTTTCAAAAGGCATTTGACTTTGTTCCGGTAGAGGATTTATTCCAAAGATTTTGCAACATTAGCATATCTAAGAATATGTTGAATGCTATCATGAGAGTCTACAAGTCAATCCTTGGTCATCTTCGCATCACACAAGGCCTCTCAAATTTCATAATGATCACTATAGATGTCAAATAGGGCTACCCTCTCGTCGACACTCTTTTGTATATACATTAATGAGTTGGAGTCCTTTCTCAAGGAACACATATAGGGAGGCTATGACTGTCTCCTTCACCATGTCTTGATCTTTGTGCTCCTTTTTGTTAAGGACAAGATCCTCTTAGCCTCATTACCTAAAGGGCTTCAAAGACAATCTGATGTGCTCAATACTTTTGGTGATCTTCAACACTTGACCACCAATCTTAGTAAAACTAAGATCATGCTCTTCAACATATCAAAGAGTGCACTCTCTGACAACTATTTCCACATTCAAGGGAAGGATATCAAGATTACCGCAACCTATATTTACTTGGGAATTCAATTCTCAAGGCCCCATTTCAGCTTAAGGCATGCGTTTTAGCACAAACTCTACAAGGAATATGAAATTCTTGCCTGTTAAAGTTAGGGTTTTTTAACAAAATATTGAAAACTTGTACTTTAATGCAAATTACAAAAAAAAAATACTGAAATAAATAGGATAGAAGCATTATATAAATCTAATTAACAAAACGAAACATATCAGATCTGATAACATACTTGAGTGTGAGAACCTTCCTTATACTCAGAGTTCACTTTCGGAACAGATCTTGCCTCTCAGAGGCAAGTCACTAACTAGAACACAATTGAGCCTTACCTAAGGGTATGCACATACCTGAAGGCTGAGAGAGAGAGAGAGAGGGAGAGATAAAGTCTTGAAGAATAGGATTAGATAGTTATTGTAGAAGATACATCAGCTGCTGAGGGTACAGTACATTCAAGATCAACCAAAAGACATTAACCAAGACAGTCAACAAGTGTCCAACAATGAATGACAGCCACAAAACCTTCACACCAGTGTAAGGCAACCTCAAAGGGAACCTCGGCAAGGTAAAGGCAGCCACACAATAGACCCTAACAGGCACCGACATCCTCAGGAAGATACTATAGGCCCAAACATACCTCAACAAGGTAGTGGCAGCCCTCAAACAGTTCACAACAGCAAGTGGAATCCCCAAGACAATCACCAACATCAAACAACAGCCAATGACAGTCCACAACAACAGCGACAACCCTAAATCAAACCTTGGCACCCTCAGATCAGACTACAACAGCAGCAACAGCCCTAAAATACAATCCACTTAGGCAACGGCACTTTCAAGCAGTGACCGTCACAAGGAGACAAGTGGCACCCACAGAACAGTCTATACAGGCAGCAGCCCTCTCAAACCAGTCCAAAACAGTCTACACAGGTAGTGGCCCTCTCAAACCAGTGCAAAACAGTCCACACAGGTAGCGGCCCTCTCAAACTAGTCCAAAACAATCCACGGCTCACACGTGTGGAAGAGAGAGAGAAATCAGCCTTCAACAGGAACATCCTTGAGTAGTAGGGCAAAAAAAAAGAGCGTCCATGCACAAGAGGCATACAAACCCTAGACGTCACCCAAATAAGTCTGTTGAAAACCCTAGATCAGTCACGTAACAATCAGAGCTAAGTTAATCCAAGATGCTCTCATAATGAAGGCTAGGCTAAAATTTATAGCCTCTCAATGACCCCTAGAAGGTTCCACCTTCTATTTGGTCATTGAGGTTAGGGTCACCCAAATGAAGTCAAGACGTCACCCCTTTTACAAAGGTTTCACATAAAACATAATTTAATATTAGCTCGTCTTAAGGTCAGGGTTAGACATAATGCATAACGATGGCTAAGTTACCACACTCAAGAGGAGCGCTAACACATAGGACCAACAAGGGAGGGCTCAACATAAGACTAAGCCAATCACAAGGCTAGCCACAAGTCAACAAGGGAATCACAACAAGGTGGGAACACAACCCTTCTACCCATAAGACAAAAGGTGTAAAGACAACCCTTCTAACCACAAGACAAGGTGGGAAGACAACCATTCTAACCACAAGGAAAGGAAAACAACCTTTTATCTCTCTCTCTAAATGTAGGTGGTCCATGCAATAACTAGAAGTTTATCATCACCATATAAGAAAGTTTCATACTGGATGATGTGATCCTCTGGTACTCTTAGTCTTAACTGCTCCTAAGATCTAATGTTAGTGAATCCACCAAGGGCTGGCTAGTCCCTTGATGAAACTACCTAGCTCAACCATCTTGAAGAACTAGGAGAGGAGGGAATCACACATCATCATCTTGGTTAACTGACCAAGATCCTCCATTCTTAAAGAAAGGCTCTCAACCCTAAGTTGAGCTTCAGTCGTAGACTGAATTATGTTGATCAACCCCCTTGGTCCCTAACCAGGTCCTCCATTCTCCCGAAGAATGGTCCTAAGCCCCAGGCTGAACTTCAGTCCCATGCTGAATGTTGATCAACCCCCTAGTCCCTGACCAGGTACCCTAGGGATTAGCTAGGGGCCCTAGATAACTACTAGGGGCTTATCTGACTTGGACCCAAACCAAGTACCCTAGATAACTACTAGGGGTATGCACTGCTTGGTCCCAGACCAAGAATCTCTCTTGTGTAACTGACCAGGAGGCCCTAGTGATCAGCTAGGGACTTTTGCCATAGCTCATACTGCTTGGTCCTAGACCAAGATCCCTAGATAACTGGTAGGGGCCCTAGATACCTGCTAGGGACTTACACTGCCTGGTTAATTGACCAAGAACCCTAGTTAACTGACTAGGGTTCCATCCTACCAGAGAATGACTCTCGCAGCTACATGATCTTTAACACTCCCTCTCAGCGAGAGAGGCATTCTCAGCAACACTAAGCTTGTCTCGAAAGTAGGCAAACTTCATCGAGGACAGAGGCTTAGTCAACACATCAGTAATGTGTTTATCTGACATAACATATTGAAGTCTCTGCACCATGTCCCTGACATATTGATACTTCCTTTTGATGTGTTTCGACCTGTCATAGACTACAGGATTTTCTAACAACTTCCAATTGCTCTGGATGTCAGCAAGAAGCTTGATCTTGTAGATCCACTTGGAAGTTACAACTGACTTCCCTTGTTGTCTACATGTCAATTTCTATTGTTATCTGGAGATCTTCTATCATAGCACCTTTCCAAACCTAATGTTTGGTTGCATCCTCATAAGTGGAAGATTCTGAATCAGTGACATGTCTCATCTGAGATATCAAACCAGAGCACCCTTCAAGCCTCTCAATAGGCTCCTTAATGGAATCAACTGAAGAATCCCTCTACTCATCTAAAAGAGATGACTCATGGACTAGGATTTCTGAAGCTAGCACTTCTTGCACTTCCATGTCTATATCACTAGGAGGCTCTCAGAAGTGACGAAAAACATCTTTCTCATAGAAGGTCACATCTCTACTTTCTTTTCTGCACTCCCATTCTGTTGCAGATTGCAAGGCACAGTTGGCTCCCTCTTGATCTCTGATCTTACCTGTTGTTCCTCTTCCAATAAGGAACAAGTCATCAATATCAAATACCTAGCCGGTTCTCTTTTGTAAGCATATGACTTGGCTGACTCTATGCTAAAACCTGGGAGGATGAACATTTATAGTAATTGATCCTGGAGCTTCATGCTCCTTCTGTATCTGAGCACTCAGCTCCCTCTGGAACTGTGCATCCTACTCTGAACATAAGCAGGATCTGCAGACTTCAACACTTGTTTTTCAGAGCAAGTCATATCAACCTCCTCTTGTGGGTCTTTCCTACAAGTCAATAGCAATAACCAAATTCTAATGTAATACCAGTTTTACCTAATGACATAGTCTTAGCATGATATCAAGATGTTATCAAGAGCATGATATCATTCACACATATATGCAATATGTCATAAAAGTATGTTTCACCATAAAACATGAAAAATTCAAACATAGGTGGGATAAAGAGTCCTCCCTCTTAATTTATGCCTCCAAGCAGAAGTCACATGATCAAGGGTCTTTGAGCTTTATGCATTCTAAACGAGTGTCCTTTAGATCTGAGCATGCACCTATTAAGTGTGCATAATATCATTCTCAAGATCTCATGTATCATCACACATCTGTTAGTATAATTTTGGTGAGATCATAACCCTAGATATGAAAATTTTAACACATATTGTCATGATTATTTCAGACATAGATGAATTCTAGTATAGCTACTCAGGTAACTGGACTTCTTTACACTTGCATACTCTGATGACATTGTTCAATGAATCACAAAACTCTGTACATAGTAAAAAGATCAAACTAGAAGGTATCATGATCATGTAAACCCTTAATTACTAATGATCATGATGATAAGATACACAAATCAAGATCTAAACACCTAAAGAGTTAAGTAGGATTCTTAATCACCAAATAAATACATACCCGATTCAAACCTTCTAGGAATGCTAGTTGTAATTGACATACCTCTTTAAGGGATCATCAAGTCCACAGCCTGCTAATTCCATCATCTCTTTTCTGATGTTACACCTAGAGCATAAACTAGCAGAACCATTGGAGTTGTAATGAACACATCCTTTATTTCTAGCCAATTAATACTTGTATGTGGCCATCCAACTCTGATTAGTACGTTGTTCCTCTTGCGGCAAATTTAAATAATGTTCAAACCCTTATCCTAGGATCTATGTAGGCTCGGTTAGGCTGCAAAACAGAGCTAGCTACAAACCCTAAGCTCTAATAACATGTTAAAGTTAGGGTTTTTGAACAGAAAATTGAAAACTTGTACTTTAATGCAAATTACAAAAAAAAAAATTAATACTGAAATAAATAGGACAGCAAAATTAAATAAATCTAATTAACAAAACAAAACAATTTAGATCTGATAACCTACTTGAGTGCCAGAACCTTCCTTATACTCAGAGTCAACTTTCAGATCAGATCTTGCCTCTCAGAGGCAAGTCACTAACTAGAACAAAAGTCACCCTTACTTGAGGGTATGCACATACCTGAGAGAGAGAGGGAGAGAGAGAGAGAGAGATAAAGTGTTGAAGAATAAGATTAGATAGTTATTGTAGAAGGTACATCAGCTGTTGAGGGTACAGTACATTCAAGATCAGCCCCAAGACATTAACCAAGACAGTCAACAAGTGTCCAATAGTGAATGGCAGCCACAAAACCTTCACACCAGTGGAAGGCAGCCTCAAAGGGAACCTCAGCAAGGTAATGGCAGCCACACACAGACCCTAACAGGCAGCGGCAGCCTCAAGAAGATACTGTAGGCCCAAACAGACCTCAACGGGGTAGTGGGAGCCCTAAAACAGTCCACAACAGCAGCGGCAGCCCTAAATCAGACCTTGGCACCCACAGATCAGACTACAACAACAACGGCAGCCCTCAAAGACAGTCCACACACGACGACGCCTTCAAGCAGTCCAAAACAAGCAACGACAGTCACAAGAAGACAAGTGGCACCCACAGAACAATTTACACAGGCAGAGGCCCTCTCAAACCACTCCAAATTAGTCCACACAGGTAGTGGCCCTCTCAAACCAGTCTAAAAAAGTCCACGGCTCACACATGTGGAAGAAAGAGAAATCAGCCTTCAACAGCAATATCCTTGAGTAGTAGGGCAACGAACAGGAGAGCGTCCAAGCACAAGGGGCATAAAAACCCTAGACGCCACCCAAATAAGTCTATTGAAAACCCTAGATCAGTCACATAACAATCAGAGCTAAGTTACCTCTCCAAGATGCTCTCATAATGAAGGCTATGCTTAAATTTATAGCTTCTCATTGACCTATTGAAGGTTCCACCTTCTATTTGGTCATTGAGGTTAGAGTTACCCAGATAAAGTCAAGACGTCACCCCTTTTAGAAAGGTTTCACATAAAACATAATTCAATATTAGGACGTCTTAAGGTGAGTGTTACAAATAAGGCATAACAATGGGTAAGTTACCACACTCAAGAGGGGTGCTAGCACATAGGACCAACAAGGGAGGGGTCAACACAAGGCTAAGCGAATCACAAGGCTAACCACAAGTCAATAAGAGGTGTCACAACAAGGTGGGAAGACAAACCTTCTACCCACAAGACAAAAGGTGTAACAACAAGGTGGGAAGACAACCCTTCTAACCACAAGGGAAAACAACATTTTATCTCTCTCTCTCAATGTATGTGGTCCACAAGTGTTCCTCATCACCATATAAGGAAGTTTCATACTTGATAATGTGATCCTCTGGTCCTCCTGACTGCTCCTGAGGTCAAAATCTAGTGACTCCATCAAGGGGTGGTCAATCCCTTGATGAAACAACCTAGCTACACCATCTCGAAGACCTAGAAGAAGAGGGCATCGCACATCATCATCTTGGTTAACTAACCAAGATCTTAATGAATGGCTCTCAACCCTAGGCTGAGCTACAATCCCAGACTCAATTATGTTGATTAACCCCCTGGTCCCTAACCAGGTCCTCCATTCTCCCGGAGAATGGTCCTCAGCCCTAGGGTAAACTTCAGTCCCAGACTAAATGTTGATCAACCCCTTGGTCCCTGACCAAGTACCCTAGCGATCATTAGGGGCCCTAGATAACTCCTAGGGGCTTATCTAACTTCGTCCCAAACCAAGTACCCTAGATAATTGCTAGGGGTATGCACTGCTTGGTCCCAAACCAAGAATCTCTCTGGTGTAACTGACCAAGAGGCCCTAGTGATCAGTTAGGGACTTTTGCCATGGCTCATACTGCTTGGTCCAAGACCAAGATCCCTAGATAACTGCTAGGGACCCTAGATACCTGCTAGGGACTTACACTGCCTGGTTAACTGACCAGGAAACCTAGTTAATTAACTAGCGAGCCATCCTCCCAAAGAATGATCAAGGAGCATGTCACGGGTATGTTCACCTTGAGGTACAAAAGGAGCTTGTCACAGGCTGCCACAGTGGGTTAAGGCCCTGTTTTGCAACATATTCAAGGAAGCAACATTATTTTGAAGGTATTTGATATACCTTTGGAAGTATTGTACACTAAATCGTTGATTGTATCATCCCATTGACAACCTAGTGATTTATTAACTTGATGATAGTGACAACCATTCATACACCAGTAATCACTTTGATTTGGCAGTGATAGATTTGAATAGGATGCATCTTGAAGTTGAATTGATGATTGATTCAACAAAATTTGAAGTTAGCCTTTGAAGAATAACATGTTAGTGACAGCCTAGCGAGATGATAGCTTAACAAAAACATCTTGATTTGACAATAATAAATATGACAGTTGAATTGATGACAAGTACAGCAGTGAATTAAATTGACAAGTGATTAATTTCATGTGACAACAGTTAATTGACATGATTGACTATGACAGTTTACGCAATGAAATCCTTGCACAAAGGGGGTCCCTTGTCTCATAAACAAGGGGATCTCATGTGTCTATATGGCATCTCGCTAAGCTATGACCTTAAAATTAGATTATTGCTATTATTAGTGCTATTCTTATGAGAAAAGTGTTGCCTGAGTACCCATACTGGGAGGTCGGGTACACAAACCAATACCGGGTACTTGGGTACTTCAATGGTACGTCCCCAGCCGTACCCAACCGTAACCAAATCCAATCTCACGTACCATGTACTTCATGAATGAAAATAGGGTACTCACGTGGATTTTGGTATGTCGTACCACGTGTTTGGGTACGCGGCCGGTACAGTTGTTGGACAATTTATCTTAGCTCGTTGTTCAGGATGAGTCAATTTGCAAAGTTTGAAGTTCAAAATTTTTAAAATTAAATAATAAAACACTAAAAGAGATGTTATGTAGGCCCTTGCCCCTTACCTAAACCAGCGCAACACTGCATTTCTCACTGCTAGTGCACTGTGCTCACTACTCCATCGACAACGTGACAAAGGACCTTAGTGATGCTAATGACATTGATCCTAAGGCTGCTGATGACATGGCTTGAGGAAACCAAATCAACTATCTTGTTCATGTTCAATGTTTACTGTTTTGAATTTTATTTTTCATGTCTAAAAATGCCTTTAGGCAATTTTGGGATGTAGGATGGCAATGAAGTTTCAACTCATGGTGTCATGGACATATAATATTTTATGTTGTTAATTATATTAAGATAACTTCAGTCTTCCAATTGATATCTACTATGAGTCTATGTCATATGATTTATCAAATTTATTATTTTAAATTTCAATGCGAATGTTCATATGAATCATTGAATTTAGAAATATCAAATATGCATGTATGATGTGAGTGTCAAATGTTTTATTTTTATAAATTTTAACACACACACACTCACACACACACACACACACACATATATATATATATAGTACCCCCGACGTACCCAAGTACCCTGTTTCAAAAAGTGGCGTCCCCGTCCCCATCCCCACGTTTCCTGGCAACTTAGATATCAAGCATTTCTTCTTCATGATTAAGGTAAAGGTACCCAATGTCTCTATCCAAGTTGAACCTAGACTTATGTCAATGTCGTCTTCAAACATAGAGGTTGTTACCTCCCAAACTAGCATGTGTGATTAAAGTCCCAAAGAAGCAAGCTAGCTGAGGGGAACTCAAAAGGAAAGGCTAATGTCACCACACCAATCCCCTTTGTACTTCCAATTGTCTTTTCTCCAACTCAAAAGGACCTTCCCTAAGATACGATTATTAGGGCAAAGGTAATGAAGAGCAAGGTGAGATGAAGAGGTTTCCCTATCAAAAGGGTTGTAACATAAAAAGTAAAGGAAAAGGTGAAGGGAGAATAGAGAGAAACCAATAAAGAGATTGGTGTCAATCCACCAAGGGAAAATGGAGTCAAAGAACTACAATCTAAAAGGACCTTGTTTCATATGTCACTATGGGGAAAAGATTGCATGATTAAGCAAACCCTACTTAGTGAACTGCAAGAACATACTAGGTTTACAAGGGAACATATCGAATAAAGTATCCACTTCCTTTCTAGCTTTAGGGTTGCACCATACACACAAAAGATCAATATCACACCCTTAGAATTAAGAATGAATGCAAAAATCAATATATGTATGTGCACAAATACAAAGGAAAAGATGATAGGGATTAGCATAAACCCTTCTCCTTCCAATGTGGTATTAAATACCCATTTATAGAATCCAACCCAAAACATAGAAATTTCAATGGAAAGGAGCTAGCAATACTTACAACCTTTGAGAGCTCCAAGCAAGATTAAATGCCACACATCAACAAAAGAGTACCTCAAATACATGTCACAAAAGCTCCAAGAAGAGGAAACTCCAAATGTCCAACCATGTTTTACAATAAAGAGGCCTTCTCCTTATATAGCCTCAATGAAGCAAGAGAGGCACTAGCCAAGTGTTGGAGTCATGCAAGAGAGAATGTGCCACATGAGAGAATAGACAAGTTCTATGTGAGTGTTGGGTACTTCTTACTAGAATTAGAGAGAATTACAGGTGCACGATGCACCTTGCATAGAAGAGGCCACATGTAGGAGCAAATCATCCCTAAATCAAGGGATTATGTCCCCAAGAGGATGCGCCTACATAGAATGAGGAATCCCCAAACAAGGATCCATAAATCAAGGATTTTTGTCTCCCGGAATCAAGGGATTATGCCTCAAAGAGGTGCACCCACCATAAATCAAGGAATTCTAGACATAAATCCACAAATCAAGGGATCACGTCTCCAAAATCCATAAAGCAACGAATTATGTTCCCAAGGAAGTGAGCCCAGCATAGATTGAGGAGATTTAGGTCACTTGATGACTTCCTGTTCAAACCATGGTTTGTGAGCGATGTTTGTAAGCATCCTGTGTTTTGAGTATGGTCACTTGATGACTTCCTGTTCAAATAAAAGTGTGGAGAATGTCAAGCCTTCCAAGAATCCCCTCGGAAGAAAGATCATATAGCAGAATCGCAAACCCACATGGTGAAGGAATACTAAGGACTCAGGAGAAGCATCATCTGATTGAAGAGGCAAATCCCACCAATGTTGTGGAATCTAAAGAAGGAAAGAGTCGCCTAGCAATAAAAACTCAGCAGAGGAAACAACTAACACAGGGTAGATCATGTTGGCTCCCCCACCTACTATTCTTTTTGGGAAAGAAGAACAAAGGGGGCAGACTGAAGTTAAGAAGCGCATGAAAAAAACAAGCATCATTTATAAGAGCACCTCTGAAGAAAGACACCAACATTTTTCAAAGAATCCAAGAACCAAAGTTCACAAGGGACCAAAGGGTTCTAGTCCTGTAGAGATCAGCAGTACCACAGGTAGTAAAGGAAAACAGGTGGACAACTTTAAGAAGAATCCTTTTCAGCAGACAGACAGACCTTGGAAATTCAAGGGAACTGAGATCAAGAAAGTCATACTAAGATAGTGAACAACTAACATAGGGTAGATCATGTTGGCTTCCCAACCTAGTATTCTTTTTGGGAAAGAAGAACAAAAGAGTCAGACTGAAGTTAAGAAGCGCATGGAAAAAACAAGCATTGTTTATAAGAGCACCTCTGAACAAAGAGATACCAAGTTTTTTCAAAGAATCCAAGAAGCAAAGTTCACATGGGATCAGAGGGTTATGGCTCTGTAGAGATCAGCAGTAACACAGGTAGTAAAGGAAAACAGCTGGACAACTTTAAGGGAACTGAGATCAGGAAAGTCATACTTGTTGAAAAGTTACCGAGGAAGTGTTTGTCCACCTAGACTTGCCTTGGGGTGGACAAGGACACTTTAAAGGGTGACCCCTAGTCATTGGCATTTAATGAAGTGTGATGTACTTTATGATTTTAAAGTGACTTCATTAAAAAGGCTTAAGTAATGGTTTTCCTAAGTTCATATTTAAAATAAAGTTGAGTGAGTGATTAAATTAAAAGGGGTTGTTCTAACTTTATTAAATGACACGAGGTGCACTAAATGTCATTTAATTAATTAATTAATGGAGCATTTAATGTGAACCCTTCGTCTAATCTAATCTTGAACATTAGATTGAAAGAGGAAGTCACCATGAACAAAAAGGGCTACGGCAAGGCATTCTTTCATTTCATTGTGATCATTTCCAAGAGAGAATTTTGGAGAGAGGAGGAAGAAGAGAAAGTGAGGGTTTGAAGTGATTTTGAACTAGGAGAGACAAACTAAAAGAAGACAATTTCTACACAGAAATCGAGAAGGACGATTCTGGCATGAATTTCGAGAAGTACTGCACAAAATTTGAGGTTTTCGTACAGCAGGAAGGGCACAGTTTTCGAGGACCGTACAGGTACGGACAGGCACAGATTTCGAGGATGGTTTATGCACAGAAATCGAGGACCATACAGTTGTATGGATCTGTCAGAAATTAAAGTGGCCGTACAGTACAGACTGACACGTTTTTCGAGGCAAAAAGTACAGAAATAAATTATGCCCGTACAGGCAGAATTTGGCACAAATTTCGAGGTTGGAGTTTGGCACGAATTTCGAGGAAAAAATCAGCAGTAGAGGTTCATATTTCGACACAGAAAATTTGATAAGTATTGTTGATTTTATTTATGTATTTTACCTGAAGAAATAATAAATCTCGCTCTCTCAGAAACAGGTTTCCCCTTGGGGGTTTTATCCTGGACCATTGGTCAAAAACATCTGTCTTATTTTCATGTGTGTTTGGCTAAGTTAAAATTTTCTGAGTTTAAAAGTTTGCTTGAAAAGAAAATTTCTGAATTGTTTAAATTTCGAAAAAGAACTTCATGTGTTTCAGTGCAGTCAAATTTTGATTAAAATTTGTGCATAGAAGGGCTTGGCCATTAAACTATGCAGAGAAGTCAAAAGGCTTGAAACCGGGTTGGGATTCTTCAAAAACTTCCATGGTATCAGAGCACAGTTAAAAATTTCAGAACTTGAACATTCAGAAAAAACAGGGGTTTGTGGAGAAGTATTCTTGAGCAGCTTGAAAATTACAGGTTATAGCCATGGTGTTTGGTCTTAGAGTTGAAGATAGGTTAGATGGGCTGCAAATTTTAGCCCATGGAAGGCTAGAATCAGTTTGATATTTGAAGAAAATTAACTATGGGATATAGCTCACAGTACAACTACTAATCCTGTAGTAGTACCTGCTGATGCGGTTGATAAAGCTGCTTTCATGAAGAGAGATGTGAAGGCAAGGAGGGTTATACTTGATGTCATAAAGGATCATGTAATCCCTCACATATCGGCAAAAGATCATGCATTTCAGATGTGGACATCTTTAACTAATCTTTACCAGAGTTCGAATGAAAACAGGAAGATGGTGTTGAGGGAGAAGTTGAAGAATGTTCACATGGACAAAGGGGAAAGCATGGCTTCCTATCTTACCAAGATCACACAGGTAAGAGATGAGCTCGCAGTTGTAGGAGAGGTGATAGGAAATGCTGAGATGGTGTGTTCAGCGTTAAATGGTGTGACTCAGCAGTGGACAGTGTTTGTGCAGACTATCATTGGTAAGGAGAACATGCCCACATGGGATCGATTATGCGATGATCTCACACAGGAGGAGACACGGAGGGGATACTTACAAGGCAGTTCATCACATCACAGAGATGATGAAGAGAATGTTGCATTAGCAACAAAGGGAAAAAAGAAGAAGAAGTTCAAGAAGGGTTCCAAGGATGGGGCCAAACAGCATGATGGAGAGAAGAAGGACATAAGCAAAGTGAAATGCTTTGCATGTCAAAAGTTTGGACACCATGTTGGACAGTGTCCAAACAAGAAGAAGAAGAAGAAGCAGCAGACAACAGCTTCAGCAGAGATTGATGAGTTTGCTACGAGATTTGAGAGAGACTTTTCTCTCTTTGCAAGTGTTAGTGTTGAGAAAGCATCTTCTATCACCACCAGGGACATTCAGGGTCACATGGAGCATTCCATGATTGTTGGGCATTCGTTGAGTGCTACCACTACTTCCTCCACTTGGTTCATTGATAGTGGAGCTTCAAGTCACATGACAGGTGATCGAGATATGTTTTCCGAGATGTCAAAGACATATTTGGAGTTGGAGGTTGTATTGGGAGAAGACATAGTGGTGAGCGCAGTTGGGCATGGGACTATCTGTTTTGACAAGGAGTCCATGCAGCCTATGTTTCTGAGGGATGTATTATATGTCCCTGAGCTGAAGAAAAACCTTGTTTCAGTTTCTGAGGGATGTATTATATTATTGAGAACAGAGGCTTTGGTGTATATGTCCTTGATGGGAAAGTTCACATCTTTCCCAAGGCAGCAGGTCTATCTGATTCACGTGCGATTGGAGTCAGATGCAGGAAACTGTACAAGCTTCTCTTCGAGCCACATCATGCACTGTCACACACTTAGAGCAGCAGTGAATTGTGTGAGTTACGGCACAGGAGGATGGCCCATCTTCACCACCCAGCTTTGAGGATGCTGAGAGATATGACGACAGGTATGCCAGAATTTAACACAGAGTCGAGTGGTGTTTGTAGAGCGTGTGACTTGGGAAAGTACACCAAGACTACTTTTCCAAGCAGTGATTCCAGATCATAGGGAGTGCTTCAGTTGATCCATTTAAATTTGTGTGGTCCCATGTCATCTACCTCTTTAAAAGGATATGAATATTGTGTCACATTCATCGATGACTTTTCCAAGAAGACTTGGATCTATTTCCTTAGAAGCAAGAGATCAGACGAAGTCTTGCTTCAATTCCAAGAGTTCAAAGCTCTTGTGGAGAACCAAACAGGAAAGAAGATCAAGGTACTTCGGTCAGATAATGGGGGTGAGTATACTTCCCATGCATTCAATGAGTATTGTCGACAAGAGAGGATCAAGAGGCAGTTGACAGTTCCTTACACTCCACAGCAGAATGAAGTGGTTGAAAGGAAGAACCGTTCGATAGTGGATGCAACTAGAGCCATGTTGCATGATCAGAGTCTTCCTTTCTTTTATTACTTCTTGTATTGTACTTCTTTTTAAGGGAGATCGTTTGGTCCTCCTGCATGCATGAATGTCATTGTAACTAACAGTCTCGTTGACCTACTTTGTGGTCATTAGTGGACATAAATAAAATTATCTTATCTTATCTTATCTATAGGCAGAGGCCTATAGCACTGTTGTTGTTCTGAACAGGAGTCTAAACCGTGCCTTTGGGTACAAAATTCCTGAGGAGATGTTTACAGGGAAAGTGCCTGAGATAGGACACTTTCGTATATTTGGTTCCCTTACATACTCACATGTCCCTTCTGAGAAGAGGACAAAGTTGGAGGCTACAAGAGAGGGGGTATCTTTGTTGGTTATGACAAGACTTCCAAGGCTTTTCGTATATACCTTCCTACACAAAGTAAAGTTGTGGTGAGGAGGGAGGTGAAGTTTGAGGAGTAGAAAGCCTTCAGGAGATCTCTAGATTCTGGGATGGAGCAGCAGAGTACTCCACAAGTGACAGTTCAGAGTTCAGCGAGTCAAAGCGAAGGATCACCGGTTTCAAGAGTGACTGGGTCACCGGTTTCAAGAGTGACTGGGTCACAAGTTACAAGTTCATCGGTTTCAGGGGCTCAGCCTACAAGGACTTCTGGTACAGGGACAGGTTCACAGGTTCACAGGTTACACCTTCAGGTGATTCGAGTTCTCTTCGTACAGGTTTAGGTTCTCAGGTTGTTGGTACTTCTTCAGGGAGACAAGTGTCTGATGAGGATGTAGAGGAGAGTCTAAGACAGGATGCTTCCTCCAAGAAGAGAAAGCCTAGTTGGCTTAAGGAGCTTATGAAGCAGAGGAGTCAGTTGGACCACACAGGAGGGAGGTTAGAGAGAGCAGGGCACCTGAGAGATTTTCGAGTTATATGGCACAGGTGACTAGCTTGCGTGATACCATACCGACTACTTATGAAGAGGCTTCCGTACACCAGGTTTGGAGAGAGGCCATGATGGAAGAGTACAACTCCATTATGAAGAATGGGGTGTGGGAAGTGGTTCCAAGACTAGAGGGAAAGTCAGTTGTGACTTCCAAGTGGCTTTACAAGATAAAGCACGTTGCAGATGGCAGGATCGAGAAGTTCAAAGCTCGTTTTGTTGCGTGTGGGTTCTCACAGGTAAAGGGAGTTGACTATGATGAGACCTTTGCGCCAGTGGCCAGATTTTCTTCGATCAGAGCAGTGATCTCCGTCGTGGCAGAGATGGGTTGGAGGATCCATCAGATGGATGTGAAGACCGCTTTTCTCAACGGTCTTCTCCAGGAGGAGGTGTATCTGGAGCAGCGACAAGGCTTTGAGGTGTATGATATAGATTCTCATGTTTGCAAGCTGAAAAAGACCTTGTATGGTCTGAAGCAAGCCCCTCAGGCTTAGTATTCCAGGATCGATTCCTACTTGCTTTCGATTAGGTTTCGAAAGAGTGAGGCGGATCCCAACCTATACTACATTGTGGTTGGTGGTGTTCCGCTCATTATTTTGTTGTATGTTGATGATTTATTCATTACTGAGGGAGAGCACCTAATTGATGCTTGCAAGAAGGATCTTGCTTCAAAGTTCGAGATGACTGCCCTTGGGCTGATGCACTATTATTTGGGGATGGAGGTTTGCCAGGAGGATGGACATGTTTTCCTGAGGCAAGGAAAATATGCTGCAGATGTTCTAAAGAGATTGAGATGACTGATTGTAGACCTATGTCTACACCCATGATCACCAACTAGATGAAGCTTCATGCTTTTGAGGGTGAGTTGGTGGACCCTACTTTATTTCGTCAGCTGATTGGTTCGTTGATGTATCTGGTCAATACCAGACCAGATATGAGTTTTGCGATAAACACTCTCAGTCAGTTCATGGTGGAGCCCAAGAGAGTGCATAGGACTGCCGCAAAACACATCTTGAGATTCTTGCGGGTACAGTTGATTATGGCTTGGACTACAGGAGATTTGGTGGAGTGGGATTGGTTGGCTTTACAGATTCAGATTGGGCATGTAGTGTTTCGGACCAGAAGAGCAATTTTGGTTGTTGCTTCAGCTTGAGTTCGGCAGTTGTGTCGTGGTTCAGCAGGAAGCAAAAGTCCGTGGCATTGAGTTCTGCTGAGGCCGAGTATATGGCAGCCAATCAGGCTAGTTGTGAGGCTTTGTGGCTTTGCATGTTGATAGTAGACTTGTTTGATCAGGAGCTGAGTCCTACAGTTATACAGTGTGATAATTAGACTTGCATCAAGCTCTCTGAGAATCGAGTATTTCATGACAGGTTGAAGCATATAGAGATCAGATATCACTTTATTGGAGACTATGATCAGAGAGGGGTTGTACAATTGCAGTATGTTTCTACAAATGAGCAGGTGGCTGACATTCTCACGAAGGCTTTGGGTAGAGGGAAGCATGTCTACTTCAGAGATAAGTTGGGAGTGGTGAAAACACCTTCCACGATAAGAGAATGTTGAAAAGTTACCTAGGAAGTGTCTATCCACCTAGACTTGCCTTAGGGGTACAAGGACACTTTAAAGGGTGACCCCTAGTCATTGGCATTTAATGAAGTGTGATGTACTTTATGATTTTAAAGTGACTTCATTAAAAAGGCTTAAGTAATGGTTTTCCTAAGTTCATATTTAAAATAAAGTTAAGTGAGTGATTAAATTAAAAGGGGTTATTTTAACTTTATTAAATGACATGAAGTGCACTAAATGTCATTTAATTAATTAATTAATGGAGCATTTAATGTGAACCCTTCATCTAATCTAATCTTGACCATTAGATTGAAAGAGAAAGTTACCATGAACAAAAAGGACTAGGGCAAGGCATTCTTTCATTTCATTGTGATCATTTCCAAGAAAGAATTTTGGAGAGAGGAAGAAGAGAAAGTGGGGGTTTAAAGCTATGAAACCGGACACATCCAAAAGGGCATGCATGTACCGTGTCCGTGTGTCGGACACGGACACGCTAACAAAGCATGTCCGACACGTCTCTATAGCGTGTCTCATGTTCGAACACGTGTGTCCAAGGACTGTCAATGCATGTCCCGAAAACAGGACATGTTTTCCACTAAAAAACGTCCAAAATTGCTTTAAATCAAAATTTTCACTTTCTTTTTATCATTAACAAGTGTGGAGAGGGCTCTAAACTGTGTTTGTTGTGCAGGTGAAGAAGATTTGAAGGATTTAAATGTGTAAGTACTAATGTTAAATGTGCATTGATTTTGATTTCTATTGAATATTTGTGAAAATTTGGATCTATATGTCTATATTTTTAATATATTTAATTTAAAATATATATATATATATATATATATAACATGTCCTACGTGCCCTGATTCTGGGGGTCACCGTGTCCATGTCGGACACTCGAATCCCCGTGTCCTTCGTGCCCCGTGTCCTCGTGTCAGGTGACGTAGGTTTGAAGTGATTTTGAACCAAGAGAGAGAAACTGAAAGAAGACAATTTCTGCACAGAAATCGAGAAGGACAACTCTGGCATGAATTTCGAGAAGAAGTACTGCACAGAATTCGAGGTTTCCATACAGCAGGAAGGGCACAGTTTTCGAGGACCATACAGGTACAGAGAGGCACGGATTTCGAGGAGGGTTTATGCACAGAAATTGAGGACCGTACAGCTGTACAGATCTGTCAGAAATTAAAGTGACCATACAGTACGGACTGGCACGTTTTTCAAGGCAAAAGTACAGAAATAAATTCTGTCCATAAAGGCAGAATTTGGCACTAATTTTGAGGTTGGAGTTTGGCACAAATTTCGAGGAAAAATCAGCAGTAGAGGTTCAGATTTTGAGACAGAAAATTTGATAAGTACTATTGATTTAATTTCTGTATTTTACCTGAAGAATAATAAATCTCTCTGTCTCAGAAACAGGTTTTCCCTTGGGGGTTTTATCCTGGACCATTGGTCAAAAACATCTGTATTATTTTCATGTGTGTTTGGCTGAGTTAAAATTTTCTGAGTTTGAAATTTTGCTTGAAAAGAAAATTTCTGAATTGTTTAAATTTTGAAAAAGAACTTCATGTGTTTCAGTTCAGTCAAATTTTGATTAAAATTTGTGCATAAAAGGGCTTGGGCATTAAACTATGCAAAGAAGCCAAAAGGCTTGAAACCAGTTGGGATTCTTCAAAAACTTTCAATACTAAGATAGTGAACACTTATTCTTGATATTTACTGCCCAACGGGTATAGTTGGGGCATTAAAACTATAACCCTTTCTTCAGTTTAAATAGAAAGAACAGATTTGTTCTTGTTAAAGAAAATGTTATTTCCTCCCATTAAGCAAATAAATGAGATGTAAGAGTTTAGTTAGAATAGGCTTCAGATGGTATAAAAATGATGGAAAAGCTCCTAATAACATTGTAAAAATGCTTAGAATTCATCAAACTTATAATTGGAACAGAATACTACAAACATATATGGGTTTCAGGATTTCTTACACAACTTTAGGAGATGTGCAAAGGTGAAGCATTTGCCAAAAGGTGTATTCAATATCCATTTGCTGCCACTGCGATAAATGAATGGGAAATGTAAGTACACAAAGCTATATAAAAATATATCAGCTCACTAATCAAAGTGAGCAATTCCCAAAATCAAAAAGGGAATCATAAACATGAAAGATATTGGAATTAATTTATAAAATTTATAATTAACATTAAACAGTCCTATGATTATTACAGCAAACTAAATTAGTTGCAAATGTGTGCACAACAATTAAAAAGTCAATAAATCCAATACCAACATAAATAAATTATATTAATTTCCATACATGATAAAAATGAGATCAACAAGGCTGCTAAGTACATCATGCACAAATATCTCAAAAGATGGCTTCGGGATTCCCCAAGCTAAGTCCCCAAAAACAAAGAAGTCATAAATAGTTTTCACCTTCATATACTTAGCTGCCAATTTGAAAGGAAGAGGGCAAATTAATTGATTTTTTTAATTATGCACAAACAGTGGGACACCTACTATAATTAATTAAAATTTATAAAACAAAAAAGATGGTTGAAAATGTCAAATTTAAAATTAAATTAAATAAAAATTAGCAATGACAATCATGTGATTCCTCCCTCGAAGCATCAGCAACATCCTCTAGCCCCAGTACTCAACGTGAGATGCTTGTCAGTTGATCTGGAGGATAGGTGAGTTCACAGACTTCAGTCTTTAGTCCATTTGGATGTCTTCTAAGCTGAGCATATTTTCCTGGCTTGTTATCTACCAAGGGATCCCCTCTATATGGCAAGAATGGCAAAGAGTGGGCTTTCTGATAGTCTGTCATACTTGTCATTGTTTTGAGACAATGAAATACATCTTTTGGGAGTGTCCATATCCTAGGAGTAGTTGGGCATTCTCAGGACCATTATTCTGTTCTCCTTCAGGGATGGATTCAATGGCGTGTTGTTGCAGATATGCAGTTCACTCTTCTTTCATTGGGATATGGCAGTGCTTTAGAGTTTTTGCCTTGTTCACCCTGTTGAGTTTTTATAGCTCGGATGGTCTTCTACATAGGCTTGGTGTCTAAGCATGTAGAAAGTGACCAAAGGTGACTTTCCTAGACATGAACTTTATTTTTATAAAGTTCAAGTGAATTTTGATTTATGGTGAATGAAAATTACTTAAGTTGTAATAAAGTGAAAAAAAATCACAACCATTGATCTTGAGACCCCAAGATTTAATCTTGGCCATCCATCTTGGAAGATGAAGAGTTAAAGTCGTTTTCTCATTAATGAAGAGATAAAAAGTTCTAGGAGACGTATAGACACAAGTGAAGAGAGATCTGAAGAAGAGAGGAGAAGAAGAGCAGCCAAGGGGGTGCACTTTCCAAAAGCAGAAAGGAGGCACGATTTCCAAGAAAAATACTGCATTTAATTAGGGTCGTACAGCGCATTTACTGCAGGCCATAAAGCCGATTTCCAGGCATAAAAATCGAGATGCCATACAGCAGGAAGAAGGCACAAATTTCTAGAAACTGTACAACAGAATTTGGGCACAAAATTCGAGGTGCTGTACAGCAGTATTATGGGCAGATTTTTCGAGGTATTCGTGCTGTTTGGAAGACCATACAAGCCATACAGCAGACTGGCCACGATTTCCAAGGAGCTGGCATAATTTTCCAGGAAATTTTCAGTGCATTTAATGCTGTTTATTTACCGCTGTTACACTCAGAAATTTTCTGTGAGGTCATTAATAAAAATTCTCTCTTGAACTGGTTTTCCCTACGGGGGTTTTCCAGGGGTAATTTACCCAAAAATTACTGTGCCAAATTTATGTGTTTGGCTGTTCTATTCCGCTACACTTTGCTGGTTAAATCTCATGTGTTTCCGTTTACAGGTTTCAGATTTGAATGCATTTAATTTCTGTGCATTAATTTGGTGAATATATTTGTTGGGTACTGAAACCAAGGCTGGGTTTGAGAAAAATTCTACACACCCTTTAAAAAATCAGCTACAAGTTTGTTTTTGAGATTGAGATTAGCTCTCTGTCTGCTTTTTGTGCTATGTGGTGTGATGAGGTACATCACAAGTCACCAGTTATTCGTCAAAGTAGCTTTGTTGGTCAAAGATGCTCAAGGTTTAGACCAATGAAGCACCACTCGGCTAGTACTCGCAAGTATAGCCGAGTCGACCTCCGGAACGACTACTGGCTGCAGACTCCTCCCAGACTCTCGCCATAACCGGCAGACTCGTCAAACTCACTGTTACTCGCCACACTCACCGCACATTCGCCCAGGACTCTGTCGGACTCGGCACAGCACAGCACAGGAAGAATAGCCCCACAGAAAATTGCTCAGACGTATTATTTCAGTTTCTCTGACTGTGTGACCAGTGAACCGTCTCAACCTAATACGACTCTAAGACCATGGATTTAAAGAGCTCATAGAGCTTCTCCTGGTTCAATGTCACTACCCTTCACGTCATTTACTAATATTGAGATTTAATTTTGCCTATTCTGTCAAAACCACCCATCAGCGCCATCATTAACCGTTGGTCGTTGAGGCTGATTTTGAAGATACCAGTATGCACGCCGGTGGCAATAGGGGCGTGGTTGGGCAATACACCAATTTGTCCACTATTTTTGGATAAAACAATTTCTTTAACTTCTGAATCCCAATTTTTTGTTTCATTTTTTTTTTCGTCAACTGTATTTGGAGGGTAAACTGACTGTTTCAGCCACAACACCCGTAAGCTCCGCAGTTCAGAATTAATGGGTTCGATTTAATTCTAAGCTTTAGAATTTTTAATGTTTTAAGTTTTTAAATCCATTTAATTTTAAATTGTAAATAGTTAAATTTTACATATTTATAAGAAAATATTAGGCCTTATTTATAAGTAAAAGTTATTTTAAATTTATTAAATTCTTAATTTTATGTGTTTTCTTAATACTTTTTCATGATTATAATAACTTTATTTTATTATTAAAAAATTAAAAACATATATATAATAAAAAGTTCTTCATAAGATTCTCATTGTTTGCATGATAATAAAAAAATATTAAAATGTTAATTTATAAAAAATAAGAACTCATACTATGACCAAATAATTTTAATTAGTTAAATTTTTACATATTTATAAAATAATATTAGGACGAAGAAAAAGGTATATTAAATTTTATTAGTTCTTACTTTTATTTTGTTTTGTTCATAATTTTCCATTATATTGTATTATCATAGTTTATGAGATGATGTTGTGAATTATTGTATAGATTGTAGTTTTACAAATTATATTGATCAGAAATGCCATTAACTTTTGTTTTCCCAAAATTCATTATATTTTACGTTTTTTTCTTATTTGCCGAGTCATGCCAAGTCTGTCCCGAGTCTTTCTCGAGTCGACGAATCACATGCCAGCCAAGTCTTTACCAAGTCTGAGTCATGCAACATTGGTTTAGACTCTATTGCTTATTCAGATTTTATTTCAGCATTAATAACTCTTTGAAAGAGAACCCTCCCACTTTTGGTTCGCTATTTGTAAATATAAGATGTGTTTTTCAAAAATAAAATCCTCCCTTGAATTCAATTAATAGTACCCTTGAAGGTTTTCATCCAAATCTTCCTTGCCTATCATAAAAATATATTTTGTTCTGATAAACTAGTGTCAGCTTTTAGGGCTACTCTAAAAGTGGTTTCACCCAACGCGAGTCCCTTGGCAATGATTCATGGACATATGGATGGCTCAGTTGGGTGATTGGTTAACCTTGGTTAGAGTGCTAACCTATGCCATTACCTAAGAGGTTGTTATCCTAATCAGCATGATGACTAACCGATTGGGTGCACACAATGGGGCAGTGGGTTGCTCAATTAGGAGAGGTGCGTAGGAGGAGGGTTGGTCACTTGGAGGACAGTTCTTAGACCTTGAAGCTTGGAACCTTGTGATATATACCTTTCACGTTGGACAGTCGACTGAAGACACTTAGGTTGAGGAGCATACTTCTTGGAGGTTGGTAATGGGACCCAGACACATATGTTGAGGATCATTGGATCTTAGTGACCACACTAGCATGCATGAGAGGAGCATTGAGCACATGAGATGACGTGTGGCACACAACAATTAGAGGTGGAAAGCCTTGCAAGAAGGCACTTGGATACATCATACAACCATGAAAGAGCAGCATTCGACTAACAAATTGTTGGAGACAATACCATCATCAAGGAGGAGCAATGAACCCTGGGAGATTCATACTTGGACAGTTTTTCATATCAGTGGTTGGATAAACCCTAGTATGACAATTGTACATTCTTGTATCGTGGAATGCTCCATGTGGAATGGCCTTGTCAGTTACTTGTATGTACACATGTCCTTATTTTGTGTTAGCCTCCCTCGCCTATTGTAGATTCAAGGGAGGAGAGAGCTCTTGTAGATTCATTCATCATCATTGTACTCCAATCTTTGTATTGTATTGGAAGTGTCTTGTAGGGAGACAGACGCTAGGGTTCATGAGGAAACTCAAAGAGTAGGATGTTATGGTTCATGGGGAAACCCTAGGAGCAAGATGCTAGGTCAAGAAAAGTCTTGGATGTTCTTAGAGAGATTGCTCGTGTGATGCTAGGGTTTGATTTTGTGATACTCAGTTTGCTTTTACATTGTTAGGGTTTATGATATGCATGTACATTGTAAACCCTTAATAATAACATGATGTTGGAGGTGATGATGGTTCTTAAGGCTCTTCTTTAGCACTAGAGTTTCTACCCTAGTAGTATACATGGAGAGTGAAGCTAATGCCTTGCATGATTTTGGAGCCCCGTTCTTGTGAGATGCATGGAGGCTAAGGCAAGATCATGGAGAGCCTAGCCTAACGAGTCTTGAGCTTGTTGATTCCTTTCTTAGAAGAAGACTTGATTATTGCATTCTTGATGTTCCATGGAGGTCACGGTGCTTGTGATGATGCATGAGTCAAAGGCCTAGGGTTTGAGGACTCAAACCCTACAATGGACATGTAGACTTGGAGGCTAGCACTAGAGTCATTTTGCCATGTACTTGTGTGATGCAACATGGTTGGGCTTTGTAAACCCTAAGAAAGATAGGAGCACTAGTGTGGAGAGATTATGTGATACAAGCTTAGAGTATGTGCCAAGGATGACTTGCCAGTGTTGATACTAGCATATTGAGGATCCTTGGTGGAGTGACCAGCTTTGGTTGGAACTCAAAATTTATTCCTAGCTAGGAGGAGTTGAAGGCTAAAGATTTTGAAAGGTTACCCTAGCTAGAGTTTGGGGATAAAGACTTGTACTAGCACCTTTGAGATATAGTTGCGATATGTACTTATCTTATATATCTATGAAGTTTCCAAAGTCCAAATATTGTGTACTTGCATTTGTTATTTTCAGCTCATGTGATCTTCTTGATTGGGTAGATCCTAGCACCTGTTGTTCATGTTGATTTGACATAATGTAATGCCCCGATGGTAAGCCCTAAAGATTTGTGAAGTTGTTATTTGATTTTATTGTGGCACTAGGTGCCTAAGCTATGGACTAAGGAGTCTGGACATTATTATTATTATTTTATTATTATTTACCTATAATTAAATAATAGCTCAACATGGACAACAAATGTGGTTAAGGGGTCATGGATTCCACATGTGAGGGGTTGGGTGGAGTTCGGAGTAGCTGCTCTTCCTAACAATACTCTATGTTTCCTAATTTTGATTTTATTGAACTTTAGAGATCCTATTACACCTATTTGATAATTTGCATGCACCATGCACCCATGCACTCTCACTTGATGAGAATATTCCTAATTGGATGTCAATGGGACCCACTCTCCCATCTCTCATGTCTTATGCGCCTTATTTGACTATTTTTGTCCACCGTGCACCTGATTTGTGTAAACCCCACACTGAGTCGAGTTGTCTTCAATTATTCAAAGTAAATTTGGGTGAATTCGAGTTGTCTTCAATTATTCGGTGTAAATTTGGGTGAATTCGAGTTGTCTTCAACCAGTTAGAGTAAATTTGGGGGAATTCGAGTTGTCTTCAATTAATGGGAGTGGTTTTAGGAAAATTGAGTCAGTCTTAGTGAAATTTGAGTTGTCTCCAGTGCATGGAGAGTGTTTTGCCATTGATTTGGAGTCAATCTAAGTGGATTCGAGTTGCTCTTTTGAGAACTCGAATGGTCATCCAGTGATTTGGAAAAAGACTCAATGAATTAGAGTTGCTTGCTAGTGAACCTAAGCTAGCCTCTGCCAATGAATTCAAATTGCTATGAAAGTATTCTAATGGGCATTCATTCATTTATTCTTGGATTATTATTCTTGTTTAATAGGGAATCATTCTTGGTTTTGAGAGACTTGTCCTCTCATGTAATTCAAATGCCTGTGGATGGATTCAAATTACTCTCTATTCATTATTCTTGTTTTGGAGGGGGTCATTCTTGTTTTGGGAGAATTGTCCTCTCATGGAATTTGAAAGCTTGTGGATGGATTCGAATTGCTCTTTATTCATGATTCTTTTCTTACAAAAGATCATTCTTGTGTTTTGCAAGGTTGCTTTCTCATGAATTCGAATGCATGTGGATGGATTCGAGTTATCTTTTTGCACATAGCCTGTCAAACCCTTTTGTTGACAGGAGAAATCGTAAATCCTGTGAGGGTAATTGAACACTAATTTATTTCAGTGTTGAGACTGGATAGAATTGCTCTTGAACACAAAAGTACCTCGAGTAATCTATTCCAGTGTGGAGACTGGATAGAATTGCTCTTGAACACGAAAGTACCTCGAGAACCCTTATTTGTCTATGTTCTGGTCACTTGACTCCTGAGGGTGGATGGTGATGTCCTAAGGGACTAGATCATTAAAGGGAATCTGATTGCACCGGGAAGTGTTGATGCAGAGAGGATAAGCAGTGAGGGAATGTGTTGTGTCTCTCAGGTTGTGGCCTAAGTATTATCTGTTTAAGATCTGATTAGAAAGTTCCCTAGCATGTGGATTAGAAAGTTCCCTAGCATGTGGATCCATGGCCTCAACTCGGGGATGACCTGTTCAAGTATTTGGCTTGGCTGTGTCTAAGGCTGGGTGGAACGTTGTCATGTTGAAGCTAGTTGCACTATTCAAAGACAAGTATTTTACTTGGCTGTTATTGCTTGTGTATTTTGCCACATATGTGCCCGTGGAGGTTGGGATTATCTCTGATATCTAATGTTGCATATTAGATGTTGTATGTATTAGAGGTTGGGATTATCTTTGATATTTCATAGTAGATTTATTGTATGTATTATTACCGCTATTAGATGTTGTTTTATTTATGTTTGTTGGCAGCCAACAAATCTGGTGTTTATGTTGATTATATGAATGTACATGATAGCATATGGATCTGATATATTATGAGTTTAATGGTTGCGGATTGGTGTTGTAAAATCTGATATATTATAGTGTCGTAATTCTGCTTTATTGGAACATCGTAATATTGATTTGCTTACTGTGATAAAGCTGAATTATATTAACATATGTAGATCTAAATTTATTAATTGGTTAAATGGCAACGAACGGCTGCCCATAGATGTGATGATGATATTCAATTTATATGTGAAAAGTTACTAGACCCAGTTGTATTCATGTTACCATCACATTGCATCGCATGTACATTGGAGAATAGTTTGCATTGGAAGGGTCGTCTTCCTTTTAATGGCTGATTGTTTTTAATTTAATTGGCTTATGGCATGTTGGCCTAGCCTTAGAGAACCTTATTCGGTTGTGCATCACTTAGAATCAGCCTTTTCCCTGTTAGAATCCCAGTGTATCCAACCCCGGTGGTGTGAATTGGTGTTTGGTACATTACACATAACGTATAGCTGAATCAGTTAAGTGATTTAACATAGTTTGCATTGGAAGGGTCGTCTTCCTTTTAATGGCTGACTGTTTTTAATTTAATTGGCTTATGGCATGTTGGCCTAGCCTTAGAGAACCTTATTCGGTTGTGCATCACTTAGAATCAGCCTTTTCCCTGTTAGAATCCCAGTGTATCCGACCCCGGTGGTGTGAATTGGTGTTTGGTACATTACACATAACGTATAGCTGAATCAGTTAAGTGATTTAACATAGTTTGCATTGGAAGGGTCGTCTTCCTTTTCATGGCTGACTGTTTTTAATTTAATTGGCTTATGGCATGTTGGCATAGCCTTAGAGAACCTTATTCGGTTGTGCATCACTTAGAATTAGCCTTTTCCCTGTCAGAATCCCAGTGTATCCGACCCCGGTGGTGTGAATTGGTGTTTGGTACATTACACATAACGTATAGCTGAATCAGTTAAGTGATTTAACATATATCTTGTAGATAAAGGACAAAAGCTACTACTTTTTATTATGTTGTACTAAGAGAAATCAGATCTATTATGTGCCTCAAAAAGTGTGCCCTAAAGGCTATAGTATTGTGGTGTTGAAGTAAACTCATAGTATTTATTCTCTTAGGCTGCCAAGTAAAATCGGGGGGAAGATAAGTGAAATATTATGCTGTAATTTAATATTCCAGCTCAGTCCTAAGGTAAAATTTAACAGGGACCAGATTGAGGTAAAATTTCAAAAGTTGCATTAATTGCCCGATTCACAAAATTTCTACATTCTTTCAAGGCTGATTGGACTAATATTGCATTCTTCATGATTTGAAGGTCAAACATTTCAGTTATTGAACCTGGGAGGGATTGATGGATGGTGAAACCCTAGTGTGTTGGAGATGAGCACTTACACTAGTGAAGGGTTCTATGGGTTGAAAGTTGAAGCCCTAGATGCCTTTGTGATAAAAGTGTGTTTTAACTTTTCACCTATGATGGGTTGTAGATCTACTTCATTGATGGCAGGTCTATTCATATGCCTATGTCTATAGCTTAGATGGCCTTTATATTCTAACACCCTCCAATCTAGAAAATACACCAAGCTTGTCAGTGAATTTTACAATTTTTCTAGACCCAAAGACTTGGTGATAAGATAATACGGTAAATGCATTAATGTCCAACTAATGACCACTGAAGTAGATCAATGGGACTGTTAGGTACAATGATATCGTTACAAAGTGGGAGCACTAAGGCAACTCATAAATAGAGCAAGAAGAGAGAAGTGAAATAGAATTGAAATCTAGACTAAACCCTAGGAGGCCAATGTCACATATGTAGAGGCGATCCATAAGAGAGATGTACAAAGCGAGTGGATCTAGAGCCTATGGTGCCAATAGATGCTATTCTAATCCACAAGGATCATCTCTCCTACCATCCAAGGCCGAATGGAGAAAACTCATAATAGATCTTTGTCTGGAAGAACAATCAAGAGAGGAGCTGGAATATGTGTTGTGCTATCATCTGGTAGGAAGACCCCGTAGATGTGACCTGGAAGATAAATATGAGGCCTGGTCTGGTGGTGTTAGATGGAGCCCTGTGTCCTCATTAATATGGGGTCAACCCTATCCATCTGCCACCAGGTGCCCCTAGTCAAGAGCAATGTAAAAAAGGAAGTGATCAGCTAAGTAGAAGTCGGTCAAGGATGTGGATGTGGCTACAGTATAGAAGAGCAAAGACAGAGGGCCTCCTTCATGTATAAGGCTAAGCACTGTTGGACCATATACCTAAAGGAAACCGCTAAGCACTTGTAGCTCTCTGAAAAGACAATGGAACCATCCTCGAATCTCGTAGTAATTTGGATACTGGAAGATGAAGTGCTCCTTAGGCTCAACCTCTTGAAGGTAGCACAACTTGCATATCGTATGATTGTCAGCCTCTATATGTAGTCTATGAGAGTTGACTCTCGACTGGCCCAAGGGGATCCGAAGAGCGTACATCCAATGACAGTGTGTAATGTGTGTTAGGATTATAATCATTCCTTGTACAAATTGGCCAATTCTGCCTAAATTAGATGTCTTTTTAGTCATTATTGAGTCACTAGTACCATTGGGTCCACTTGGCCTAATTGGGCCACATGTACCAGTTACTAAAGTGTGGGGAACACTGATTGAGGCTAACTGTCACTGACTGCACTTGCATGCATCAGTTTAGGCACCTCCTAGACCAATCCCTACAATTCAGGAGCCACTAGGAGTGTCGACACCAACCTCCTTCAGTTGAGTTCAGTTGGTGACTAGTCAAGCCTAGTTATGAGTTAGTTACACTCAGTTAGCGCCATTCTTTGCATGGTTGCATGTGGGAAGGCACCTATCCTCACCTACCACATCAGTTAGACTAGTTTAACTAACTCTAACTGATTGAGAGAATGAATTAAACAACTGGAGTTAGCTCGTTAAGCTCCGAGAGTGATTTAGACACATCCAGTTATCCATGCAGTTAGATTGAGTCAATCAATTCGAATTTCCTCTCATATATTCGAATTGTCTGGCTATTAATGCCAGTGTGTTACATTGTAAATATTATCCATTTACTTTTTTTATTAATGAAAGCATTATACAACTGCAACCCATTTTTTGCACTGTTTCATGTCAATACTGAGTAAATTGTATGTGAGATCTAGTTGTGAGTTTTGTCTTGGTTCATAGATTCCTATGAGCTCAATTTTTATATGGTATCAGAGGCTCGACAGGACAAGGCATTTCTCCTTCTGCAGATTTCATGCTGGATCAAAACATTTTCAGCAAAATTGCTCCTTCCAACTCTGCACCAAAAGCGGAGAGTTTACCACATAATTCCTGGGCAAAGGAATTGTTGAACAAGCTTGCTTGATTGACTAAGTTGGGTGTGAAGCAAACTCCAAAAGTGTAGATTGTCGACCTTACTTGGTCTATTTTTTTGTGATTTGCAAGTTTTTCAAACTCCTTCACTGCATTCGCTACAGCACCATAATGGCCTCTTCTGTGAATCTTCTCACTCCTTTCAACTACCATCAGTGGAAGGAGGACATTGAGATTCAGCTTCACTCCAAAGTACTCTACAGAGTCACCATGGACACAAAGGTAGAGTCGAATCATGTTGTAGACAAAGCAAAATACTGAAATAAGCTTGATGAAGCATATGGATTTCTGTGCCTTTCAATTTCTAGAGATCTTCTCTTCCACATCACTGGATTGAAGACTCCCAAGGAGATTTGGGACCAGCTTGCTACTCTGTTTGATAAGCAAGATGACTTGAGGATCTATCAGCTAGAGAATGCGTTGATATCTCTAGACCCGGGCAACTTCAAAACCATGACTAACTTCTTCACCAAATTCAAGCACCTGGTGCTCCAGTTGAAGCTGTGTAAAGTTGAGAAGGAGGATGATCAACTCATCCTTGCCATCCTTTCGAAACTTGGCCCAGATTACCCATTTTGTGTCCACCTTTCATACCGGGAAGCTTACAATCCCGAATTGGAAGATGCCAACTCTCAATGCATTCATTGAGTCTCTCACCAATGAGCATGACAAGCTTGTCCAAATGGGGATCATCATATCTTCCAAAGATCAAGCCTTGTTTGCTGGAGGACCCAAAGCTACAAATGGAAAAGGGAAAGCAAACGAACCAAAAGCCAAAGTATGAGCCTCCTAAGGAAAAGGAGCAGTCAAATGAGTCCTCAGGTTCGAGGAGAAACAAGAAGAAGGGCAAAGAAAAGATCCTGTGTTCTTACTGTGAAAGGGGCTTTCATCCAGAAAGCTCCTGTATGAGGAGAACAATAGATCAAATGGCTCTTCTCCTAGAGCAAAATAACATCACTCTACCAGCTAGCGCAAGGAAGTCTTACTATGGAGAAAAGACTGAAGATCATGATGAGAAATGCCATGCACTGAAGGCTGGTTGTTTAAAAACACATGCTTTCCTCATTGATTCAAGAGCTTCCAATCATATGGTTGCATCCAGAGAATCATTTTCTTCATTACAGTCTACTGATGGTCCTAGCATTCACATGGGTGATGACAGTCAAATTCGAGCTGAACGGAAGGGTTCTATCAAGTTGGAACATGGAAAGTTCAATGATATACTTTATGTGCCCTCCTTAGCTGCAAATTTGTTATCTGTATACCAGATGACTCACACTGGCCCACCAAAGTGAGTGATATTTGGTCCTGACTCAATGGAGATCACAGATATCTCTATTGGGAACATCATAGCTAAGGGTGCAACAAATCATGCCTCCAAGGCATATGAATTCTCACACTTTCTGCCATTTTCAAATCCAGTGCACTCTCAGCTACCGCTTGAAAGGGGAGGTAAAAACATTCTATCTACTCCCTTTGCATATGATAAAGTTTCCACTTGTATTTCAGAATCCGAAGCAGAAGACTCAGTTGTATCAATTTTTGAGATTGAAGTTCACAGTGATTCATATCCAAATCCAGTCCCTACTCCCAATCCTAAGCCCAAATGGACACAAAAGGTTATTGGGGCGGCAAGGAAGATGACTAGATATCCATCTGACATAAAGAGGACAAGAAATCAGTTTCAGAAAGAGAACCTTGGGCTATGTCAAGCAAGCTCACTTCCTTCGGAAAGATGCAACAAACTCCCTGTGAGATGCTACATGACAAGGTCTGATCAGCTACACTGCTCTTAGAAGAACAAAGTGGATCATGTCTCTCTTCCTCCAAAAAGAGACAAAGGTTACATTCCTCCTTCCTTTCATCACCATTTTGGGAGAAGATGGAGAAGTCTACATGCCAGGCCCCAGGATACCTGTGCACAGAAGAACAAGCATGCTGCTTCACTACACCACAGAGATGAAGGTTGTAGAAACATTTTCTCAAGTTTTTAGCTTGAATCCTGATTCTACCTGCTTAGTTTGAGGGGGGGTATTTTTCCCATGAGGTTTTTCCCCGTTTCCTTGTTTGTATTAAGCAGTTACTCTTTGCATTTCATCTGTAATGGGTGACCTGTGGTCTTAGTTACCAGGGCTCACAAATTGTCCAAGTTAGCATTCAGGGGGGGTGCTAGGATTATAATCCTCCCTTGTCCAAATTGGTCAATTCTGTCTAAATTAGGAGTCCTTTTAGTCATTATTGAGTCACTAGTACCATTGGGTCCACTTGGCCTAATTGGGCCACATGTACCAGTTACTAGAGTGTGGGGAACACTTATTGAGGCTAACTGCCACTGACTGCACTTGCATGCATCAATTTAGGCGCCTCCTAGACCAATCCCTACAATTTAGGAGCCACTAGGAGTGTCGGCACCAACCTCCTTCAGTTGAGTTCAGTTGGTGACTAGTCAAGCCTAACTATGAATCAATTACAGTTAGTACTCAGTTAGTGCCAGTCTTTGCATCGCTGCATGTGGGAAGGCGCCTTTCCTCACCTACCACATCAGTTATACTAGTTTAACTGATTAAGAGACTGAATTAGACAACTGAAGTTAGCTAGTTAAGCTCCGATAGTGATTTAGACACATCCAGTTATCCATGCAATTAGATTGAGTCAATCAATTCAAATTTCCTCTCATGTATTCGAATTGTCTGGCTATTAATGCCAGTGTATTACATTGTAAATATTATCCATTTACTTTTTTTCTTAATGAAGGCATTATACAGTTGCAACCCATTTTTTGCACTGTTTCATGTCAATATCGAGTAAATTGTTTGTGAGATCTATTTGTGAGTTTTGTCTTGGTTCATAGATTCCTGTGAGCTCAATTTTTATAATGTGGTCGAACAATGAGTCCCTCCCTCATGACCATGAAGTGCTCAGCATAAAAGGCCATCTTCAGGCGTAACCTACCATTAGGGTTTATCCAAGTGGCATGTACAAACTACCTATATATATCCTCTCTAATGATTATGTTCATCTCATGTCCAGTAGGTAAGAGGTGTGATTAAAGAAGGAAACCTATGTTCTATATCGTTCAATCTTAGATGTTTCAAGCCTTTCTTGCAAAGCCCATCTTCAAAACGTCGAAAGATTGAACAATAGAACACAAGTTTCCTCCTTTAATAATCATTACCTATGTCTTGAAATGAACAAGGTAAAAGGTGGTTGGGTGCATCAAAGGAATATCTAAAAGGAGAGAGTTGATACATCGTAATATCAACATATACTGGGAGATCAAATACTCAAACATACCAGCATTGAGAATGAATCGAAGAACCAGTTGATGCTATGGATGTTGATGAACAATAAACCAAGTAAGGATATTGATCCCATCCCATCACTATATCAACGAGATGTCGAATGGGGTACAAGAGTGAGATGAGGCCAAACACTATCTCAAGTCGTAAGAGTCGAGAACCAAACTAGGTTGAGGACTATGTTTTTGCAGCTAATTAAACTCTAGTAAACCAAGACCCCAAACGTAAGAATTGTGTAGAACTACAGGATGGACAAGAGTGTCCATGAGCGACATTTTGGGCGATATGTCCTAAAAATAGTTCCAAAAACATTGTCTCTCAAGAAGGGCCAAGGACCTGTAGGCCCTTATTGACTAGAGGATGAAGAGCATGTTGCAAGCTGAAGCAAGGTCCTATAAACAATACCCCCAAATTGAAATAAGTGTATGTGCTAGTGATCTCAATCTCCTCTCCTCTAAAAAATAAATTGTGATCAAAGAGGGTCTTCTTAGACCCGTTGAAGATCATGACCTTGGTTTTACCTAGGCTTATCGTCAACTGATGAAGATCACAAAAGAGGGCCAAGGCATCTATGTGTCTGTACAACCCCTTGAGAGATGAGGCTAAAAGAATCGCATCATTTGCAAAAAGTAAGATAAGGACCGACTCATATAGGTGCATGATGGCAGTCAATAAGGTCTCTGAGATACCAATGACTCGAAGTCTTTGGAACAAAACCTCTCAAGGGATGGAATCAAAAGATTTTTGAAAGTCCACAAAGCAACAATAAAGTTTCAAAGAGTGACGTTGCGACTCATCAATGATGGGCCGAGGAGTAAGAATGTGATGAATAATCTGGTGTTCAAGTGAGAATTTAGCCTATCCTCTAGCTCTAAGTTGCCTCCTCTCAAGCTCCCCATAGAATTTCAAATGGAGGACCATAGCATAGAATTTTGAAAATGTGTGGCCCACCATGATTGTCATGTAGTTGTTGGGATCCATACTAGAACCCAATTTGTGGATCAGGTAAACAATGTGATGTCACTAAGACTATGGAAAACATGTGCATAACACATGGTTGAACAAGTCAACTAGGTGGTGATCTATAGCATGAAGACCCTAATTGAAGAGCTCTATTTGGAACTCTTCTTCATCTTCTGCTTTGCTAATGTTCATCATCCAAATTGCCTCCCATAAAACAGGTGTCCAAAAGGGTGAGAACGTTTTTAGTAAGATCCTCTATAGGATAATATTGCAGCTCAATTGTTCCATCTTCTACAAGTTGTTAAATGAAGTGACAAAGAACGTCAATATGTTTGGTATGCTCATGGAAGACTGGATTCTTTGCCAGATTGAGAACTTGCTAATTATCACAAGTCAATAAGGTAGCCTCATTTTGTTGGATCTTCATATCTACAAGCATTCATTCAGCTGAGCCAAACCGCTTCACATGCTCCCTTCACTGCTGCTAGATATTCATTTGTTCTTAGGATCCTCTTCTTCCATATCAACACTATCATTTTGTTGATTTGGAGTGCCTGCAACATTTCGTGACTGAAAGTTTTTGAAGACTCATCCTCAGAATTCTTCTCGCCCCCTCCCTTCAAGTGGAGGTTGTACATGCATCCTACTTGATCTACCAATCAAAAGTTCATCATTCTCATAAACATTCATATCCAAATTCGTCTGAAATAGCCTTACATTCTCACCAACCACAACAACACTACTAAAGCTTACTTTGTCAATAACCACATCAACTAACTTATATGTTTTGTGAGTGTCATTGTAGCCTTTGCACATTGACTTCTTGATTTTGAGATCTAATTTGGTTTGTTGTTCTTTATTGACACATGCACATAGAACTGAACCAAATGTTTTGAGATGACTTACTTGTGGTTTCCGTCAAGACCATGCTTCCTCTAGACTCTTCTTCTACACTACCTTTGTTGAAGATCTATTAAGCAAATACAATATGGTGTGCACTACTTCAACCCAATACCTGTAAGGAACATATTTGTTCTCTAACATACAGCGTGTCATCTCGAAAATAGTGCAATTACGCCTCTCTACCACTACATTTTGTTATGGAGTGTAGGGTTTGTTGAATTGCCTCTAAATACACTCTATGGAACAAAATTCTCCACCATTATCGGACCTAAGAACTCCAATGCAACCCCTAGACTATTTTTCTACCATGGCTTTAAACTTCTTGAAATCAGTAAATACTTCAAATTTTAACTTTAAAAAATATGCTGACATTTTTTGAGTGAAATCATCTACAAACAACAAGAAATACCTAACACCTAAGACTGATGTTGTCTTCATAGACCCACAAACATCCACATGAATCAACTAAAGAACCTCCTTGGATCACCAAGCTCATCATTGATCAAATGGACCTCAGTGTTGCTTACCCACCTAACAAGCTAATTCCCTATTGTTTTTGTGAATCTCTAGAAGACCATCCACTGACCCTTCTTTAGCCAAAATGAGAAAGATAGTGCCAATTCAAATGTCCATATCTTTGATGCCAAAGTAAAATGGTTTCTTGAACACTCTTGGCCAACGAAGCATGTTCTTTAGCTTCGTCTACATCAACCAATCGGAATAGTTAGTGATCTTTAAAACCAAGAGTAATTGTCTTCTTGCTACCCATGTAAACCATGTAGCATTTATGGTCATTTAAAATAACATATAAGTGGGGACTTTGACTCGTAATTTGACTTACTAAAAGCAAATTCTATTCCGTAAACTTTGATCTTCTTAATTGTTTGATTCTTGACCAATGCCTTTAATTCTTGAAACTAAGAGAACAATTAATATATTAAACCCAACTTCTTATAGAGGAATTATCAATAAAAGAGACTACCAACCAGTGAAGCTAAAGACGTCAATCCACATACATCTAAATGGATAAAATCATGAATCTTTATTGAGCTGTGCTCACTACTTGGGAAAGCAATCTTGGTATAATTATCGAGCGCACAAGCCCTTGCTCCCTCCATCCTTCTCAATCCTGAAGTATGGCAAACCTCGCACCATATCCTCTTCCTTCATCGAGTCTACTAACATCCAATAGAGGCCACCTTCTTGAACTCCTCTACCCAAAACTCGACCAAGTTCATGGTTATGTTTTCTCTTGGTGACTTGTTCATCATCAAACTCAGCCACACACTGCAGATCTATCATGCAAGAAACTAAAAGAATATTCTTTGTCAAACCAAGAACATACAAGATATCATGCAACTGTAGAACATCTCTTGAATGCATGCACAAGGAGACAGAGCCCATTTGGTAACTGGGAAGTGGCATCATTATCCAACTCCCCTTGTATGCCATCCTCTCGATTTTGAAGATTGCCAAGAACCTTCTTGTTGAAGGTCATGTTTTTGGATGCTCCACTATCCACATACCACCCCACACCAAAAATGGTGTTAGTGGAAGGGAAACAACATACCATGGGGGAAGTTATCTCAATCCTAGATGCTAACTCATCCACTCTAATTGAATCTTCTACACACCCTTGCTTGGTTTTGTTCTTCTCACGAGACTAAGATGCATAGTGGCCCATCTTGTGGCACTTGAAACACTTCACATGAATTGCCTCTTTCTTCCTTGATTTGAAGACCAAGATTCTTCTTACCCTTTTAAACCTTTTTGGGTCCACCCTTTTTACCTCCTCTCCCCACCTTCCCAGTGAGGTCTACATTTTAGATCTCCTCCACTCTAGCTACAACCGCCTCTTGCCTTGTCCCCACTTAGATGAAATCTTCCCAAAGCTTCACAAAGGTAAGCAACTTCTAATGAGCACAAGCACCCCACACAAAGGGTTCACAAGGTACTTAAACCCATTAGCACCATGAGCACTAACACCCCATTCCCAATCTTTTCTCTAAAAGCTAAGCATTGATATCTAAGCTCAAAGATCTTCATCAAGTAGATAACCACAATATCTATGTCAATCATGAAGGCATTGGTGAGCCTGTTCCTCGAAGCATCTAATGGGAGACATTAACAATATGATAAAGAGAGGTCCATGCTTCATACATTTCTTGCACCTATTTACACATGATATGAAGATCAAGTGATCCTTCACAAAATCCAATATAATCTAATTCTTGCTAAACCAAGATATCATCATTGATCCAAAGCTAAAGCAACACCTTGAAGTTCTCTTCCTATCCCATGCACTGCCTTCCCAATCTGTGTTTGTATATCCCTACAACGTCACCAAACCATCTACAAGATATCTTATGTCCCATACTCCAGTGTGCCCCACAAGTATCTGAGCACATGTTTTGTTGTTGCCCAATGCTCCTACCTCGATTCCACCGTGAATTGAATCATGCAAAACATATATATCGCCTAGTGTTGACAAAATACATCAAGGAACCTATAAACGGCCTATACAACATGGGATCCACCAAATCTAAATTTGAAAGTTGTTATCTTATTCAGATTAGTGATCATAGTCGTGGCCATAGGTTTATAGTCCATCTAAATTCTCTTCAGAATCTCGACTACATTCTTACCCTGCCCAAGGAAAATCTCCCCTAGTCTCTTCCAAACCTCCAACCCCAAGAAGTAATGCATCATGCCAATGTCTTTCATCTCAAACTCGGTTGCCATACCTACCTTGCACCCTATAATGAGCTTCTTTGAACCTGTAAGAAACAGGTCGTCTACATACAACACCAAAATAAGCATATTAACCTCAACAAATAAGAAATATAAGTTGAGATTTGCTTCACTTTTGATCAATCCCATACTCAATAGGTATCCATCGATCATGGAATACCATGCTCTCAATTCCTGCTATCCATCGATCATGGAATACCATGCTCTCAATTCCTGCTTAAGTCTATACAAGGCAATTTTCTAATGTTCCCCCAAGTTTCCATAACGTGGGACACAGGAGCGGGGAAACGCACATTCAGGACGTGTGGAGACCACCCCCAAATTTTAGGAAAATTCAAGGAGGACGGGGGTACGTCTCTAAATCTATAAAAATAAAATGAAATGCCAAAAATAATAATTCATTTGATGTATATTCATGATTGTGCAATGTAAACAAAAATTATATTGATTTATTTTCTAAGTAGTACCAAGTAGGGATAGTAAAAACTTAAAAGTGAAAATAATGGAAAATCACTAAAAAAATTCTCAAAGGCATGTGGGGGGAAAACGTTTTGCCAGAAGTCCCCAAGTCCTCGGGACGCAAGAAACACAAGAAACGCGCCCCTGACCTTGCGGGACGCATCCCCATGGAAAACTGCAATTTTCATTCCTACACACATGGGACTCTTTCCCACTGATCTCAAATCCCTGGGGTTGCTTTATGTACACTTCTTCATGTTAGAATTTTGATGGTTATACAATATCTTAAAACATTTAGCATCATAACATCATAACGATAAGCAAAGGATCACTAGAAGAAAGACAAGCACAACCACACAAAAGAACACAGAAATTTATCTTGGGAAACCCTCATGGGGGAAAAACCCAACAAAACTTCCTCTATATAGAATTCGACCAAGTACAGTGTAAAACCCCAATAACAAGAATAGTAGCTCCCTTTTCACAGTATATTGCCTCTCTCTCTCTCTGTCTTGCGCAATGCTTGAGTGAGAAGTGTACAAAATGAATGAGGCACCTCACCTATTTATATTTAACAGTTGAGTAACTTAATTACCTAGCTAGGTCGACCAGGTTCTCTAATTAGGGCTGACCTACCTAGGAATACTCAAAATAATATTTATAAAATACTTTTGTGGGTACTATTGCCCCGACTTATAACAGAGGATTTACCTCATGAATTTTACATGACCAATTACATCAAGGACATCTCTGAATGGAGGAATAACAATAATACAAAATATAATATCTTCCAAAGTTACATTATTTTAACACTCCCTCTTAACTAGGAAGGTATTCTTCATCAGCAGCAACCACAACAACAACTATACAACTAATTGGTGAATCTCTATATGTCATAGGAAGTTTTGGAACAGCATCATACATCTTCATCATCAACCTAGAACTGCATTATCATCGACATCATCAGTATGTGGATACTGGGACATCATCATCGTCATCAGTATGTGAGTACTGGGACATCATCATCATCTGGAGCATCATCAGTATATTGATACTAGAACATCATCATCTGCAACATCAATATGTGAATACTAGATCATCATCTGCAACATCAGTATGTGAATACAGGTCATCATCTGCAACATCAGTATGTGAATACTGGATCGTCATCTACAATATCAGTTTGTGAATACTGGATCATCATCTACAACATCAGTATTGAATACTGGATCATCATCTGCAACATCAATATGTGAATAATGGATCATCATCTGCAACATCAGTGTGTGAATATTGGATCATCATCTGCAACATCAGCGTATGAATACTAGATCATCATCTGCAATATTAGTATGTGAATATTGGATCAACAGCAACATCATCAGCATGTAGTGCTAAATTAACATCATCAACAAATAGATGCTAGATCTTCATCTGCATCATTAGCATAGAGATGTTGGAACAACATCATCATCAGCAGCATAGAAATGTTGAAGCAATATCATCATCATCGGCATAAAAATGTTGAAACAACACAAAGTGTTGGCATCTAATCATCTTCATCAGCATGGAAATGTTGGTATCAGCACAGAGTGTTGGAACCTCATCATCTTCATCAGCATGTAAATGTTGGGGTCAGCACAAAGTGTTGGCATCTCATCGTCTTCATCAGCATGGGAATGTTGGTATTAACATAGAGTGTTGGCATCTCATCGTCTTTCCCTTAGGACATCTGAAGCAGCATCACGATGGGTTCTCTGGTAGATCCACTCGGACATTTGTCTAACTTACTAAAAAATCCCATAGGGATGTTCATACATCCCATCATGTGGTATAGTTCCCAATCAAGGTACCCCCCTACTACTGGAGGCAAGCTGTTGATGAGAGGCTTGGTAATGGTCATAAAGAGCCTATCAGGATCTACAGCATAACCAGACGAACGACGGAAGTCTGAGGAGAGCTTTAAAGCCTTCTGTGGCTGAAAGTTTTGAGCAATCCCAGGCTGAGTGTACAGAATCATGCCCATGTGGGTCAAACAAATGGATCTCCCTGGGGACCAAACAAGCCTTGTCTGGCTTACTAACCCTTTCAGGCCAAACAAGCCTAGCCAGACATACTAATCCCCTTGGGATCAAACAGGTCTAATATGGCTTACTAACCGTTTCGGGCCAAAAAAGCCTGGCCAGACATACCCTACCTAGGCTGAGCTACCACACCACTGCAACAGGAAACCTACTATGTCTTCACACCCTCTTTCGAGGGAGGTCCATTCAAACTACACCAAGCTTGTCTTGAAAGTATTCAAACTTTACACAAGACAAAGACTTAGTCAACACATCAGCAACTTGTTCTTCATCATTCTTCTCTTGTACATCTGCAACTTCATCGTTCTTCTATAGTACATCCGCAACTGCATTATTCTTCTCTTGTAGGTGATTGCATACAATCCTTCCTACAAGTCAAATACAGTTGCATGATTAGAAACAATTCATAACATGACAAATTCTTATGTATAAAGATATATGTCATACAATCATGCAACTATTTCAGCTAATACAACATTCATCCATATCCTTAATACATACAGTAACTTTCTAGATGCCTTCCATCTCTACCTAGACATAATTACGAGCATGCATTACTCCCAACATGTCAACAAAGAGGTTTCATTCTAGATAAGTAGCAATGGAATGTTGTACAGCACCATACGCCACTTACCCATCACAAACATATTAGTAGTAATCTGCAAATACTCTAACATGCATAATGCATTTCCTAAATCTAGGAACATAACTATGTACACAACTGAACAACTAGATATATAGGAAATGACAATTTCAAATACCTATCTTTGTTTGTTTGGTAGACTCCATCTAGATCTTTGTCTCCTTGCATAAATTACCGGAGTCTCTGACAACGTACTCTAATTCATCGTCTAATTCTAAGCCTATCTTGCTCATGATCGAAAATATTGAGCAAGTCTTCTAACACCACATATCGCATAGAACTATGTATTGGTGTTGAATATGTGTGTCGTATAGATGCATCCCTTCTTATTCAATGTTGGTATAGATAAGAGTACGATCTTCATCTTCATCGGTAGAATTCTTCTAGACCATACTCCTCTGAATCTTCTCTTGCTTTCTTCTCAGCGGCAATATATTCATCCTTGGTTGCACTGAGAGAAACATCGATCCGCTTTTTGCAACATACTGGAGTGCTCTTTCTGTTTGTAGCACTGCCAACCCAATCGGAGTCATCATATCCCTGCAGGAAAATCCTCTGGTCTCTTTCATATATGAGGCCATATTCAATTGTACCCTTTATGTACGTGCTTTGCCACAACCATGTGAACACATCTCGGCCCTACAAAGAAAATATCCAACCTGATGTTCGTCAAGTTCATCAACGAACCAATATTTTTCCTATAGACTATGGCATCAACTGTCTTTAAAGTAGGATTACATAGCAACTTCAGGTTAGATGCCATCGATGTAGCTATAGCCCAAAATCTCGAACCTCTTAAAGGTCTTGACTACATAATTTTTCTTCGGTAAGGAAAGTATCCTCTGTATTATGCCACACCTCTAATCTTGATAATCATGTCAAGATTATCAAACTTTGAGATCTACCGTAGTCACTCCCTCTAAAGTGGAGCACCATCCTCCCTCTACATCTTGTACTCATCGAGACATTGGAGTGAAGGTAGCCTCCTCAACTGCTAATCTTCTGTGTACCCATTATGTCACCTCTCAAGGTCAATAGATATCAAGATCCTCCATCTCGAACTTTGTTGCAAGTTTCTCTTGCACCCATCTATGAGCTTCTCATCCTTTGTAGGCTTCTATCTTCAACCTTGTAGTAAAGGTTGGGATCTCAGTCACTCTAGTTGATCCTCAAGCTCCTCATTTCCTATCCCATGGGTGCCGATTGAGCTTGTACAAATCCTTCTGTGCATAGATTGTTCTCTATAGAGAGTCCCAAATCCTGGAAGTTGCTCAATCTCTTCTTCTACTTCAATTACACCAACTGTCTAGTGTAATATCCGCCATTGAAGAGGCGTCTAGCCCCTAGAGCAGTGTCTTGCCATAATCGACTCCCTCTTTCGGAGAGACACCACAAACCTTGCTTTGTATCTCTTGATACTTCCATTTGTTGTATGCTTACTCTTGTAGATCTACTTGGAAGACTTTAAAAAACTTCCCTTCAAGTCTCCAGACATCATTCCACATGATCGACTAGTACATCTTGATCATATCATCCTTCCATTCTTTCTTCTTGGGACATTCTTTTGCAGGGTATCCTTTCTCATCACAACTGAAACATCTGAGCTATGAGAGGTCCTTCTTTTGAAGTCCTTTTATTCTTGCGAGAATGTTCTTCCTTCTTGTTCTTTCTCTTCTTGCCATGAGTTGTCAAGGATTGATTGTCATATTCATCCATCTCTTCTTTTGCTTTCAATCGAGCTTCTTCTTACGTGCATTCCACCATAAGTAAGCTTCCTTCTAGAACAAATCTCTTGAATGAAAGATTCCCATGAACTTGGGAGACCATTCAAGGTGTAATATCCCAAATCCCAATATTTTCTAATTCTAAGCAAATACGCTGATACAACCGAGAATGCAAACTGCCATGCAAAAATCCCTATTTTATAGCAAAATTTAGGGTTAGGGTTTGTAGGATAGAATGAACACTTACCACTAATAAGCTGGCTGGTCTGCTCCTGAGAGAGTATGCATGCATCAAGAGCTGAATCGAAGATGAACTGATATCTTCTGCTTCCGGTGAAACCCCAGCAGCACGAACCCCAGATCAGCTAAGGGTGACGTTTTCAGTGAAGGAGGTGTCCGATGAAGCTGTTGATTTGCAGGACTGATAGCCTTCCCGTGCCGAAGAGAATGACTGGCACATGCGGAAATTCTGAGGTCTCTAGGCAGGCTAGCGAATTGTTCTAGAGGTGCAGCTACTCACGCCCCCCTGTTCCCGAAATGGCTGATAACTGCTCAGGATGAGCACGATCGGATCTAATAATCACCGGGTACTGGAGTAAGATGCCAATGATGAGAATGGTGCATGAGTTTCGAAGGTAAACTGAGATCTGAAGACCCAGCGAATGATTAGGGCTTTCCGGCTGAAAACCCCTTACGGCTGCACACGTGCCCCTGCAACAATCTATGTCGTATACTGGATTACTATGAATAAATGAAAGAGCAAATGGTGAACCTGTATGGCTTACCCTGAATGAGACTAGGGCAGATATCTCACTGCGGAAACCCCGTTAGCTGAAGACGTCATCTCCAACCCCAACTGTTGTGCTGCACGCTGTGCTGCTATTCAAGAGCTCCAAAATAATAATCATCAAAAGTGAAGTCTCCTTTCGCTTTATCCTCCTTTTATAACTTTCAACTGCGAAAGCCCTAATCTTTGACCTAATTAGGTCACTTTATCTTCTAATTTGCAGTTGACTTGCATGCATGCACATGGAGAGTTAAATGAGTGCATGCATCATTAAATAATGCTTGGATGGCATGCACGAAAGTGGCCTTTGGCCTCGGTGGCCCTTCTTGACCTAATGATGATGCCCTAGATTTTCTATGGATGGCATCAGTCCTTAGATGATTCCCTAACTGTCGGTAACCGCTCGAACCCACAGGAATCACATAGGTTAGCGGTTTTGGGCCTCAAGGCCTAATCGGAAGAGGACATTACAGTCCTCCCCGCTTGAGATTGATTGTCCTCAAGCAACTGCAAACTGGGATGCTGCAATACCTGTTCACCTTCCCAGGTGGCATCCTCTGGCGGTAGTCCTTTCCACTGAACCAAGTACTCTCTGATTACTTTGTTCCTGAGCTTCCTTTCTCTAGTCTGTATGATCCGTTCGGGAATCAGTATCAGCAGTCCTTCATCATCTAAAGGAGGTAGTTCTGTAGATGGAGCAATGTGTTGCCCAAGGGTCTTCTTCAGGTTAGACACATGGAACACATTGTGAATTTTACTTTCCTGTGGAAGTTCTAGTTCATATGCCACCTCTCCCACCTTCCTGATTATTCTGTAGGGTCCATAGAAGCGAGGTTTTAACTTTTCTGCTCCTTTCTTCTTAAGCGAAAACTATCTGTAAGGTTGGAGCCTTAAGTATACCAAATCCCCTACCTCAAAGCTCCGCTCAATCCTGTGTTTTTCGGCATACAACTTCTGTTGATTCTGGGCTGTTTGTAAGTTTTCCTTCAAGATTTTCAGAATGTCTTGACTGTCCTGTATCCAATCCTTAGCCTTAGGAGCCCTACTATCTCCAAATGCCAAATCTGCATAGTCCAAGGCCTCGTAACCATATAATGCCTTAAAAGGAGTCATCCTAATAAACATGTGATAGGTAGTATTGTAGCAATACTCCCCTAGGTGTAGCCATTTGATCCAAGTTCGTTGCTGCCCTGCTACATAGTTCCTTAAATATCCTTCGATCCACTTGTTGACTATTTCAGTTTGTCCATCCTTCTGGGAATGATAACTCGTACTAGTAGCCAGTTCGGTCCCCACTAATTTGAATAGTTCCTACCAGAAGGCACCTGTGAATCTGCTATCCCGATCACTGACAATGGTCTTAGGTAACCCGTGTAACATGAAGACCTCCTTGAAGAATAACTTAGCTACTTGAGCTGCCGGGTAGTCTGATGATATCGAAAAGAAATGTGCAAACTTGGTTAGTCTGTCAACTACTACATATAAACAATATCGCCCTTGGACCTTGGGCAATCCTGTAATAAAGTCCATGAAGATGCTTTCCCACTTCTGTTCTGGAATCGGCAGTGGCTGAAGTAACCCTGCTGGATGGATGTTCTCAATCTTATTCTGCTGACAGATGCTACATTCCCGTACATGCTGCATAATTTCCCCCTTGAGGCCCTTCCATGAGAACCTCTCTCGGATCTGCCTGTAGGTCTTCAAGAAACCTTGATGCCCTGATAAAGGAGAATCATGTGCTGCCTGAATGATCTTTTTCCTCGTGGATTCTAGGACGAGGTATATCCTGTTCTTGTAATAGATGATGTCATCAACAATCCTGTACCTGTCATCCTGAATTTGTCCATCCAATAATTCGCAAGCGAATTTATTTTTGAAGTATTCCACTAAGAGAAGTGCCCTCCAATCTGTGGATATACTACTCAGAGATAATGAGGCGGGACACCTCGATAATGCATCAGCTACTACATTATTCTTACCTTTTACATACTCGATCTCGAAATCATAGGCTTGTACTTTGCTGACCCATTTCTGTTGTCGCTCATTCAGTTCCTTCTACTCCGGGAAATACTTGAGGCTGTTATGATCGGTTTTGATTTTGAACTTACTGCCCACCAGGTACTGTCTGAATTTTGTGAGAGCATGTAAGATGGCTAGCATCTCTTTGTCATATATGGAGTAGTGGCACTCATAGTTCTTCAATTTACGGCTCTCAAATGCAATAGGGTGATGGTTTTGCATCAACACTGCTCCTAACCCTTCCCCTGAGGCATCACATTCTACTACAAAGGGTTGTGAGAAGTCTGGTAATGCTAAAACTGGACAGGAACTCATAATAACCTTCATCTCCTCGAAAGTTTTCTGGGCTAAGTCTATCCAAGTGAACGCTCCCTTCTTTGTGAGATCTGTGAGGGGTGTTGCAAATTGGGAGAATCCCTTAACGTACCGTCGGTAATAAGTGCACAGACCCAAGAAACCTCTCAATTCTATCACTGTTTTTGGCGCGGGCCAATCTCTGATAGCTCGGATTTTCTCCATATCAGCCTGTACTCCTTCTGCATTGATTATGTGTCCTAAGTACAGCATTTCCTTCATGCCAAACTCACATTTGGACATTTTCGCATAAAGCAAATGTGCTCTGAAGGTGTGGTTCATGCATGACTGAAAAGTGGCTGGAGCATTGGTAAGTCCAAAGGGCATGACCAAAAACTCATAGTGACCATAGTGACAGCGAAAAGCGGTTTTGGAGATGTCTTGGTCCCTTACCCCGATCTGATGGTATCCCAAGCGAAGATCAATCTTGGAGAAGTATTTAGCTCCCCGAAGCTCATCCATGAGTTCGTCAATTCTGGGGATGGGGTACCTGTTCTTAATGGTCTTTTTGTTGAGTGCTCGATAATCGATGCACATTCGCAGTGTACCATCCTTCTTCTTGACCAATACTACTGAGGATGCGAAGGGGCTAGAACTGGGCCGAATATATCCAAGCTCCAGTAATTCTTTGATTGTTTTCTCAATCTCATCCTTGTATCTTTTGGGATGCTTGTAAGGAGTGGTGATGACTGCTTGTGTCCCCTCCTCTAGCTCAATGATGTGTTCAAAGCCTCGGTCTGGCTGTCTACCTGATGGAAGGTCCCGAAAAACCTTTTCATGTTTCTGTAGCAAGGTTTGAATGTCACTTGGGTGTTGTGTGTTGGTCTCTGGGGGCTTCCTAAAGGTGACAAAACATTCGGCAGCCCATTCTATATCATCCTGTCGGTGTACTGCCTCCATTCTCTGCGACAAGACCGGTTTTGGGGGGTAAGTGTTCATGCCCCTCAAAACTACCCGTTTGTCGTCTGGCCCCTGGAATTCCATTTCCATTGCCCTATAGTCTGTAGTGTATTTCCCTATAGAATAAAGCCACTGAACACCCAATACTACATGAGTATCCGATACATCCACTACGTAGAAGGAATATGTCATCTGATAGTTACCTAAGGTGACATTCAATTTTGGAATCCAATAGTTGCACTCCATGCTAGAGTTCCCGGCTTCTGCTACAGTGAATCCTTCGAACTTCTCGGTCTGAATTCCTCTCTTGGCTACCCAAGCGAAGTCAATGAAATTGTGGGTTGCTCCCCCATCAATCAATACTCCTACTCTATGACCTTGGACTGCTCCCCTGACCCTGAGAGTATGGAATCTTGGTACTCCAGATAATGTAGCAATGACTCCCTCTGGTGTATCACTCTGGTGTGATTCTTCCTCAGCTGCTCGTAGTTCTTCTGTGGCTTCCTGCTCATAGTCATCCTCATCACTGTCCGAATATACCTCAATGTAGTGAGCCTTCGCCTTCCCTGCACACCTGTGTCCTGGTAGCCATGGTTCCTGACAAATGAAGCATAGTTTCTTCCTTCTCAAATCTTTCCTAGTGTCCTCGTCTAACCATGTTTTCTTGGGAACATCCTGCTGGAAAGGTTTCTTGTCCTTGTCCCTAACAAGAAAATTGGTTTTCAGCGGGAACTTGTTTTGGGGGACTAAATCCTGAAGATCTCTAGCTCTGCTAATGGCATCCTGCAAAGTGAGGGGTTTGTAGGCTTTCACCCATCCCCGTAGTGGCTCTGTGAGGGCCTCAGTGAATAACATAGTCAACCTGCTCTCTGATACATCTGTTACCATGACTGCTATCCTCTGAAATTCTGAGATGAAGGCTTCTACACTACCGGTCTGTTTGAGTTGAGCCAACTCCCTGAAATGTATCTCTGGATCCTTCCTGTCAAATCTCTCTATGAGCTTCTAAGTGAACTCACCGTAGGAGTGTATGGTGTTGTGACCCAATGTCACCAATCCGTGGTACCACCACTCGTGAGCTTCTCCGTCCAGGTGGAGTGTAGCCAATTTAATGGCATCTGTCTCTGTCATGGGATTGAGTTGGAAATAGGTATCCAATTTTTGAACCCATATCCTCGCCGATCCTCCGCGAGTCCCATCAAAGTTCGGGATGGTTAACCTGCCCAAGGTCTTCTACAACTCATAGTTGTGATTGAAACCCTTGTTGAAATTCCTAGGCCTGTTCCTACTCTTCATGTTGCAGAAATCTGAAAAAGACATGGCAGCATGAAACTCATCACCTAAGTCTCTATACTCCTGCAAATAAGCCCCAAAAGGCTCGCTAGGTTCTACCTGCATGACCGGACCACCTACTGTATCTGCCAAGAAGTGAGGAATGGTAGGCCTGTTGGAAGGTCTGCTATATATGTGCAGAGTATTCTGCATATTAGTGTACGCAACCTTCCCACTGCTGCTTGTAGATCCCCGATCTACCGGTGAGGGAGGTGTATTGTTGGTACCTATTTCTGGTTTCGCCGATAATCTATTGATTGCATTGAGCACATCTTTTTGGCCTTTTGCTAAGTCTTGCAATGCAGATACTAAGTTGCGAAACTTCATCCTATCCTCCTCTTCTCCCGTTCCTTTTCCCCTATCCGAGTGTATACCTGTTTGTTCCATGTCTGAATTGGTATCTTCTAGTTGGATATCCTCAAAGTCCCCTGTGTATCTACTCTTTCTCCTCCTATAGATTACAAAAGGGTCTCCCTCTGGATTCATCTATGTCTCATTTCTTAAGCCCACAGCTGGCCAAGAAGATAGCTCTTATACCATTGTAATATCCCAAATCCCGATATTTTCTAATTCTAAGCAAATACGCTGATACAACCGAGCATGCAAACTGCCATGCAAAAATCCCTATTTTATAGCAAAAATTAGGGTTAGGGTTTGTAGGATAGAATGAACACTTACCACTGATAAGCTGGCTAGTCTGCTCCTAAGAGAGTATGCATGCATCAAGAGCTGAATCGAAGATGAACTGATATCTTCTGCTTCCGATGAAACCCCAGCAGCACAAACCCCAGATCAGCTAAGGGTGACGTTTTTAGTGAAGGAGGTGTCCGATGAAGCTGTTGATTTGCAAGACTGATAGCCTTCCCGTGCCGGAGAGAATGACTGGCACATGCGGAAATTCTGAGGTCTCTAGGCAGGCTAGTGAATTGTTCTAGAGGTGCAGCTGCTCACGCCCCCCTGATCCCGAAATGGCTGATAACTGCTCAGGATGAGCACAATCGGATCTGATAATCACCGAGTGGCTTGAGTAAGATGTCGATGATGAGAATGGTGCATGAGTTTCGAAGGTAAACTGAGATCTGAAGACCCAGCGAATGATTAGGGCTTTCCGGCTGAAAACCCCTTACAGCTGCACACTTGCCCCTGCAACAATCTCTGTCGTATACTGGATAACTATGAATAAATGAAAGAGCAAATGGTGAACCTGTATGGCTTACCTTGAATGAGACTAGGGTAGATATCTCACTGCCGAAACCCCGTTAACTGAAGACGATGTCTCCAACCCCAACTGTTGTGCTGCACGTTGTGCTGCTATTCAAGAGCTCCAAAATAATAATCATCAAAAGTGAAGTCTCATTTCGCTTTATCCTCCTTTTATAACTTTCAACTGCGAAAACCCTAATCTTTGACCTAATTAAGTCACTTTATCTTCTAATTTGCAGTTGACTTGCATGCATGCGCATGGAGACTTAAATGAGTGCATGCATCATTAAATAATGCTTGGATGGCATGCACGAAGGTGGCCTTTGGCCCCGGTGGCCCTTCTTGACCTAATGATGATGCCCTAGATTTTCTATGGATGGCATCAGTCCTTAGATGATTCCCTAACTGTCAGTAACCGCTCGAACCCACAGGAATCACATAGGTTAGTGGTTTTGGGCCTCAGGGCCTAATCGAAAGAGGACATTACACAAGGTTGTAATCTCCACTTTCGCTTCTTCGACATTGTCTCCAATGGCTTCTAATTGCTCCTTGACCTAAGAGATTCTTGTGAAGTAAGATTGAATGTATTTTGACATTTGCATCTTCACATCCTTGAGTTGCGTTCTCAAGGTCATCTTCTTGTTGATGTTCTTTCCTTCGTACAAGTTGGTCGTTGCATCGAACATATCCTTGGGAATCTTCAAGGATTATACATGTGAGATCCAATGGAGATGGAAATAATCCTCTTGGTTGTGACTAAGTTCTTCTTCTGCTTTGCATTGTCTTAATCTCCCTCTGGATCTGCAGCTTCTTCTTTGACATAGTTCTCCAAGTCATGCATCTTCAAGTATGAGAAGCACTCTATACTTCCATGCTCAGAAGAACTCGGCTCCTTCAAGCTTGTCCGCAAGCTTGGCACTGTTTGTCATCATGATAAAAATGAGAACCTCAAATGGAAATAAAGAGGATAGAACTTACCAATGAAAATTGAAATTGCTTCAACTTGATGCTTGCTTGAAAGCTTTTATGGAAGACTCCTTCTAGTGGACCTAGGGTTTGATAGAGAAACCCTAATTTTTCAACTTAAGTAACTTTCGGATCTGATTGGATAGAAAGAGGCGCCTCCTCAAGGCATGCTGAGCAGCGTACTCATTTTCCCAAAACTATGGACAGAACTGCAAAATATCTGATGCCCTAGTTTTCCCCGACAGCAGTGTTAAGTCAAAAATTGAAAATTCACAGAATGAGAAACATATTCCATATAAGGATACGCCCTTCTAGGGCGAGTTTGATAGTCCTTTTTCAACTGATCGGTGGAGTAAGGATACGCCCTTCTAGGGCGAGTTTGATAGTCATTTTTCAACTGATCGGTGGAGGGAAGTGCTCGAAACAGGAAGCCCTAGTTTCTCCAATTTCTTCTGCAGAATTATCTGATCTTGATTCTGTTGTATCTCTGAGATTCCTACTCCTCAAGGTCTGAAAAATCGTTCTGAGATAGCCCGATTTGTCTTCTTTCCAACCCCACAAGTTAGAGGAGAATTGGATTCCCCAAGTGGAACTTATGCTAAGTTTCCCAAGGTGACCTGTTTGAGGACTCGTTCAGTATATCGAACTTGTACACACTGCCACGTGTCACTGTTTCAACTTCTGGGTCTGAAACTCATATCACATAAACTACAATCTATGCCCTATCTGCAGCATCCTACGAAATTTGATTTCGATCTTCTTAGCCCGAGATATAGCAATTCTCCCTAGGTCACCTGTTTAAGACTAAATTTTGGAAGAGGTTGGAACCCTGATTTGGAGGGATCATATCTCCTAAAGTAAAGCGAATCTGGGGTCGAAACTCACACACATGGTACAACAAGATTTCATCTTCAACCTGTCCAAGTTTCATCTCCTAAGCATTTACCAAACTCGAGTTATAGCGAAAATGCCAAGATGACTAGATTTTACCTTCTAGGGTTTCAAGCATGAAACCCTAATCTCTAGTAGTTGCAGTTGTAGCAGCGTTTCAACTGCACAAAGACTTCTTTCAAGGTGGCTCTGATACCATGTTAGAATTGTGATGGTTATACAATATCTTAAAACATTTAGCATCATAACATCATAACCATAAGCAAAGGATCACTAAAAGAAAGACAAGCACAGCCACACAAAAGAACACAGAGATTTATCCTAGGAAACCCTCATGGGGGAGAAAACCCAGCAAAACTTCCTATATAGAATTTGACCAAGTACAGTGCAAAACCCCAAGAACAAGAATAGTAGCTCCCTTTCCGCAGTATACTCTCTCTCTCTCTCTCTCTTGCACAATGCTTGAGTGAGAAGTGTACAAATTGAATGAGGCCCCTCACCCATTTATATTTATTAGTGGAGTAAATTAATTACCTAACTAGGTCAGTCAAGTTCTCTAATTAGGGCCGACCTACCTAGGAAGACTCAAAATAATATTTATCAAATACTTTTGTGGGTACTATAGCCCAGACTTACAACAGAGGCCTTACCTCATGACTTTTACATGACCAATTACATCAAGGACATCTCTGAATGGAGGAATAACAATAATACAAAATAGAATATCTTCCAAAGTTACATTATTTTAACATTTCAATTATCCCATTGAGGAAAGTTGTCTTCACATCCATATGATGTATCCTCCATCCCATAACATAAACTAAAGACATCACCACTCTAATGGAAGTGTACATAGCAACTAGAGCAAAAGTCTCCTCATAGTCCACTCCCTCTTTCTAGGGGAACCCTCTCTCCACAAACCTCACTTTGTACTTCTCTATGCTACCATCTATCGCATGCTTGATCTTGTAGAGCCACTGGAGATCACTATTGATTTCCCCTGAGTTCCCCTCTAATCTAGGCACAATGTCCCATACATCATTATTTATGGTGGAGGTATACTCCACTATGGCACCCCTCCAAACCCATTGGTCAACTTCCTCCTAAAAACTGGAAGGCTCAAAACCTATGATGCTACTCATCAATGCCATGTAATTTGGAAACTTATTCAAAGGTCTTCTCTCCCTGGATGTATTCCTAGGAGCCTCAACATGCTCTTGAGCATCCCTAAATGTTTGAGTGAACCATCGAGGTCTCCTGGAAAAATTAGTAGTTGATGGTGACTCCTCTATGTTTGAAGGTTGCTACCCCAAACTAGAAGTAGTTAGAGACCCTAACTCAACCTTCGAAGCTTCCTACTCCTCATCGTTTGTCACTGGAATAGGCTCATGACACTTCCCAAATGCAAAGTCTTCCTCAAACTTTACATCCCTGCTTACAATTGTCTTTCTCTCTCTTGAATATAGATCGTGTAGGCCTTTAAAGTCTCACTGTAACCAACAAACAAACCCTTCCTGTTGGAGGGCTCCAACTTGGTCCTCCTCTCATGTGGTATATGGAAATAAATTGGACAACCAAAGATACGAAAATGGCACACCTCTGGCTTCACACCAATGAATGCCTCCTCTGGGATCTTGTCCTTCAAAATCCAATGAGGACACTTATTCTAGATGTAGATTGTTGTGTTGTATGCTTCTACCCATAGAAACAATGGAAAATCCTAGTCATGTATCATGGCCTTAGAAACCCCTATGATGGATCGATTCTTTTGCTCTAAAACCTCGTTTTGTTGTGGGTTGTACAAAAGAGTCAACTCCCTCTTAAGTCATGCATCCTTGCAAAAGTCCTCAAAATCATTAGAGGTATAATCACCCCCATTATCTGATCTCAAAACTCTGATCTCCTTCCCTGTCTAGTTCACCACTAGAGCTTTGAACTCCTAAAACTTGCATGTATCCAAACAATGATACATGTAGGCTCCAAGACTAAAATGGATGATGCATTGATATATATTATATTTTAATTTATAAGTTGCTTAAATGTACTACTTAGCAATGTTCATATAACATTTAAGGTACATGAACAGACCACACACATTTGGCTCAACTCAAAACTAAGAAGTGTACTATAATGCCAATACTATATTAACATCGGTTCCGCTCCCACCCTGGTCGCTCCTATCTAGTAAGCAAGGTCTACTGGCTCTGGAACTCAATATCGATATGGAACTTAGTGAGGCGCGAGAAGATGCTGAGTCTGGTTGGTGGGGCTGGTCCCTTTTTATTTCAATCAAAATGTAGGCCATTCCTTAACTGTTTTTCCTCCTAGCAATGCCTCGAATTTTGATATTTAAATTTTATTTCAATCAAATTGGAGGCCAAGTCGAGAAATACTTCCTACTATCTATTGGAATCGCTACATAGTATAGACTATAGTATATTAGACTTTAGTATATTCAGTTGTTCAACAAGTTACAAGCAACAAAACTTGGCCACCAATCCCTATAACTAAATCCTAGTAAACAACTTCAAACACGTCATGTCAGAAGCTATTACTATTAGGCTTTAGCAAACCTCGTTGTCAATTAAAATAGTAAAACCAAGCAACAGATTTTAGGAAAACATGTAGCATACTTACAACAGTACAAGAAATCCACATAGCATAATTTAGTGGACAAGCATACTTAGAAAATGCAGGTATGAGAAAATGACAATTGCTAGCAATTGCTCACAAATTCTCACACTACTACTCACAATGCTGAGATGACCAGATGCTGGAAAGATGCCTCACATTGATTCACACAATGCACTACTCACAATGCTCCCAATGCACCTCACTCACCCTTCACTCTTGAGTCTTCAATGTGCCTTAGCTCTCCCTCAATCATGACCACTCAATACACCTTGGCCCTCCTCACACGAGACTCACAACGCTGCTCACTCACATAATGACTCACAATGCAGCATGATGTCAAACAATGTGTATTCTTCATGACGGGGTGGCTATTTTATAGGCAGAAATTACGGTTTTTAAAATCATTTTATGGTTTTCAAGGGGAGCATCATGAGATTGCCACCAAAAATACTGAGAAAACATGCCAACGATTTACCAATTTGGGGCCACAAGAATGGGAGCTTGTGGGAGTTTCCAGTTAGATAGGGAGCTTCTACAAGCTCCTTATATTGTAAACTCCATTTAAAAAGTTACCAAGCTCCAATTTCCTTAAATTTGAAGCTTCCAAAGAGCTCCCAAGTTCCTGGAGCAGTTTCTAGCTAATTGAGAACGTTTCATATCAATTCCCAAGCTTCCAATAACCTTGAAATAACAAAAAAGAAATTTCAAAGATGTTGGGAGAAGTTCCCATACAACTAGGATCTTTACCTTACCCTTGTTGGGTCCTTTACCTTTGCCCCTCTTTGTTTAACCAAATAGGGCATGGTCACTGTCACCTCCCTACTTGTTGGCCTTTGACTCCATACAAATCTCCTCTTGAATACAGTCAGCCCACAATCTTTCCCATAAGGTAAGCCGTAAGATTCTCTTCAGCACAAACACCTTTGAGAAATTTTCTCATTGAGATGGGAACCCATTCAATGATTCAATGCTCAATTCATTAGCTCTTTGTTTTCAACCTTCTCCCCAACTGCTGCAAGTTGATCACAAATCTGTGACCTTCATCAGGTAACTAGCAATGGTGTTTAATTTAGTCATCTCTACAAATTTGAGTTCGATATGCAATACCATCTTCCAGTTTATGTTCTCGCTCTAGTAAAAGCTAACCAATGCATCAAACATCTTCTTCGTTGTCTTCTTCTTGCATATTATGAGGGCTCAAATAATCCTTTAACGCATCCATGATCATCCACTTGGCTTTCACTTCCTTCTTGTTGTGAACTGCCAAAGCCTGTAGATATGTCAACGCAATTACTACATCCTTAATGATATCCCAAAGTTCATTCTTTCCATGATAGGAAATATGAGGCACCTTCCGATTTGTCCTCGAACCTGAGGCTAGCTAAATCCATCTCTGATCTGCACACAAACTCCCAAATATGATGAGCACTACCTTTGCAGCCCTTTAACTGTTGGTTCTAGTTCCCAGCAGTTGGTTTCAATAGTTGTTTCTGATAGTTGATCTACAACCGTAGACTCTTCAAATCCTCTCAATCAAAGAAGCCCTGATACCATGTAAATTTTCCAAACCCTAGGAGACTAATATCCTTATGTTCGCAACTAAACAAAGTTGTTAATTAATTGCATAAATTAAATTCTTCGCGTAGCAGTAATCACACATATAACTGGAAAATAAAGAACAAAAGCATAAACACAACAAACATATAATTACTCCTTCAAAATATTTTTCATTAACAATTCAAACCGTACAAGGAAACCTCCACAAGTGTTAAAGTAACAGTTGTACAGTACACCCACACAAAACAAATCTACACACTTACAAAGAAAAAATTTGCCTGCCAAGACCGAGAAAACTGCACGCTAACCATTGCTTGTTGTACAGCCTATCCACACGACTATACAGACTGTTCCATACGACTATACAGACTTGTCTGTACAGATCTACACACCTGTACAGATTTGTAATGTACATACCTACTTGCTACTCTTTGCCTGATTGTTGACCCTGCTCCTCTCTGACGCTCTTACTCTGCTCCACAAATGAAATAAATCACCTCCCGACAAAACTTGTCTTTCAATTCATAATGAAATGTTTGTCTTAACCCTCTATCTCGACCGACCTTTATACTTGAGTTGAAACCCTAATCTATCAAAACCCTATAATCTCACAGTGAAATGTACAATTGAGATTAGTCTAAATCAATAATGTATATGAATACACTTTACCAGACTCAACAACTAAATATATTACTTTCACTTTATCACTCAAGTGAATTACAAAATAGATTTGACTAGAACTACTTCCAGCATGTTTAACACTAAACCTATGCAGAGGTTCCTGTCAAAGCTACAATCTTCAACATGATCATCTGGAAGTTCCAAGCCTTGTTGATGAAGAAAAATTGCCAAAAATGAATGGCGCTTTGCAGAGGAGAATTTGGAGAGATTAGCAGTGGGCTTATGATAAGGCCATGTTTTACTATAATAGTATAAAATATTACATTCTCATCCACCAAAAGATTAAACTATCCCATATTCTGAATGCATGAAGACTTACCAGATGAGTAATGTTTGGTCCTATAGAGTCTACTACAAGCTCGAAGTTTCTCCTGACTATTGTTATATACAATGTCAAAAAATATTATGTCAATGAAAATATCACCGAGGGTCCAAAAAGAAGCTTGTAGGAAATATTAGGGAAAATATCAAAAAATATCGGCACACTTAAAAGTACAAAATATTCCATTTTTTCAGTTTGTTGAACATCTAAAGCAAAAAATTTAAAAATCTCTAGAAATTGGATTTTATAGCCCATATATCGCAAACCCGGCAACATATTATCAACTCACAACTTTTGGGCGATATGTCGTGATATATTCAAAAGTCTCAAAAAATCACGATAAATTGAGGCGATAGTATCAGCAAGTGAAAGACTTGTGATGTTGTCAATATATCACCAATGTTTGCAACACTAATTGTATTAAGGGATTGCCCAAAATTCCAGACATGCAAAAAGTGAATTTGTAGGTCACATGTGTTCTCATTGTGGCAAATTGGAGACCATCAACCACCTTCTTTGGGATGTTCCTTCTCCCATCAAAGTTGGCAAGTAGTGCAGCAGAAAGTTTCTTCCTGACTTCGAGGAAGTGCTCACCGGTGCACGGCGTTTTTCAAGATCACAAATCTCTTCTCTTAAGTCACTACATTGGCTTTTGATGCTGCATTCAAGTTTCAGTACTCTATTTTCCCTAGAGATTACATTGTATGTATTTTAAGGAATTGCAAGTTCTGACCAAACTTTTCAGAAAATGGCTTTTGATGTGGTAAGTGCCCAAGTCAAAGTCAAAGATTTTCTCCTCGTTCATGATGCTAAGAATGCTAGTTACTTAAGACAAAAACAGTTCATGCAAATTCAATCCATGTTGCAGCACTGACTGCATTAAGGTTGCCGACCTCTTTCTCTGTAATTATATAATCTTGTCTGTATAATATATTATAACTTATAAGAGATTACATTGTCTCTGAAAAGAAAGGTATGCTGAAAAGACTATGCATAAATTTCTACAAGACCTTTACTAATGTGACATTATTGATTATTAACATACTTACCTAAATTAATGGCTGATAGATCATGTTTCTTCCTAACATGCCACAAAATACATTACCTTTCAAGGGTGAAGAATCATGATAAAGGTTAAAATTGTCAAACCTAAGAAAAAAAATAACAAGATTCGTATACTATAGCTGATTGACTTTAGATACCAGCCTAGATCCATATTAAACCCGGATCTATTAAGCACCGAGAGGGATCCAATTTCTTGAGGTGCAAATTTTTTTCTTGACGTGTAAAAAATCTATGATAAAAAAAATTAATTACTATTTGAGCCAACATGTTATTTTTATACCTTGGGGTTTATATGAGCCGATATGTTATTTTTTATTTTTATTTATTTTGATAATATTTATATTTATTTTTAACCGACATTGCCACATCAGCTATACCCACATTACAACATCTCCTCCATACTGGGTTATAGAGCACCTCGCTACTCTCGGTGCAATTAAAACTTCAGTATTTAAAAGAGCTCCTGTTTTACAATCTATTAAATCAGGCTCGGTACTCGTTCTATAACAGTGGCTTGGGCTGTCTGCAAACTACATCGTTTATATTGTCGGGCACCAATTCCACTGTTGTGGAGTAAGAAAGGACCCAACTTGGTGAGAGAATATACCTATGTTGGAAAAATGGTCCTTTATTCACTGGATTATGAATATCATGGTCTCAAGTGATGCTTATTCTAGGGACAAGTGGACTGGCTCTGAGATTTGCAAGGAAGCAATTGCAAGCTTGCGATCATTTCAACCTTGTGAAATCATCCTGCACACACAAGGCAAGACTTACCTATGCTACTTGTTGAATGTAGCCAGGTGAGGGTAACTAGGGCCACAGTCACTACAAAATATCTGTCTATTCCCTGCCAACCAGCAATGCACCAAGGAAACCCCTTCCAGCACATTGAAGCAAGCAAGAATGCTGAAAACAAAAATAGTTTTGCTTTCTTATCTTTTAGCTTGTGAAGTTCAGGGCTCAAATGTAACTTCTAGTAATCAAGCGCCCATGTTATCGTGGTGGCCTGCAAGACCTGTACTGCCTCTTGCAGATTTCCTATAATCACATGATATCCACTAACAATGTTGCTCATATACATTGCCTCATTCCTGATGCAGAAGCATCTTTGAGATGCTAAGTATGGTCGAGTGCCAAGAAAGCACACAAAAGGAAAGTGCATGAAAGGAGATAGGCATGACAGGAGTTGAAGTTTGTGCTCAACAGGAGAAAAGCGCAGAGTGCAATTCAGGCACGGAAGTGAAAAGCATGTGACAAGCTAAGTTGAGAGCAGATGATGACCTCAGGGAGAATGTTAAACTTCTTAGACAAATTAAATCAACCACACAGATTATAACACCATTTTAACACCAGAATTTCATGTGGTAAAACCCCAAAGAAGAAACATCCACGCAGGCAAAGTATTGAAGCTCATTAATGAAGAAGGAGAGATTACAAGACGGTATCAACCTCACAAACAACTCTCTACATTACGTATCCCAACCATGCACTATATACTTCATGAAATTAGTTACATGAGTAAACCGTTGCCGGTTATGCCCATTATGAGAAACTTCCCGTAAACACCTGTAATGAGAAACCTCCCATAAACACATTAGTTTAGTTGTAATTTAACAATCTCCACCTTGACAACAAAATTTACAAATACTTTGCCCAAGACTATTTATCACCTTTTCTTCAAACCAAGAGAAGCTACACACCAACGTAACTTCTCTAACAATACAGGTTTTGTGAACATATCTGCACAATTTTCTTGAGTATGGACCTTTTTCAGATCTACTCCACCTTCACTAATGGCTTGTCTTACAAAATGATATTTTACATCAATATGTTTAGTCTTACTATGACTAACAGGATTTGTAGCCAAATGAATAGCACTTTGACTGTCATAGAAGACAGGCACACTATTCTACAACCTTCCAATTTCTCTTAGCAAACCTCTCAGCCAAATTGCCTCTTTGCAAGCATGTGAGGCAGCAATGTATTCAACCTCTATAGTGGATAAAGCAACTGTTTCTTGAAGCTTTGACATCCAACTTATAGCTCCCCCTGCAAGAGTAAAGACATAACCTGAAGTGGACCTTCTCTTGTCCAAAATCACCTACGAAATCTGAATCAACAAAACCACATATAGAATCACTGTTATTATTAAAGGTGATACAATAGTCACTTGTGCCTCTTAAGTACCGAAGCACCCATTTCACTGCATTCCAATGTTCTTTTCCTGGATTTGCCATGTACTTACTAACAACACCTACTACATGTGAAATATCAAATCTAGTATTGATCAAATCAGCAGCCGACAGGTTCGCCTTCAACAGGTCCACCTCGACAGGTTTTCCTTCGACAGGTTCGCCTTCGACAGGTTTGCCTCCCTCGACAGGTCCGCCCCAACATACAACATACCAACATGCTCTGCAACGGTTGAACTTCTAAACCGTTATAACTTCTTTTGTAACTGAACGTAGCAGGTAGTCACCCAAGCGTCTCAGCATCCTATATAAGCATGTACATTATGTAATATAAGACATCTATCCAAGTCCTCCATCTTTCATGGAGCAGAAGTAATAAATTGGTTCGAATTCTTGCATATTGTCTATGTGTATATTTCTTGTCAACCTAGTGTGTTTCTTGCTTTGTTGATTCTTCCTATATGCTTCCGCCATAACAGTGCTCAACTCATCCAGTCGACTGTTGTCCCCAGCGTGCACTTGGGCACGACCTGGATCATTGGTATCAGAGCAAGATCTTGTTCAGAACTTAAGTTACATAAGCACTTCCATAGAAGTTATTTAACTTATGCCTATTCAAACACGCTCGCAAACTCAGCAACACAAGCAGACACTTCCTTCGACTTCAAAAAAGATGGCTGAAGAAGCAGACAATAGACGTGCAGCTGACGAGACAGAGCAACTCATAGAAAAAGCACTGGCTCGCCAGCGAACCGAAATGTTTGCCCAATTCAGCGAGATTCTCATGAGAGTCACTGCAAACTCCAGGGAATCCTCCACGCGATCTCACTCCGATAAAATTAGCCCCTTCAAAGTGCAAATGAATCTAAACATACCGAACCTTGAAGGCAAGATTGACGCGAAATCCGTCGACAATTGGGTACAACAATTAGAATCTCACTATGCGGTGAATCAACTCTCCGAAGCAAAAAAGATCACCATTGCATCCTTAAAGATGTCAACCTCTGTACACTGCTGGTGGGAGAATCTATCGACAAAGATGGAAAAAGAAGAAGACCCCATAGACACATGGGTAAAATTTGTTGAATATGTCCGAAAGGAATTCTACCCGCCCAAGTACCTTGAACAACAGTATAAGAAGTGGCAGCAACTAAGGCAATGGAAAGACCAGTCCGTACAGAGTTACACCTACAAGTTCTATCGACTCATGGCTAGACTTGGCGTCCAAGAAGAAGAGAAAGTGCTTGTCCTGAAGTACGTCAACGGTTTATCCCCATACATTCAGTGAGAGATGGAGTTTCTGACTGTCAACACGCTTGCAAATGCATTTCATTACGCCAGCAAGAATGAAGCTAAACAGAAAGGAAAAATACGTTTCGCGAACATCCGATAAGAAGTCACCAGCCGACTCCGCCAAAGCTCGATCATCAAAAGAAGAATTTTTTAGAAAGACAAGAGGGATCGTAACAAACAAGCCCCTACAGGGAAATGGTGCGATTATCACAGTTCAGCACGGCATGATACATTGAAATGCAAAGCTCGGAAGACATTTTTGGCAAAATTGTCGACATCCAACTTGTCCGACAAAACCCTGGTAGAATCTGATCTAGATGCGTCTTGACCACTCTGACAGCCTGAACCATCGTCGATGAGGAGGAACGAGAGCGCTTATTCCATACACGGATATGGGTTCAGGAAAATCCATTACATCTGATTTTGGATAATGGTAGCCAGAAGAACTTCGTTTCTAAAGATCTTCTGAAGAAATTAGGTCTTGTCACCACTCCACATCAACAGCCTTACAATATCGATTGGATGAAGGATGGGCAGGAACTAAGGATCACCCGACAATGCAAACTCGCCTACTTCATTAATCCTTTTGAAGATGAAGTACTCTGTGACATGGCACCACATTCCGTAGTCGACACCCTATTCGGTAAACCCTGCCTATGGGATCGACAGGGTACATATCAGTCACGGCCTCAGAAGGTAATTGTCAAAATCTGAAACCAATGGTATGGCATACCGAAGCGACAACCCACATCAACGGTTGCTATGATATCTGCCAAACAAACAAAGAATCTTATCAATCATGCTCAAAAATTTGCATTAATCGTGATAAAGCCTCAACATTCCAGAAAGACTACAGCAACAAGTCGACTCACCGACCAGCGCAGCTCCCGACAACAACAACAAATCGACAGCATTCTGGAGGAATACCAGACCATCTTTCAAGCACCAGTCAAAGTACCTCTGCATTGTCAAGTAAAACACTCCATCAAGCTTGTTCCTAGTTCTTCATTACCTAATGCATCCGTTTACAAAAGATCCATTCTCGAAAATGAAGAGATTCGCAAGCAAATCCAGGATTTGATCGGCAAGGGTCATATCTGCCCCAGCTCCTCTCCTTGTGGAAGTCCAACCATCTTAGTTCCAAAGAAAGACGGGACTTGGCACATGTGCATCGACTATCGAGCTCTCAACAAAATTTCAATGAAGAACATATACCCTCTTCCACGGATTGATGAACTCATCGATAATCTAAAAGGTGCTAAGTTACTTACGAAACTCTACCTCAAGTCGGGATACCACCAAATTCCAATCGAGTCCACCGATGTATGGAAAACGGCTTTCAAGACTAAGGAAGGATTGTTTGAATGGCTAGTCATGCCTTTCGGCTTAACCAACGCACCTGCAACCTTCACAAGATATATGGATGACCTTCTACGACCTTTCATCGGTAAATGTGTCATTGTCTATCTCGACGATACCTTGATTTTCAGTCGATCATGGGAAGAACATGTCAAACAACTTCAACAAGTCTTCGACACTCTCCAGCAACATCAACTATATCTGAACATGGACAAATGCCCATTTGTGATGACCAACATCAAATATTTGGGGTATGTAATTGACTCTGGGAGCATCAATGTCAACCCAGAAAAAGCACAGATCCTCAAAGATTGACCCATTCCTCACAACATTCATGGACTAAGAAGTTTTCTTAGTTTGGCGAATTTCTATCGACGATTCATACTTGGCTTCAACCACATTGCATGGCCTTTGTATCAGTTGACGAAAGAAAATGGGAAAATTGTCTTCAAATGGACACCGACACAACAATAAGCGTTTGAACAACTCAAAAACAAGCTTTGTACTACACCAATACTTGTGTTACCTAATTTGCATCAGCCCTTTGAGATTGAGATGGATGCATCGAACTATGCCCTCGGCACAGTGATCACTCAGTCAGGTCACCCAATCGCGTTTCATTCTAAGACTTTCAACGACACTATCAGAAGGTACTCGATGTATGAAAAAGAACTATACGCCACTCTGCAAGCTCTTCAGCAATGGAGACACTACATTCTTGGCAAGGAAACGATCATCCTCACTTTTCATAAACCTTTCAAGTTCGCTCCGACTCAGTCGAAACTACAGACAACTCGACAACTCAAGTGGATTAATTACCAACAACAATTTCAGTTGGTAATTAAGTATCGGAAAGGCAAAGCCAATGCCGCAGCCTATTGTCTCAGCAAACCACCCATTACTCTGTTGCCTACAGTGATGAGTATACAGGATTATGACACCACTACTTGGCCGCAATTGTATTTGGTAGACTGCAATTTCTCTACAATCTATCAACAGCTTCAGACCGACAAGTTGTCGACTACCGACTACTTCCTGAAAGACACCTTGCTATACAAGCTTAGACAGCTTTGTGTACCGACCGGTGAGCACCGACAGAAGCTCATTTGGGACGCGCACTACAGCAAGACTGCAGGACGTTTTGGAGTCGCAAAAACACTTGTTATCCTCCAAAAGTATTTCTACTGGCCTTCACTTAAATCTAACGTCAACAAGTACATTCGATCGTGTGTGGTTTGTGCCATTGCTAAACCACCGAATCGACGACAAGGATTGTACACACCCCTTCCTGTTTATAGTCGACCATGGGAATCTATTTCTATGGACTACTTGACGGGATATCCTACTACCAAACATCAACATGACGCAATATTAGTAGTCAACAGATTTTCCAAGATGGCTATACTCATACCATGCAAGAAGACTACAACAGCATAGCAGACTGCTCAACTCTTCTTTGAACATGTGTGGAAACATTATGGCCTCCCAACGACCACTATTTCCAACAGAGATGCTAGATTTGCCAGCACCTTTTGGCAAACTCTCTGGCAACAGCTCAACAAGAGACTTTCTTTGTCAACATCCTTCATGTTAAACTAGTAGCAACAAGGAAGGTCTTCCTCCATGCATGTGTTCTTGCATGCAGAAGACTTAAATTAAGAAACCAGTTGTATTTAATTTACTTTTCCTAAGTTTACTTTGGAAAATAAATTAAAGTGATCTAAATTAACTTTAGTGAACCACTAGTTAAAGTGAAAGTGAAATTAGGGTTTTTGCTTTACCTAAAGTTATAAAAGAGAGATCAATTGGTGGAGAGAACACACACTTGTATTCCGACAGAGACAGGATACAGACAGGGAGAGAAAGTCAGACAGAGGATTTAGCTGAGAAGACGGAGTAGCAGGATCATCGAGCTTCGTACAGTTGGGTTGTACACTCACACAGGAGGGTGTTGAGGTTTAGCTGGGATTTGCCCAGTGATTCTGCCGGGTGCTACATTCGCCAGGTTTGGGTGAATTTGTAGTGATTGTAAAAGTTCCATATTTTCTCATAATAAAATCTATATCTGACTGTCGCACCGATTTTCCCATCTTGGGTTTTTCCGGGGGTTTCCATACCCAAAATAATAGTGTCAATATTGTGATGTGATGTTGTGAGTTAATTCTCAGTTTTATATTCCGCTACATACTGTAAAAGATATTCATGTGTGGTTATCAGTTGATATTTTGCATGCATTGTTTAGCCCTAGTTGAATATTAAAGGAAAATTTACCATGGTATCAGAGCTCTGGTGAGCTAAAGCTGAGAGAATTGCAGCAGCAATGATAAATCAGGGGCACATCTATAGGAAGACACAAACCTAGACTTCCAGATCTAGGCTTTGACAGGTACACTTCACTATGGCCATGCAGTTGAGAGTTGAGGATAGACTCCAGGGTGCTCAGAACTTTCCTACATGGAAAGAGAGGATCACAAGGATCCTGGACGTCAGTGATGCTGAGGAGCACATTGACCCCACAAAAGTTGCACCTGCAGATCCGGTAGATCTAATAGCCTGGAAGAAGATTGATTCCAGAGCCATGTTGATTATCATGGATGGAGTGAAGGACCATATAGTCCCTCACCTTTCTGGTAAGAAGACCGCATTGAAGATGTGGAAGGCTTTGGAAAGTCTGTACCAGAGCAAGAACGAGAACCGGAGGATGGTGTTGCAAGAGAGGATGCGCAACACCAAGATGACCAAGGGAGAAGGAGTGGTGCCTTATCTCACGAAGCTCACACAGATTAGGGATGAGCTTGGAGCTATTGGCTCTAAGACAGACGATGAGGAGCTAGTTCGGATAGCCCTCAATGGCTTCTCTAAGCCATTGGACACCTTTGTCAAAGGTGTTGTGGCTAGGGAGAAGCTCCCTGATTGGCAAAGACTATGGGATGACTTTGTGCAGGAGGAGACCCGCATGGGTCAAGTATCAGTCTCATCCAGCAGCGCCCCACAGATTGTGGATGAGGAGGCTCTAGCCCTTAAAGGGAAGAGCAACGGGAAGGCAAAGAGGAAGAAAGATGGTAAGAAGAACCTTGACGTGTCAAAGGTCAAGTGTTTTATCTGCCACAAGCGGGGACACTTTGTCTCCCAGTGCCTAGACAGAAGGAAGAAGAGTAACACTCAGATGGCTAGATCTGCAGAGGTAGATGAGTTCAGCAGGAACTTCGATGAGGAGTTTTGCTTGATAGCTTACATGGCAAGCACCACAGGGAGCAGCATATGGTACATTGACAGTGGAGCATCTAGTCACATGATTGGACAGAAGAGATTCTTCAGAGACTTACAGGAGGGTGGAACAAGGATCCACGTTGATCTGGGTGATGATGCGCGGTATCAAGCGCAAGGAGTTGGCACTGTTTCATTTGAGAGGGAGTCTGGCAAACCCCTCAGTTTTGTTGATGTGTTATATGTTCCAAGACTGACCAAGAACCTTATATCAGTCTCCACTCTGGAGGACAAGGGATATCGAGTGAAGTTTCGTGACCATAAAGTGTATATCAAGCCCAAGGGGTCAAATAGGAGCTTGGATCGGGTGATTGGCAAAAGGAGCGAGAAAGTGTACAAATTACACTTTGAGCCTACAAAGGCTCTAGTCAGCAGCAACAGCAGCAGTCAGGGTGAGTTGTGCCATAGGAGGATGGCACACTTACACCATGGAGCATTGAAGCATTTGAGACAGGTAGTCATTGGAATTCCTCAGGTACAGCAGGAAAAGCATAACCACTGCAAGGGTTGTGCTTTGGGGAAGAACATCAAGAAGCCTTTCCCACAGAGTCAGCACAAGTCTAAGGAGCCCTTGGACTTAGTGCATCCGAGAGTGTCCATTCGTTCAGATGACTATTCTAAGAAAACCTGGATCTATTTCCTGAAGGCCAAGTCAAAGGTCTTTGAGAGGTTTCGAGAGTTCAAGACTCTTGTGGAGAACCAAACAAGAAAGAAGATTCGGGAGTTGAGGACAGACAACGGGGGTGAGTACACTTCCAATGAGTTCATGGAGTATTGTTTGGCTGAGGGGATCAAGAAGGAGCACATTGTGCCCCATACCCCACAACAGAATGGAGTTGCAGAGCGGAAGAACAGGACTATGGTTGGAGCAGCCAAGACCATGTTATGTGATCAGGGATCACCACTATTCCTCTAGGCCGAGGCATACAGGACTGTAGTATACATTCAGAACAGGTGTCCCCACACAGCCTTGGGGAGGAAGACACCGAAGGAGGTCTTCACAGGCACTAGGCCAGATGTGAGTCACATTCGCATATTTGGCAGTGTCTGCTATTGTCATGTTCATGCTGACAATAGGAAGAAGTTGGACCCTTCTGGAGAGAAGGGGTTACTTGTTGGTTACAGCAAGATTTCGAAGGCATATAGAGTTTACATTCCTGCTTGCAGGAGGATCATTGTGAGCAGGGATGTCCAGTTCGATGAGGACAGGGCCTTGCAGAGAACTCTGGACTTACCAGTAGAGCAGCAGGCAACACAAGAGTCGGGAGTCAAGTTGGAGGAGCCAGATGTACAGGTACAGGTGTTACCACCTAAGTTGTACTTAGTGGTTTTTTATCAAGTCAGCCTGGTGGACCAGACAAGGATAACTTGTTCGGACTTCAGAAGACCTTCAGTCTTGTTTCTGGGAAACTTTGTTGTACTATATCACATGTTCATACCCCCTTGGGGGAGTTGTAATAAATGTTCTAGCATGATAGTGTCTGTAAAAGACTCGGTCTCTTAGACTTTATTTGCAAATCCGATCAGCCCAAGGTGTTTTTTCCCTTGGTTATTATTGGTTGTTGAATAAACAACTGATAATTTCTGAGTTTTTCACTCAATACCTCCAAAGTTGGGGTGGTCGGCTTGGCATTTAGGCCTATTGAGGTTATTAGAGTCTATGTGTCAATGTATAAACATGCTAGGCATTATGGTTGAGTCATATGAACATGTCTAAGTCCCCCTAGATTTTTTAAATCTTTTAATTTTTTAATTTTTTCAGTGTTTTTTATTAAAATTTAATTTTTCCAAAACTTAGGCTATTTTTTAATAGTTTAATTGGAAAAATTGGTTTTGTAATAAAAGTGGGCTCGGAAGTCAGATTCAGTCATGTAGGTGCTCATTTTCAAGCTAAGAGCACCCAGTAAACCTATAGACCCACTATTTCCTAGTTTTGAATGATTTTCCATCACTCAGGTCAGAAAGCCCCAAAAAAATCAAATACTGATTATTTAATTGATAAATTAATTAAATAATGGAGAAAACCCCAAATCCTAAATCATTGGGATTTGCTCCGATTTGACTGAAATTAGTCTCATCGGCTTGGGATTGACTGGATCTAGCCATTCCTTGACTGAAGGAGGTGATCTGGGTTGAACTGGAGTGCATTATTGCATGCAATCTTGGGAATTTCGTCCTCCCTGTCTCCTCCACACATGTGGGCCTCTCTGGATGAGTTTTGGTGGATGCTTCAGTCAGCAGAGTGAGGTGTCAGTCAGATCAACTCTCCGATTGACAGTTGCACTCAGTGAGACTCAGATCAGGCTCAGTTAGACACAGATCAGGCCCAGATTCACTCCACATGCAGCTGTAGTCTCTCTCTCCTTGGGATTTGCGCCCCCCCTTGGGCTGGATCTCCTATTTTTTGTATAAATAAAGCTTAGGCTACCTCTTCCAAGCTAGTTAGAACTGGGATTGAGGTGTTGTTGCTCTTGTACTGTGTTATTGTTTATTATTCTGGAATAAAGAAGCTTTGGAGGCAAAATCTATGGTGTAATGCTCTTCATGTGTGAATGGTGATTGTCAAATGCTTATGAGGTATAATCTGTGTTATTTATCATTGCTTTTGCTGGTTAATTGTTGGCCTTGAAGGAGAGAGCTCCCTCCTATTAGGATAAGAGTTTATTCTAGTTTGATTTATACTCTTATTGTTTGCTTGTTTCAGATCTATTGGAGTTGCATGTATTTTAAGTTTAATTGCATGCTTTCCAATTATCTTTTCCAGCTGCACCTATATTTTAACCATCTGTTTGTGCAAGGATTTCTAAGTTGCAGGTGATCTCGCTTGTAGAAGAGGTTGAGCTGGTTTGCATCTTCCTCATCTTCAAGATCTTCTGAATGACATAGTCCCTCAGTGTTCCACCAAAGCAGACTCCAAAGCCCAACATTCCCAGGCTTCCAGCACTCTCTCTCTCTTTCTCCTTCAAAAAATCAATTTTCTTACCTGGTTATTATGTTCGAAAGCTTTGTTATCATTTGGATCTATTATATTAAAGTAAAATTTACATAGATCTATTATTTCAAAGCTCATAGTCTAGATCTCATTTCTGAAAAGAATCATTAAGCATTCTAGATCTAGCATAAGGAAATCATCCAATTTGCATGGCAAGTTAAAGAAAATCAGTAGGTTGCATGCTTTAGATTTCCTTTTCTGTTTTAAAAAAGATTAAATCCAACAATCAATGCATATTTCATTGGCTGCACAAACAGCAAGCCAAGATCCCTTCCTTGGTTCCTTTTTCACCTGTTTAGCTAATTTTAACTTAGTCTTTTTTTAGTTAAGGTAGGCTGACCCAAAGGTACTCTTAAAGTGCTTTTGGGCATATTTTATTCTAACATGCTTGCTGATTTTTAGCAAGTGTAACAAAAAAGAAAAGAAGCTGCCTTTTTTTAGTTAAGGTAGGCTGACCCAAAGGTACTCTTAAAGTGCTTTTGGGCATATTTTATTCTAACATGCTTGCTGATTTTTAGCAAGTGTAACAAAAAAGAAAAGAAGCTGCTATTCAAAAGTGGTCTCGGGAGCGTTCAAATCCCCCCAGGGGTCTCCCCTTCCACTAAAATTTAAAAATTTTGGAAAGTTGTAAGATCTTGGTTTCATCCCGTATAAGGACCAAGAGGTTTCTGAAATTTCAGTTTGTTGATATTGTAACCAATAATAATAAAAGAAAATCTTTTTTGAGTAGGCTCTTTCGAGCACGCTCCCCATCCCCCCAGGGGGGATCTGCGTCCATTTCACTTTTTGCATTTTTCCCTTTTTTCTGCTTTAGTTTAGTACTGACATGCAAGATTGTATACTTTGATATAATTTTGCATTATTCCATATTTCAATTTCAAAAGTAATCGTACTACTTACCCCACGACTTCCCAATTGACCTGCAAGGGGAAAGAGATGCGTGGTAGGACTAATTAGAAAACCGGTGTTGTGTATCTTTGTTTCCATTTTCATTAATTGTTTCGTTATCATAGTAAAATCAACCCCTCCTTGATTCCCCAATTGAGGTCCACTTGGACCGAAAGAAGTTCCTAGAGGGTTTTCTTTTTAACAACACCTGTTTTAAAATTTACTAAAAATAACAAAGGCTCCAGTGTGTATGCTCTGTACTTGGCTGCGGTTCGTCCGATCAGTCAAGCTGCATCAAAAGCACTTGAGTGACTAGAATAATTAGTCCTCACCTCCCAAATTGACAAACCATCAGGCGAAAATCCAACGCCTTGAACGAACTGTAAGCGATGGCAAAATACCCAAAGGAGTGGGAACAACTAGAAAGTGACCTCGAGGCGTCGATCTCTGTCACACCCTGACGGGTGCGTTATGAACAATAGTCTTCGATACTCCGTTCCAGCCCACAACCACCTTGCGGGTAGCCGTGAAATTTCACTTTTAAACATACTCCAAGTACCCCTCGAGTATATCTGGAGTCCCCTTTTCGTCTAATTTAATTCATTCACATTCCACATTAATTTAAAATCTACCAAGAGACATTTGCAAAACATTCCTTCAAGCACATGCAAGCACATTATTTTCTCCGTTGACTCCATTTAAGGCACTGGTGATTTACTTTGATCAATTCTTTCATTTATATATATTTTGAGTGTCATTATTGTGCTTATATGCTTTAAATCTTGCATCTTGTTATCTTTTGTTTTCACTGGTTAACTTCAAAACTCCTAAACAACTTAATCACTATAACACCATCACACTAAGTAATTAGCCTTAGTAATTTAATAGGGTCTACCCCCCTTGGCTTTGTTAGGAGTTGAGCCTAAACAGAAGAGTCAAGAACAAGGTGACAGCCTTGACTCGAGACTTGCCCTCAAGGACACACTGAGTGGCTTGAAGATTTCTACCACGTAACCCAAGCGTGTGAAAGGTGGCAAAACAGGTACAGACACAGAGCACAAGTTCTAGTGGTCAGAGGGAGTCAGGTGGACAGGATCCTTTAGTCATTGACTTGAAGAATGAGCTGCAGCAAGAGACACATATCTAGCAACCGCAGCAGGTTGACACTAGGCCAAGTCCTAAGTGGTTTAGATCCACAGTGCAGGATTCCAGGCAAGCAGATCCTCCACAGACATCTTTTAGACGGAGTGTAGCACTAGAGAGGCTTAGTTATATGGCACTGATGACAGAGTTGATTAACTATGAATCTTCCAGTTTCGAGGAGCCTACACAACATGATGTGTGGCAAGAAGCTATGGTTGAGGAGTATGACTCCATTATGAAATACCAGGTATGGGAGGTTGTGTCAAGGCCACAAGGGAAAAAGGTGGTGGGATCCAGATGGATCTACAAGGTGAAGCATGCAGCAGACGGAAGCGTGGAGAAGTACAAGGCACGCTTCGTGGCAAAGGGGTTTTCACAGAAGGAGGGTATTGATTATGAGGAGACCTTCGCCCATGTTGCCAGGGATTCTTCCATTCGGACCATTATCTCACTAGCAGCTGAGATGGGTTGGCGTGTCCATCAGATGGACGTCAAGACTGCCTTCCTCAACGAAGTGATAGAGGAGGAGGTGTGTATTGAGCAGCCAGAGGGGTTTGATGTGGAGAACAAGGAGACGCATGTATGCAAACTGCATCGAGCTCTTTACGAGCTCAAGCAGGCACCTCGAACATGATACTCGAGGATTGACAGCTATCTACGAGACATGGGATTTCAGCGGAGTGAGGCTGACCACAGCCTGTACTTCTTGACAGGTGAGGTGCCTCTCATACTGGTCTTATATGTGGATGATCTCTTTTTGACAGGAGATGAGAGGATGATTGGAGACTGTAAGTCCAACCTTGTAGTAGAGTTTGAGATGAAAGACCTTGGGCTGATGCATTACTTTTTGGGCTTGGAGGTTTGGCAGAGAGATGGATGCTTCTTCATCGAACAGGGGAAGTATGCAGTAGAGATCCTGAAGAGATTCAGGATGGAGGACTACAAGCCTATGGCCATACCTCTAGTTTCCAACTGGACGAAGATTGATGCATCAGGATCAGACGGATTTGATCCTACCTTTATCGTCAGCTTATCGGATCGCTTATGTATCTGGTCAACACTCGACCAGACATCAACTTTGCAGTCAACTCTTTGAGTCAATTCATGATGGACCCTCGGAGAGTGCATTGGACGACTACGAAGCACATACTTTGCTACATCAAAGGTACAGTGGAGTATGGATTGGTTTATGAACGCAGGGGGAGTGTACAATTAGCAGGTTTCACAGATGTTGACTATGCAGGATGTGTAGAGGACCGGAAGAGTACTTCAGATTGTTGTTTCAGCATTGGATCAGGGGTTGTCTCTTGGTTCAACAGGAAGCAAAAGTCAGTTGCATTAAGCTTGGCAGAGGCTAAGTACATGGCTGCTTGTGAGGGTATGTGGTTGAGGGAGTTACTTGCAGGGTTGTTCGAGTGTGAGCTAGAGGCTACAGTAGTTCACTCTAACAATCAGAGTGGCATCAGGCTATCTGAGAATCCAGTGTTCCATGACCGGAGCAAACACACAAACATCAGATACCACTTCTTGAGAGATTGTGTTCAGAGGGGAACCATTCGGTTGGAGTACATACAAACAGATGAGCAGGTGGCGGACATTTTCACCAAGGCACTTTGCAGACAAAGTTTTGTGAAGTTTAAGGATAAGATGGGGTTGCTACCGAATCCCTTCCTCGTTGAGAGGGAGTGTTAAACTAGTAGCAACAAGGAAGGTCTTCCTGCATGCATGTGTTCTTGCATGCAGAAGACTTAAATTAGGAAACCAGTTGTATTTAATTTACTTTTCCTAAGTTTACTTTGGAAAATAAATTAAAGTGATCTAAATTAACTTTAGTGAACGACTAGTTAAAGTGAAAGTGAAATTAGGGTTTTCGCTTTACCTAAAGTTATAAAAAAGAGATCAATTGGTGGAGAGAACACACTCTTGTATTCTGACAGAGACAGGATACAGACAGGGAGAGAAAGTCAGACAGAGGATTTAGCTGAGAAGATGGAGGAGCAAGTAGCAAGATCATCGAGCTTCATACAGTTGGGTCGTACACTCACACAGGAGGGTGTTGAGGTTTAGCTAGGATTTGCCCAGTGATTCTATTGGGTGGTGCATTCGCCAGGTTTGGGTGAATTTGCAGTGATTGTAAAAGTTCCATATTTTCTCATAATAAAATCTATATCTGACTGCTGCACCGGTTTTCCCATCTTGGGTTTTTCCGGGGATTTCCATACCCAAAATAATAGTGTCAATATTGTGATGTGATGTGATGTTGTAAGTTATTTCTCAGTTTTATATTCCGCTGCATACTGTAAAAGATATTCATGTGTGTTTATCAGATGATATTTTGCATGCACTGTTTAGCCCTAGTTGAATATTAAAAAAAAAAATTACACTCCCATCCGCAGGCAGACAGACAGACAGACGAAAGTTGTAAACCGCTTAGTCGTACAATTGCTTCACATGTACAACCACAGGCATCGTCGAACATGGGATGACAGCCTTCCATACATACAGCACAGCTACAATCGTGCTCAACACAGCTCTACAGGTAAGGGTCCATTTGAAATCTGTTACAGATTTCAACCCTCAACGCCTATCGACTTAATCAGTTCCCTGACACAGTCAAACGACACAGACTTCGAAGGACGAGAAGTGGAGAAAGCATTGAAGTTCAGAGAGCAAATCTACAACATTCAGAAGCAAGCACAGGAGATGTTGCAACGAGCAAATGCAAAAGCTAAGGCCCGACATGACAAGCATCGTATTTCTCATTCATTCCAAATTGAGGATCAGGTCTGGTTACATCTAAAGAAGGAGCGCTTCACTGGTCCATACAAAAAAATTAAACCTCTGCGATATGGTCCATACAATATCCTTAAACAGATTGGAGAAAAAGCTTTTCAGCTCGACATTCCTGCATGCCTTGGCCTACATTCGGTTTTCAATGTAGATCTACTTCGACCATACCATGCACCATTGTTGGAACAAAACGACTTGCATACAACAGAACCCGAAGACATCCATCCAGATGTTCAGGAACCTCTTCTTTGTGACACCATTGTGGGACGACGCATACGCCATACAAGGACGAACTCCATTCCCTTGTTTCAAGTGGCTAAAGCTGGACAACTCCCCACGCAAGGAAAATGGTACTCTACTAATGAAGTCGCCAACAAGTTTCCTCACCTAAACGAATACAAAATGGAGACCATTGTTTCTTAAGGAAGGAGGACATTGTTTCTTAAGGAAGGAGGAATGATCCAACCAGCAGCCAACAGGTTCGCCTCCCTTAATAGGTCCGCCCCGACATACAACATACCGACATGATGTGCGACGATTGAACTTCTGAACCGTTATAATTTCTTTTGTAACTGAACGTAGCGGGTAGTCACCCAAGCGTCTCAGCATCCTATATAAGCATGTACATTATGTAATATAAGACATCTATCTGATTCCTCCATCTTTCATGCAGCATAAGTAATAAATTGGTTCGAATTCTTGCATATTGTCTATGTGTATATTTCTTGTTGACCTAGTGTGTTTCCTGCTTTGCTAATTCTTCCTACATGCTTCCGCCATAACAGTGCTCGACTCATTCAGTCGACTGTTGTCCCCAGCGTGCACCTGGGCACGACCTGGATCAAATACACACCATTGCATACATTAAACATCCTATTGTATTGGCATATGGTACACAAGACATATAATCATTTTCTTCAACACTACTAGGACATAAACTTGAAGAAAGTTTAAAATGGGAAGCCAAAGGAACATTCACAGCGTTTGCCTTATTCATTTCAAATCTTTCAAGTATTTTCTCAACATACTTCTCCTGTGAAAAACTGAGCTTAGCATTTTTTCTGTCTTTGTGTATCTCAATACCCAAGATTTGTTTTGCAGCTCCAAGATCCTTCATATCAAAAGTTCTAGCCATCTGAGCCTTCAACCTGTTAATCTCATCCATGCTTTTGCTCACAATAAGCATATCATCAACATACAATTCTACGATAATGAATATATCATTCAACTTTTTGAAGTATAAACAATGATCATACTCACTTCTAGTATAACCTTGGCTCACCATGAAAGAATCAAACTTCTTGTACCATTTCTTGGGCGACTGTTTCAGGCCATACAATGATTTCTTGAGCTTGCAAACTAATCTACCTTTCTGATGTTGTACAAAACCTTCTGGTTGTTCCATATAAATCTCCTCATCTAAATCTCCATGTAAGAAAATTGATTTAACATCTAGTTGCTCTAACTCCAAATCAAGTAATGCAACTAATGCGAACACAATACAAATAGATACAAGCTTAACAACTGGTGAAAAAATCTCATGATAGTCTATACCTTCCATCTGAGAGTACCCTTTTGCAACCAATCTGGCTTTGTATCTTTCAACCTTACCATCAACTCCTTTCTTCAATTTGAAGACCCATTTACATCCAACAATTTTTCTATCTTTGGGGAGTTTAACCAATTCCTATGTCTTGTTTTTCTCCTGAGAATCCATTTCTTCTTTCATTGCCACCTTCCACTTAGCATTGTCAATAAATCAATGGCTTCCTGAAAAAAAGAAGGTTCTCCATCATCAATAAATAAAACAGCCGAAACAAAATCAGTATATCTCTTAGGAGGATTTCTCTCCCTTAATGATCTTCTTGGTGTAGGTTGTGGAGTTTCCACAATTTCTTGAATTTCTTCATCTTCTATGACTTCTCTCTCACCAAAAACTTCTTGTTTCTTTGAGTCATTAGAAGATTGGTTGTCCAACCGAATTAGTTGTTTTGATATTACATGTTCCTCTTCCACATCAACTCTTACACTTTCGGATTTAATCAAAGAAGATTCATCAAGAATTACATCTCTGCTAATGACAATTTTGTGGGCAGTAGGATCCCACAATCTATATCCTTTCATTACATCATCATAACCAACAAAGATGCACTTCTTTGATCTAGGGTCTAACTTAGAACGCAGATTTTTAGGAGTAAGTGCATAAGCTTCAGAACCAAAGATTTTCAAATTCGAATAATCACAGGAATGACCAGTCCATACCTCTTCCAGAATTTTACTATCTATTGCCATTGAAGGTGATCGATTTATTAGATAACAAGCAGTAGAAATTGCTTCTGCCCACAACTCTTGCCCCAAATTAGTATTACTAAGCATGCTCCTTGCTCTTTCTAGAAGAGTCATGTTCATGCATTCTGCAACGCCATTTTGCTGAGGAGTGTATACATTTGTTTTGTGTCTGACGATCCCTTCATCTTTGCAATATTTTTCAAACTCCAAAGAAGTAAATTCACCTCCATTATTCGTCCTTCAACACTTGATTGTCCTACCAGTTCTTTTTTCAACCATAACTCTAAATTGTTTAAGCGTATTAAACACATCAGGTTTTTTTTTTAGGACATAGACCCAAACCTTTCTAAAAAAGTCATCTACAAATAACACATAATATTTTGCTCCCCATAGGAAATGGTAGGAGACGGACCCCACAAATCGGAATGAACATAGTCAAGAACACCTTTACTAACATGACTACGTGCTTTAAATTTTTGTCTACACTACTTTCCATATATACAATGTTTGCAAAACATCAAATTCAGATTTTTCAAACTTGGAAGCAATTTACGATTCATTAATACCTGAAGTCCTTTTTCACTCATATGACCAAGACGTTGATGCCATAGCTGGGTGGATCCTGACTTTTCTTCAGATACTAATGCAGTACCATTAACTTGAGTTCTTCCAACCAGTTTGTAAATGTTTCCTGTCCTCGATGCCTTCAGGACCACTAAAACACTCTTGAAAACTTTTAAAGTTCCATCAAAACCTATAAACTTATGACCACAAGAATCCAATACTCCCAAAGAAATTAAATTTTTCTTTAACTCGGGTACATGTCTAACATCTGTAAGTGTTCTTATTACTCCATCAAACATTTTAAATTTAACACTTCCAACCCCAACAGTTTTACATGAATAATTGTCTCCTAAAAGAACTATTCCATCATTAACTCTTTAATAGGAAGCAAACCAATCTTTATGAGGACAAATATGGTGCGCTGCACCAGAATCTAATAGCCATTCCTCGTTATATTCAGAAATATTACAAACAGACAAGACCTCATCGATCATACTTGAATCAGAAGACTTAACTAAGTTTGCCTCTGACTTTGAGTCATCCTTCTTGGATTCTTGTCTCTTCCAACAGTCCTTCTTGAGATGACCAATTTTGTTACAGTACCAACACTTTAATTTACTCTTTCTGCCCTTCAATTTAGACCTAGAAGTACCTCTTGACTTTTTTCCTTTCTCTTTAGATCGACCTCTAACAACCAAAGCTTCAGGCGAAGAGGTTTCAAGACTAGATTTCTTCCTTAATTCCTCAGACAATAATGCACCAACCACATTGTCAAATTCTAAAGTATCAGTTGTACTAAGGCTAATGGAAGAAACTACTTAACCCCAAGACTCAGGTAAAGTACATAAAAGATTGATTGCTTTATCTTCATCGTCAATTTTAACATCTATACTACTCAACTGGCAAATAAGAGTGTTAAAAACATTTAAATGATTTGCAATCTTTGTACCTTCTTTCATTCTCATACCGTACAGTTGTCGCTTCAAGTAAATTTTGTTTGTCACTGATTTGGTCATATACAGACTTTCTAATTTGTTCCACATGCTTGATGTTGATGTTTCTCCAATAATGTTGAACAACACATCATCCGCAAGACATAATCGAATTGTGCTTAGCGCTTTGGCATCTAGATCCTCCCATTCATCCTCTGTCATGGTGAGAGGTCTTTTCCTTTTTTCGTCTAAAGCTCTCTGTAACCCCTGCTGAACTAATAAATCCGCATCTTTAACTTCCATAGTTCAAAATTGTTTTTACCATTAAATTTTTCAATCTCAAACTTTGTGCTAGACATTTTTGAAGAAAAAAAAAAATTCAACCCAAAAAAAACAGCTCTATTCTCCCGAATGTGATTCTGGCTTGAATTTTTTTTAAATATATATATATATACATACATACATACATACATACATACATACATACATATATATATATATATATACATACATATATGCACAAAATCTATTTTTATTTAACTATTTTACCCAGAAAGAATTTTTTCTCACTTCTACAGCTCCACCGAGTTGAACTTTACCTCTTCTCCATAGCAACTGAGTTCTCTACCGGCCAGTAGAAACAACCACTTGGCTGAACTTTACCCACTCGTGACCACGCTCTGATGATGGTTGCAGACAGGCTTCACGCACGATCCTCACGATTTCCAAGCATCACGGTTCTTACGACCAGCAAGCAGTCAACAATCTTCACATTCAGCAACGGATCCTCACAGGCTTCAGGCACGATCCTCACGATCTCCAGGCATCAAGGATCTTACGACTAGCAGGCAGTCTGCAATCTTCACATTCAGCAACAGATCCTCACAGGCTTCACGCATGATATCCAAGCCTCATAGTCCTTACGACCAGCAGGCAGACAGCAATCTTCACGTCCAGCAATGGATCCTCTTTCTTCACCGGCTTTTCTCCACAGTCCAGCAGACGGATGTCTCTCCCATGACTCTGATAACATGGCTCTGATACCACTTGTTAAACTTCTGAGACAAATTAAATCAACCACATAAATAATAACACCATTTTAACACCAGGATTTCATGTGGTTAAACCCCAAAGGGGAAACATCCAAGCGTGCAAAGTATTGAAGCTCATTAATGAAGAAGGAGAGACTACAAGACGGTCTCAACCTCACGGACAACTCTCTACATTACGTATCCCAACCATGCACTATATACTTCATGAAATTAGTTACATGAGTAAACCGTTGCCGATTATGCCCGTTATGAGAAACTTCCCGTAAACATCTGTAATGAGAAACCTCCCATAAACACATTAGTTTAGTTATCATTTAATAGAGAACACAACACAAAGAGTGCATGAGAACCATGACAAGTGTATATGGTAGTGAGTGTGCAGGGGAAACATTGTAGTGAGTGTGCCAGGGGAAGATAAAATGTCACACAGGTTGAAATCTACACATGTAGTATGTTCATTAAGAATGAGAATGAGTAGACCTATTCTTCCCCTTGCATGTGTAATCTGGTTCTCATGCTGTCTGAATGTTTGATAATCATCTGAGGTAGAGTAAAGCATTTATGTTATAACTGGTATGTTGCAGACGGCTGTGCATAGAAGGTGAGATAGAGTTGGTAGATTGGGCCCATAATTGCTCAAATTCACTACCTGTCATATCTATACCCTCCACCTGCAACTTCTAAATTGCACAAAAAAGACCCCTTCATGGAGATTTATTCGAACGTGACACCTACAGAAATAGAGGAGTCTTATGTTCCCAACCCACAGGTACCCTGGATCTATCACAGAACACGGCTGTCAAGATGGGAACTCAATGAAACAGCCAAAACTGATTTGATTGTGCTGTTATTTTGACCTTTGTCTGGCTCTCAATAAACATCTGCAATGCGAAAAGAATAATGAACTCTGCCGTTGAATCGAGGCGATAAAAAATCTAGTAGTAGAATAGGGGTAGTGGGAATTGAACCAGCGACCTGTACTATAGAACAAACATACCGAAACCCACAGGACAAAACATAAAATCCTCGGACCATGTTTACTAACCTTCACTATTAAATCGCCCAATTGGGCTGTCAAGATCGAGTAACTGAATCAGCCCTGGTGAATCCTGAACGGATCTATAACCTAAATAATTGGTATTAAAATTCTCTGGCAACGGCAAACTGATACATATAGAGATAACCAAAAATTAATATATGGGGGGCTTGTACTAACCTTGATGATTCTGCGAAGGTACTGAGGAAAGAGGGGACTGTGCCGAAATGTCGAGGGCGGGCGGCCCCTGGAAACCGTTGGCAGCATGGCTGGCTCGATGAATGAAAGAATATCAACAGATCCGTGAACAGCAATGGCAAGGGGGGTGAATCCCAGTGGCCTCACCTTTGGCTCCGCTTCTTATTCCATTTCAATTTTCAATCCTTTCCTCGTGGCAGCAGCAACAATAGCGATATTAAATAAGGTCCCTACTTCAGTAGTGTTTGCGCAGACCAACAGCAAATTCCAAATGTAAGCCCGCATCGATTTTGCCGTGAGTTTAAGCTTTTGCAATGTACAATGATGGAGATTTCTTTTTGGTCGTCTTGGAGGGGTTGAGTCTAGTGGTGGTACAATTAAACCCATGATCTCTAGGTCCTGATCGATTTTGTAAATGGGTTGATTTTGGTGGGTTGATGAAAAGTGTATAGTTTACAGATTTTATTATTTGGTTTGGAATAGGTTGATTTTTGTTTGCTTTAAATTGTTAAACTTTTAGATATTTTTAATGAAAAGTGGTGGTTAAGTTTTTATAGGTTACTAGTTCAAGCCTTGTAGGTCATACGGTGAGAATGGGAGTTCTCCAGAACATGGTTGAGTTGTGGGGCGTCCAAGGCAGACCTCGTCTTCGCACAATTCTAGTTTGAGTACCTCTCGTGGTGGCCAGATCGTTCTTCCATTCAAACTAAGGTTGGCCTCGACCGAGGTTATAGATCCACCCTACAGGTGTGGGGGATTTTTTATCCTAGATAAAAATAATTCATAAGATATGTGTTGTCTAAATGTGTGTGATAATAAACAATAACGTATGTGGTGGCTTAGGTTTACAATAGTTTTATGATTTTAAAATCTTATATTGATTTGTGTGTTATTTCATCGTAATGTATAAGTCTCGACATTTTGAACTATCAGGCATTTTCCCTATTTCTTTGACAACAATGATTGTTTGATAATTTGCAAGGAAATTATTGTTAAGGAAGTGTGGGAAGTCCTTGAGTGTTTCTCCAAAGACAAGAGTCTGGGCCCAGATAGGTGGACTGTGGAATTTTTCCTGCATTTTTTTTATATGTTGGGGGATGAAATTGTTGAGGTTGTTGATGAGACCAGGAGATCTGGTTGTTGATGATTTGGACAATAATTAAGTATAACTTTGTAGATTCAATTTTTTTTAGTGTTTTCATGTTATTTGTTTATGACATTTTTGTAACTTCAGAGGATAGTATATTTGTCATATGAACTTGGATTGAGATGGTTTTTTTAAGTGAATGTTTTTTCTAATATCTATTCATATTTCTAATATGTTTTAGAAATTCCATAAACTCTGTTTTAAAATACTTTTGACATGTTATTTGAAGAATTGATCTCATTGGCATATTAATATATCAATATATTTGGAGGCTGATTAAAGAAGAAGTGAAATAACCTACAAATGATAGAGAGAAAGAAGCATGGAGGAGCACAAGTAAAAAGGATACATGAATAATAAGTAAGTGCTTGAACTACAATTTAAAAAATTATTTTTTATGAAGCTTATCTAGCTATTATATGGAAATCCCTAAAAGAGAAATTTAATATGAATACTAGTAAAGTATATCAGTTGTAGATAAAATTCAATACATTAGATACCCCAAACTTTAAGAGTATCGAGGAAAAATTGGATGAAGTAAAATTCATATGAAGATTTGAGAAATACGATAAAAAATTTAAAACTACTGATTTTAGTCTTATTTCCATGATGGAAAACAAGTTTCCCCACATATATTAAATTTTTACACTGACTATGAAGAAAGCACACAAGATGGATAAATATGCCTTGAACCTGATTTTTATGATTTATGCACAAAGTTAGTTAAGGGAGGAGATAGGTTGATTAATGAAGGCTAAAAGGATCATGCATTATATTGAGACAGGGGCAAGGCTTACTTTTAGATTTTTTGGATTCCAAGACGTGACTACAAGACCGAGAGTGAAAGTTATAGAAAAGGCTACATGAATCACATGAATCCTTCTAAGAACAAGAACTATGATGGTAACTCTTGCATGAATGATATCTCTTTTAACAAAATATGCATGCCAAAATAATATAGGTGGACAAAAAAATGAAGATGCTCATTTCTATTGGTTCCAAAATGTAGCAAACATTATTATGCACAACATAAATATACAATAGTAAAGCAAACCATAAAATCATGCACATCTAGACACCATGATTTATCGTGGAGAGCCCTTAATCGACTAAAACCAATAGAATATATTAATTGCACCCCTTGCCCAAATCTAGTCAAGGCATGGCCAAGCATGGCTTTACCACCATAAGTACCCGCAACCATCAGTGAGAGTTCTAGACATTATACAATGGAGTACGACCAACCCATTTATAGACTTAGAACCCATAAATACCATGGGTGGATCTCCCAATACCATGGGTCTATTGCATTATTAACCAAAGTTAGTTAACTTGCTCTATGACCGAATCAAGATTAACCCAATGTTACCCCCTTTAAACTTGACTTGGGAATGACACCCCCTCGCCTTAAGTTTATCAACAAAGAATATTACATGTTTCCCTCCCCTCCAAATTTAACATAGGGGTATGCATGCCTTTAATGGTATTACATACATGCCCATTTATAATGATTACAACCTCATTAATAAAACATTGCTTTACAGAAAATACATGAGCATCTACTTGCTCATACAATAATAAATCGAGCACTCTTGAACCAAGTACACCATTTTTGTTGCTCAATAGACTACCCAGCTGACTTGTATGCACAATTGACTATAGACTACACCATATGCTCCAATTGATTTCTCTACACATTCAACTACAGACTCCATCGTCATCCCGAGTCAATCTTTTTTCATGCTACTCTAATGATTTCCTTGGTTTATGAAAGCACATCCTCCTCGATCACGTCTACATCACGAATCACAACAATTTCCAATAGTCTAACCCTCAGTAACACTAGTATCCCTCTAAAGCTAAAATAGTTATGTTGTGTAGCCCATTAATTGACTACCTAGTCGATCTTAACAACAACTGCTCATTCAGATTGAGCCCTTCCACCTAGTCGACCTGATCTTATCCACCTAGTCTACCTTTCATGACTCCTCAATTGATATTAACCTCAATTGTCTCATTGTTGAAGCATTTATTCACCTCAATCGACTTGAAATACCTAATCGACCATATCCTTAGTCGACGTAGTTGACCGGTCGACCATATGCTCAATGAACCCACTCTACTAGTTGAACAATCCAGTCAACCAATTTACCATCGACCATTCATCAAGCTGTCGACCATTGGTCGATCTGCATTATTGTCAACCCTTAGTCGATCTGTTGACTCTGACTATGATAGACCACAAGTCCAACCACTCCATCGACTGCACCGAGCTGCCATCCATGACTCTTGTCGACTTCGACCACTTCAACCGCATATTTCCCTTTAGATTTGAATCTTTTGAAGCATCCCATATGGCCTCAAACCAAGTCATGTATACCACGATTTGCTTCTTCCAATACCTAGAAACAAAAAGCTCTGATATTCCGAGGAGAAAAACATATATGTAGACCTGCACTACATGTTTCTTTAGCAAACCTCAGATCTAGCACTATTATTGTTTCTCAGGTGAACCCATCACGCCAATGGATCCAACCACATGATTCACACTCCACCATGCAAATCTCGGATATTGAAAAAACTTTCTTCAATCGATCACGCATAACAACTACTCAATCTACATTCTACCATGTAGATCTAGGTAACCTGAACTTGATCAGACATCTCTCATTGGAGAGTGGGAGTCTACCAAGCTTTGATACCAATTGTTGGTTGTAGAATCCAACAAACATTATTATGCACAACATAAATATATAACAGTAAAGCAAACCATAACATCATGCACGTCTAGACACTATGATATAGGAAGCCCCTTAACCAAGTAAAGCCAGCAAACGATCTTCATTATGCACCTTACCCAAATCCAACCAAGGCATGGTTGAGCGTCGCTCTACCACCACGGGTACCCTTGACCATCAGTGAGAGTTCTAGATGACATTTAACAATGGAGTACTACTAGTCTCTTTATAGGCTTTGACCACATGAATACCCTGGGCGGATCTCCCATTACCATGGGTATATTACAACAATAAACAAAATTTGTTAACCTTATCTATGATTGAGTCAAGATTTACGCATCATTTTTCTACTCTTAAAATGGGAAGGACACAAGGAAAACTTAAAAAATGCAAAAAGATTGAAAATGCCAAGAGGGATAATATTGAAGAATAAAGACAACAAGGTTGAAAGAGGCAAGGGGAAGGGAATTTCTTACTCATTTTTATCTACCAAATGAGGAATATTCGTCTCCTTCTAACCCTAACACTTAAACACATATCCTCTCAGTTAGGCTAGTTGTTTATGTTTATAATATACTAATAATACTAATAATAATAAACATAATAAAATCACCAATGGTCGCATGTCTAATCAAGCACACAATCATTCAATGTATATTTATACACAGCATCACATGTTATTGTAATCATTTTTTTAACAAGAACTGATAGTTTTGCATTAACAAATGTTGCAGTAGAACTTTTCAACGAGAGAAATACAAAGGAGAAAAAAATGGTTTTTGGCATTGTTTGCACTGGAGTTTGTAGCTATACTACAAAGGTGCAAAGCCTAGACATATCAAACAAATATAATCTAAAGCTAAGAAGTTGTTGCATTTTGTAAGATATTAAGGGAAAGATAAGGATTAGGGTTACAAGTTATAAAGGTAAATAATCAACAATGGGTGATGATACAATGAGTAAACTATTTCAGAGACTGTGTGAACATGAAATCAATAATGACATAAACTAGATTTAGAACCTAACACATGATAGACATACCACCTCTAAATATCGGGGAAAATATTCATGAAAAAAAACACTTCCTGGACAATAAATATAGTAAAAGTACATTGATTCATGAGCATTTATAGATAAATACTTTATCAAAAAAAAAATCATAAGCATGGTAACCAAATTGATCATAAGCATTTGCTATGATAATGAATAAAAATGGCTCATATCATATATTGTATAGCATTTCAAATGGCAGTCTTCAAATATGCTTACACAGGATTAAAACAACCTTGTTGTGGACCATACATGATGTCTCGTGACCCTTAAAAAAAAACCAACCCCCTTCCTTCCTCAGTTTTTACATTTATCATCATACAAAGGTTTTAGAAATAGTTTTCAAGATCCAAACTTTAGGGATCAGATGTGCTCAAAATAGAGAATAAGAATTACATTAATAATTACATTCTAAATATAACAAAACTAATTCCTCGAGCATATGCAAGTTTATAATATTTTATGCCGCTTGTTCATTTTGATAAGATAGACAACACGAAACATTTCAAAATTTTGATTGCCACATGTATGATTGGAAACTATTATTTGGCTGCATTAGATGGGACGAGTTGCTTCAACCAACATAGTAGGTCCATCTAATTCTTGGGATATCCTTTGCAATAGAGCACGTTTTGTCTCCATTACTTGGACTCTGTCTTGAGGCTCTATATTGTTTTTAGTGAGCTCTTCATTTTGTTATTGGTTAATTTTCTTTCTTTTAATAACCTCTTTTGCAATGGCTATTAGTTCCTAATAATTGGCATTAGTTTCTTCTAAATCCTTCTTTAATCTTCTATTCTCCCGCATTAACTTATCATTGGAATCGTTAAGTTATTAATTCTGAGACTTATAATGTTGCAATGATCTTTTAAGAACTTCAATTTCTGACACTGTCTCCATTGGTGTTTGATGTGTAGGGATTTCTTCATTTAGGATTGGAGTAACCTAAACTTGATCCTCAACAATTAGAATTTCTTGGGCTTTACATAATTGCTCCATCTTTTGTGCATCAACATTTTATGTTTGAGTCTCCAGATTGATAGGTTTTGAGATCATACCAATTTCAAAATCCTGAACCTTTTGCTTGCCCTTAGCTTTATGATTTCCCTCAAGCACCTCTGGAAAGATTTTAAGGTTCTTTTCAATATTTTCTAAAGTTTGTGACAAAGTCTGCTCCATATTCCTAATTTTGGGATCCTCTTCACTTAAAGAATATTCGATAGTGGTTACCATGTCATTTTTAAATTTAGGATCCAAAATAGCTTTCATGTTCATCCTTAGTTTATTTATAGGCCTGGTTTTTTGTCTTAATTTAGTATTTTAAGGTTATGAGGAGGAAGTAACAAGAACTTCAACATTAGAACAAGGATTTTTCAGTCATACCTTCTTCTATTTCTTTTTATTTTGTGTCATTGGGGGTATTTGGGGAAAGTATAACTTCGTTTCGTGACATAAGAGTCTCTTCTTCGTGCAAATTCTATTGAATTGGTTCATGGATTGGCTCACCCTTCGAATTGAACTATTTTTTGGCTCGTTCTACTTCCTGCTCTACTTTTCTGTTTTGCCTTTTAGAAGTACCCTTTCCCTCTTGCATTTGGCGCCTTTTATGAGGATTTTTCTGCTCACTGGAAGAAGTTTTTGTCTCTTACTCACTGATTTGTGTATTTAAATTATCTTGAGCCTTAGGATTCTCTGGTTCAAATCCTAACCATAATAGAAAATGTTGCTAAGAACGATTTGCTTTCTAAGCTCAATTAACACCAACAACTTAACTAACGCATGATGTAAAATTGACTGGCTTGTGTGATCAAGATGATTCTTGACTCTAGTAGCCATCTTTACAAGGCTATTGAATAAAAAATAGGGTAAATTCAATTTAGACTTCCCATTTACATCAAGGAGAAATATTAGGTGATGCCTATAAATTGTGGCAAACCTACCTTCACAGGTGAGATAGCATTGTATGATACTCTAACATCTCTCCATTTCCGCTTTACATTGCTCAAATGCATACCTTTACTTCAATCCAAAGACTCATATCCAAGCAGCAAATACAGGTTCATGTCTATTTCAAATGGATGTTTCTTAAACCAATGATCCCCTTCGACACACAATCTCGTTATGTAACTGAGCCCTCGGTCAATTCAAAACTTAAAGTCTAGAAATTGATAGATGAACCCATATAATTCTGATCAAAAGACTGAGTGACTTCAACATTATATCCTGTAATTCTCTCAAAGAAATAATACCAACCTGAATGCATGAAAAGTTTGGCGCACTTGGGGTAGTCCTTTGCCCATTTCGTGTTAACCGGTTCGAATCTACAGAGTTTACCAATACTTTTCTTTATACTTCCAGTTGTCAAACACCTATTAAACCACAATTCTCTGGAAGGAGCTCAAACCCAACTAAGAACAAATATCTCAAACTATCATATCCAATGGAATTATAAAACTAAGGCAAAGTTGAATGGTAACCCATGAACATATTAAATTCATTCTATCAAACTTAATTGGGTTCGACAGATGGAGGATTGTTTCTGACATAAATCATGAGAAAATTCTTCCATTTAAAAACATTGCATGATCACAAGACAAGCGTTGGGCCGCTAGTTCTCATGATTTGGCATTCCAACAACGCCAGTCGGTATAGTGTTAAATTTTCATATGCTAAGCTAGATCATTAGTATTTCATTTCGATTTCATAACAAAAGCATATAAACAGGATCACTGAAAGATAGACAAGCACAACCATACAAAAGAGAACACAAAGATTTATCCTGGGAAAACCCTAAAGGGAAAAACCCAGCAAAAGCTTCCTCAATATAGATGCCCCAAAAGATAAAAGATAAAACAAACAAGGAGATCAAAGCCTGATCCTCCTCCTTCTCCTGCTACTCTTCTCTTCTCCACTAATGCGCTACACAAGTGAGAGTGTGTGCTTCAAATGAGGAGCACCACACCTCTATTTATATTTATCTGTTCACTTTAATTAACTCATCCGACATGTAGGCTCGAGTTACACATGTAGGCTCAAGTAATCACACTGGGGTGCTAATGACCCACCTTTACAATTAGAGGGGACTACCTCATGACTCTTAATATTTCTTCCGATTAGAAGCATTGGGGTACAAATTAATACAAGTGGTTCTCCTAGTAGGACCATCGGGGACCACACAAAGATACATATAGAATATTCTTCGAAGTTACAATATTTCAACACTCCCCCTTAACGAGAAGGGTATTCTACAACAACATCAACAACAACAATAGTAGGAGAGAGATATCGGACATCATCAACTTCATCAGGGTAACACATCTATAAATCATTGGAAGCTTTTCAACATCATATAGTCTTTGTCTTCAATCTTCAACGACATTAACTCTTTGATCAGCATCAACATCTTTTGACCGATCAGCAACATCTTCAGCAACATCTTCGATTAGCAACATCTTCAGCACTTTGACCTTTCGATCAGCAACATCTTCAGCACTTTGACCTTTCGATCAACAACATCTTCAGCACTTTGACCTTTCGATCAGCAACATCTTCAGTATTTTGACCTTTCGATCAGCAACATCTTCAGTACTTTGAGCTTTCGATCAACAACATCTTCAGCAACATCTTCAGTACTTTTACCTTTCGATCAGCAATATCTTCAGCAACATCTTCAGTATTTTGACCTTTCGATCTGCAACAACATCATCATCATACTCTGATCTTTCGATCAGAAACATCATCATCATCATACTCTGATCTTTCGATCAGAGCCATCATCATGAAAACATCATTATCATCAAAACATCATTATCATCAAAACATCATTATCATCAAAACATCAACATCATAAAAATATCAACATCATCATCATCAAAATATCAACCTCAAAATATCATCATCATCACACTCTAATCTTTCAATCAGAAACATCATCATCATCAGCAACAACCTGCAAACCACAGTACAAAGACAAAGAAGTCTTTGGATCTCTTTTGGACTTAAAGTCCAGGGATGATGCAATCCTACCACCTTCTCGATGACCGAAATTCACCAAATTCGTTCTGAACCGAAGTCCAAGGATGATACAATCCTACCACCTTCTCGATGACCAAAGTTCACCGAATCCGTTCTGAACCGAAGTCCAAGGGTGATACAATCCTGCCACCTTCTCGATGACTGAAGTTCACCAGATCCGTTCTAAACCGAAGTCCAAGGATGATACAATCCTGCCACCTTCTTGATGATCGAAGTTCACTGGATCCATTCTGAACCGAAGTCCAAGGATGATACAATCCTGCCACCTTCTCGATGACCGAAGTTCACCGGATCCATTCTGAACTCAAGTCCAAGGATGATACAATCCTGCCACCTTCTCGATGACCAAAGTTCACTGGATCCGTTCTGAATTGAAGTCTAAGGATGATACAATCCTACCACCTTCTCGATGACCAAAGTTCACCGGATCTGTTCTGAACCGAAGTCCAAGGATGATACAATCCTGCCACCTTCTCGATGACCGAAGTTCACCAGATCCGTTCTGAACCGAAGTCCAAGGATGATACAATCCTACCACCTTCTCGGTGACTGAAGTTCACTGAATCTGTTCTGAAACGAAGTCCAAGGATGATACAATCCTGCCACCTTCTCAATGACTGAAGTACACCGGATCCGTTCTGAACCGAAGTCCAAGGATGATACAATCCTGCCACCTTCTCGATGACCAAATTTCACCGGATCACTTTTGGACATATGTCCCGGGATAATATAATCCCTCTTCATTCTCGAAGACTGAGGTCTCCGGATCACTTTAGGGCAAGTGCCCAGGGATGATACAATCCCACTGCAACATCACTACTCCCCCTTTCGGGGAAGGTCTTTCCGCACCAAGCTTGTCTCGAAAGTGTTCGAACTTTACCCAAGACAGAGGCTTTGTCAGCGCATCATCATCTAAACCATATTCATCTACATCTTCAATATGCGAATACTGAACTATCACCATCTGTATCTCCAGTATGTGAATACTAAAAGCATCATCATCTATATCTTCAGTATAGAAATACTGAAAGCATCATCACCTCAGTATAGAAATACGGAGTCACCATCATCTGCATCTACAATATGTAAATACTGAAACATCATCTATATCTTTAGTATGGGAATATTGAAATCATCATCATCTATATCTTCAGTATGGGAATACTGAAACATCATCATCTCTATATTCAATATAGAAATATTGAATCACCATCATCTGTATCTACAGTATGTAAATAGTGAAACATCATCATCTGCATCTTTATCTCGTATGTAGAAATATCAGATTTCTATGTGTTACGACGGAACACAGGGTTCTCTGTTATCACAACTTTCGTTATCACATAGAATCAATGTAGTATCCATCTTCAGGTCAAGGAGACCTGATATCAGCTTCCGAAGCCATATGGCTTCACAACTTAGTAGAGCAATCTGCTATGTATTCTGCTTTTGTCGTTCTAAGAGAAACATTGGACTGTTTCCTGCTAAACCATGAACTCATAGCAGACCCCAAACAAAAGCATCTACTTGATGTGCTTTTCTTGTCTGAGATACTTCCAGCCCAATCTGCATCTGTGTAGCCATACAATCTGTAGTCATGGCTACCATCATAGTATAGACCAAGTTCTATAGTCCCTTTAAGATATCTCATCACATGTTTTGCAGCTACTAGGTGAACCCGTCTCGGTTGAACAAGATATTGACTTAAGGTGTTCACAGCAAAACAAATGTCTGGTCTTTTTTTTTTTAAGTACATCAACGACCTAATGATCTGTCTATAATGAGTCGTATCCACTTACTCTGATGAGTCATCAGCTAATAGCTTCAGATTAGAGTCCATGGGTGTGGCCATGGATTTGCATTCCAACATATTGAATCTCTTCAATATCTCTACACATACTTTCCATGGTTGAGAAAGATTCCTTCTGAACTTTGCCATACTTCCAGACCTAGGAAATAATGTATTAACCCAAGGTCTTTCACCTCAAATTCTTCTGCTAGTTTCTTCTTGCTTTCCATGATCTGTTTCTCATTCCCTGTCAAGAATAAGTCATCCACATATAATAACAGGATGACAGGTTCATCTTCTACAACCTTGAGATAAAGGTTAGGATCAACTTTACTCTTGGTAAAGCCCATAATTGACAGGAAACTGTCTATCCTTCCATACCAAGCTCTGGGAGCTTGCTTCATGCCATAGAGGGCCTTCTTCAACTTACATATATGAGTCCATCTGTCTTCAACTTCAAATCCTTGTGACTATTCGATGTAAAACTCTTCCCCAATGATACCATTAAGGAAGGCTTGTCTTTACTTCATCATGGAAGCAACTACCATCATAGTTCTGAAGGAAGTGTACCTTGCTTCATGGAGTAAGTGTCTCTTCATAATTAATTCCCTCTTTCTTATAGAAACCTCTAGCCACAATTCTTTCCTTACTTCTATCAGCAACATATTTTATCTTGCAAATCCATTTGTAAGATACCACATTCTTGCTTTTTGGTTTGAGTATTATATCCCAAACATCATTGTAGTATTCTTTCATCATAACATCTTCCATGAGTTCGTCTTGTCAGATCATAAACATATCCTAGTCTTCTGCATTCAACTTTGAAGGTTGGAACCCACTTTACTCTTGGTAAAGTCTCGATCCATCAGGAAGCTGTCCATCATGTCGTACCGTGTTGAACTCAGATATCTTCTGTAGTCACTCCCCCTGAAGTGGAGTATTATCTTCCTTCTTCATTCTGTACAGGTGGTTCTCTACTTGATATATACTGGTCAATAGAGTATGTCATGTCATAGTCTGATCCTTCTGAGGCAAATCACGAACCTTGCTTTGTACACTTGTTCTTGTAGATCCATATGGAAGATACTACGTACTTCCCTTTATGTCTCGAAATCATATCGTAAACATCATTCCCATGATCAACTGTTATTCTTTGATCATAACATTCTTTTCTTCATCTTGAGTTATCTCTCATACGCATGGTGGTCTTCATCCTTCGAGGTGGATCTACCGCTTTCTAAAGCTCTTTCTTCCGTCATGGTGTCTCTGACCCTAGGAGCTTCAGATTCATGTTTATTGAATTGTCATCACTTGTTCTTCAGAACAAGTCTCAACCTTCTTTTCTTGTAGGAGGTTTCCTACAATTCAAATGTACCAGTTGCATGGTTAGAACTATTTCATAAAACATATGCAGAACGACAAATTCTTATGCATCATGCAACTATTTAGCCAATACAACATTCATCCATATCTCACAGAAACTTTCTAGATGCCTTCCATCTCTACCATGACATCATTGAGATTGTGCACTAATCCAATATGTCAGCAAAGAGGTTTGATAAGTAGCAATGGAGAGTTGTATAGCACCATGAGCTACTTACCCATCACATGCATGCAAACAACACATCAACTGAATATAATCAAATGTAAAACAATATCATGAAATGACAATTGAATACTTATCTTTTATTTGTTTCGTGGGTAGACTCCATCTTGATCATTCTGCTTTATCATCTTCTTCATTCATGAAATCATCATTTCTTATCCAAATGATAAGATGAATAAGAGGTTCTTCAAGAATTGAGTTCTTCATATTCCTCATCGCTTGAGGGATCTTCTTTGAATGGTGAGAGCTTGATCTTCAATTGCTCCCATCTTATTCTCCTCCTCTTCTGAGTTGAGCTGAAAGTAATCACTTTCTTCTGGCATACATTCTTTACATGAATGGATCCCACAATCCTGGGATGCCATTCAAGGTGGCTATCACCACTTCTGCATTCTTCACTTCTTCTTTTACTTCTTCAATTTGTTTCTTAGGGTCATCTTCCGATGTATGTTCTTTCCTTCAAATAGCTTGGTCAAGGAATCAAACATCTCTTTTGGTGTCTTTAGGGAAGACACTTGTGGTACAAGTTGATCTGTGACTAAATCAACAATGATCTTCTTGGCCTTGACCAAGTTCTTCTGGTGTAAGGCTTTGAGCCTCATCTCCCTCTAGAACTGGAACCTCTCTACTCATGTAGGTGTCCAATTCATTTTCTTCAGAGAGATCAAATACTTCCATGCTTGGAAGTTGTCAACTTCACCAAGCTTATCATCAATCTGATGTGATAGATCACTTTGAAATGAGAACATCAAATGCAAATAGCAAAAGATTAGATCTTACCGATTTGAGGTGTCCATCCTGCTTCTGGAGCTGGTTGATCTAGGGTTTGTCAAAGAAAACCTTAGTTTTCAAAACTTGGAATCTTTCATATATGATTAGATAGAAATATAGATATCTTCAAATGGAGCTGTCCAATGTACTCCTTTTCTGAAAACAGTGGAGGGAAGCTCCTAGAACAGGAAGCCCTAGTTTTCCAATTTCTTCTACATAAATGCATGTCACTGTTTCTATGACATCTCCAAAATTACTACTATTCTATGTCTGAAATTTCACACTGAGGTAACCTAGAATGTCCCTAATCGAATACCATAGGTTTCATCAGAATTGGTTTCACCAATTGGGATTTATGATCTTTTTCCCAAGGTGACCTGTTACAGGATTATTTAGAACAACGAAGTTGTACAGCCTGCCATGTGTCAGTGTTTCATTTTCTGGTTTTGAAATTCGAACCACAGAAAGTATAGTCCATTCTATTTCTGGAACATCTTAAGGAATTCCATTTGGACCTCTATAGCACAAGCTATAGCAATTCTCCCCAAGTGTCCTGTTTAGGGATGAATTCTGGAAGAGGTTGGAACCCTAACTTGGAGGGATCATATCTCCCAGAATATAGCAAATCGGAGGCTGAATTTTGGAGACAGTGTACATCAGGATTTTAGCTTCGGCCTCTGCAATTTTCAGCTCTTGATCCTTCACCAATCTCAAAATATAGCTAAAGTACCAAAACTTAGCAGTTTTAGTATTTAGGGTTTTTCTAGCTCGGGGTCAAACTAGGGTTTGACTTTCCCGGAGTTTCACCCAACCAAAAATCTCGATCTAGGTCTCTAAACTTAGATTTTGATGAGGATAGCAATCCTATGCTGGGATCCCTCAAAAATTCCTCTTTTGCAGGAAGCCCTAATTTCCCGCACTGAAAACTGAAAATGCTCGGAATCGAATTTCGCTTCGACATAAAGATGCGCCCTTCAATGGAGAGTCAGCCTAGCCTTCTTTTGCTGATTGATTGTGGAAAGAGAATAAAAAAATTAAGAATCCCTAGCTTTTGTAGCTACACAATGTCTTCTTTCATGGTGGCTCTGATACCATGTTATATTTTCATATGCTAAGCTAGATCATTAGTATTTCATTTCGATTTCATAACAAAAGCATATAAACAGGATCATTGAAAGATAGACAAGCACAACCATACAAAAGAGAACACAAAGATTTATCCTGGGAAAACCCTAAAGGGAAAAACCTAGCAAAAGCTTCCTCAATATAGATGCCCCAAAATATAAAAGATAAAACAAACAAGGAGATCAAAGCCTGATCCTCCTCCTTCTCCTGCTACTCTGGTCTTCTCCACTGATGCGCTACACAAGTGAGAGTGTGTGCTTCAAATGAGGAGCACCACACCTCTATTTATATTCATTCGTTCACTTTAATTAACTCATTCGACATGTAGGCTTGAGTTAAATCATGTAGGCTTGAGTTACACATGTAGGCTCAAGTAATCACACTGGGTGCTAATGACCCACCTTTACAATTAGAGGGGACTAAGCATCGGGCTACAAAGTAATACAAGTGGTTCTCCCAGTAGGACCATCGGGGACCACACAAAGATACATATAGAATATTCTTCGAAGTTACAATATTTCAACATATAGCCTCCATGTATTACACCACCAAAATGTGTCAAGTCACATGTGTTAGGAAAAATGAGTTAGCAATCATGCAAAATCAATTATTTGAATACTTTAGGAATAATTTGAATAAATATGAGCCAAATTTAATCCATTGACTTGAAAATGCATAAGGTAAGATGGAACGACTACTAAGAAATATAAGTAATACAAAAATATAGTCTAAACACCATGGTTAAATTTAAGGGAAAAGGTGGACTAATAAGGGAAGAGAATAAAAAGACATGACAAAAACTAAAGTACAACTCCAGTACTAACATCTGGCTCTGATTGGGGATGGAGTATTTTCTATAAAGATCCACGAACATGCAGGCTAGATGCCTCTTGGAATTGAAACCAAAACTATTCTGGCACCAACTGGAAAGTGTGATTATGTAAAAATCCATTGGGATCGAGTCTTATCTAACAACAACCAAAACTCACTGATATATAAAATGAATTAGGACAACCACATCCTCGGTAAATATGAAAATGTTTTAAGAAACTCCCATTTACTGGGCTAGCAAGTTCCTCACCTTCCAAATTATACAACACAAAAGTATTGTTCCCATAATCTTTGCAATTTTGAAAGGACGAAACCATAGGTTATCAAATTTCCCATGTTTACCTTTTTCATTCCTGCGCTCATCCCACATAAGCACCATGTCACCAAGAAGGAAAGTGTCTTTTTAACTTGTCTGTCAAATCTTTCTTTTATCTTGTTCCTGTATGCATGTTCCTTTTCTACCAATGCTTCCCTTTCCTGCTGCAATTCAATTAAGTGAAAATTTATTCTCTAAATTTCATTTGGTTCTTCTTCACTATCTTGCATAAACCTTATTACTAGGAGACTCAACTAAACAACAAACACAATGTCAGTGCCATAAACAAGTTGAAAGGGAGATGTACCGATATTTTTTTTGTGGTTACCCAATCTTACCAAAGAGCATATTTCAGCATATGTCCCGAGACCTTTTATTATTATTAAATAACATCTTTTTAATACTATTAATGATATTATTTGTAGATTTTGTCAACCCATTACCTTAAGGGTAATAGGATGTGGAATGCTTGAGTATGATGCCATTTCTTTCACAAAAATATACCATATCCTTAGACTTAAAGTCTTGAGCATTATCAATCACTAATTTCCTTGGAGAACCAAATCTAGTTAAAATATTTTCTTGAAGAAAGTTTATAATGACTTTATCAGTTGCCCTTCTCGTGGGAATTAATTCTACACACTTAGTGAAGAAATCCGTGGTTGTTAAGATCCATTTATGTTTATCGGTTTAGGGGGGATTAATCTCACCTATGAAATCTAAGCCCCATTGTTGAAATGGGGCATTAATTGCAATGGGCTTTAAAGGAAAATATTGAAGCTTTTGCTTACCAATGAATTTTTGACAATGTATACAAGATTTTACTAGATCATAGACATCTGCAAACAAGGTAGGACAATAATAGCCTACTCTTAGGATCTTGAATGCTATAGATTTCCAATATTTATGACCCTCACATGCACCTTCATGCAAGTCTGCAGTGACCCAGTCAGTTTCAGACTTACCCAAACACCTAAGAAGCATTTGTCCAAGGTCCCTCCAATACAATACTTGGTCAATCAAACAATATTTCATACCTTTAGTCTTTAATGACCTACATTCTCTTTTATTCAAATGATGGGTACACTATAAATGTAACAAACAATACACTATATCACCATGCCATAAAGACTCAACATATCTGTGATAAATCTACTCTTTATTTTGTTCCATCTGTAATTCCTCCTGTGCCGACTGATCTGCTACCAAATGAATTCTTAATGCCTGACAATTTGAATCTGCAATATGTGTATCCAGACCCTGTCCTTTCACAGATTTAGTAGGCTTGATTTCAAGATCATACTCCATGATCTTGGCTATCCAATGCCCTCTTTTCCCTTCACTACCAGGATGCACTAAGTTTTCCTTGACTATTGCATTAGGCACATACGCTATGACCTTGGAATGTAGAATATAAATTTTAAATAATTTCAGATCTTTGACTAATGCATAAGCATGATTTTCCATCATACTATACTTAAGCTCCGAATATCTTAAGGTTTTATTAAATAAGGAAACAAGTTGTTCAAAGACTTCTTAATTTTTTTGCAATAAAACTGTAGCTATAGTGTCTTCATATGCAAAAAAAGTTAAAAATTATTCAGTAAAATATTGACTTACTACTGTTGGTGCTTCTGTAATGGCTTGCTTTATCTTTTCAAAATACAATCTCACTTCTGCTATCCATTTGACCTCTTTGTCCTTTTTCAACATTCTTGTAATTTGCTTAATAATTTTTGCAAAGTTAGGAATAAACCATCTCAAAAAAATATTTTTCCCGACAAAATACTGAACTTCCTTTTTATTTATGGGAATATTGATTTTCAAAATGGATTTGACCCGCTTAATGGCTTTTGCAAAAGTTAGACATCTTGTTAAAAATTGTATATTTTGGAAATTGTCTTTTTTCTCAGTGATATAATGTATAGCAGATGATTTTTTGCTCCAAGAAGATTTCGAAAATCCTTTGATCTATGTAGATCCTTCGACTCTGGTTCAATCCCTCACTAGAGGACTTGGCTTTGAGTTTGTGCGCTTGGGTGCAAGTTGTAGGGTTTTGATTTGTAAGAACTTTGGATCGTGTATCGGGAGTTGTAGCTATTGTAGTTGTTTGAAAACTAGAGTAGCAGAGTGGCTCCGAGACCCATTGGATATGTGTCTCAAGTTAGCTGGAAAATTTGGCCAAGAAATTGCGAGCTCAGGTGCATGTTGTTTTGCAGGAATATTGGTAACTTGCGGATTCTGGTTCGATCAAGAAGGACTGGATTCTTGTTTCAAATCATTCTGCATTTTCTTTTGGTTGCTTGTGTGCTCTGATAACCGTTCCCATGGACACCGGAGGGGGTCCACCCCCTCCACTTCCTCTAGAGATGGTTTCCTTCAAACATTTGGTTGCCTCCTACGGCAAGAGGAAGGATATCCCAAATGTGCATAAATTTGTGAAGAAAGCAGACATTCCCTTTGTTGAGTTTCCTGTTGAACGTCCTTGCCAGATCGCTTTGAATCTAGCTAAGTGTGGGCTCATTGGGCAATTTACGGGTCTCTGGCCTACTCATAAGGCAATCGATGGATGGGTTGAGCGAAATTGGAGGCTTCTGGTTACTGAAGGAATATGAAATCACCTAGTTGGCAGAGTTTACTATGTTTTTGTGTTTGATTTAGCTGAAGATCAAGACCTCATTTTTTGAAAATGGCCCATATTTTATGGGCCCTGAAGGGCTCTATCTGAATAAGTGGACTTCAGAATTCGATCCTACCCAGAACGTTCCTTCAGTCATTCCCATCTGGGTTAGGATTCCCCATTTACCTCTTCATTGTTGGAATTCCGAATCTCTGGAAACCATCGAGAATAAGCTAGGAAAATATATCGATAGGGTAGAAAGGAAAGAACAATATTCATGTGCAAGAATATGCGTTGAAGTAGATTTGGAGATAGGGATGCCCAAAGCAATCAAGTTAACTGTTGTTGAATGGTCACACATTCAAGAGCTTCATTACAAACAACTCCCTTTCAAGTGTCGTCATTGCCATGGATATGGCCGCTTTGCTCAAAATTGTAAGAAAAAATCAAAAGAAGAAATTGAAAAGGATAAGGTTGATCAATGGACACAAGTTCAAAAAGTAGGCACTTCCAAACAAGATAATAGAATGAAAGGTAAAGGAGGAAATATAGGGAATGGAGCCATTCCTATTGAGAAGAGACTTTTTAAACCATAGGTTGTGGAAAAATTCACTGTTTCATCAAATCCTTTTGTTGTTTTAAGCCCATATGAAGATCAGAATCCTCATGTTCTTGAAGAGGGAGAAGTGTAGCAATCAAATGTGCACAAAGAAGAAGGTGAAGTAAATTACGGGCCACAGGAACAATCTGGAACAATAATCTTAGAAATTCCTTGCACATATGCAATCTTGCAGGAACTTCATAATTCACCCACTGGTGTCACATCTTCTCCCTCTTATGCATAAATTCTCAAGAAGAAACTAGTAGAAACTTCTGGTTCCTCGAAAGAAGATTCTATTGAGAAAATCACTAAAAAGGTAGGTCTGAAGTCTCGAAAGGAGGTCAGAGAATAAGAAGCCGAGAGATTAAAGATGTAGGGTAGTTAGGCTACAATAGAAATGTCAATAAGCAGAAGTAAGAAGAATAAACCCCCAAAGGGAGGCCCAACTCTCTCTTTCTCGGGTAAATAATGTAGATCATCTCGTGGAATTGTAGGGGACTAGGGAATTCCATGAAAGCAGGAGCAGTTAAAGATCTATTAAGAATGGAACCTCTAACATTATCTTGCTCCAAGAGACAAAGATCAAAGATGAAGCTCTTTTATCCTTAAGCAGATCAAAGTGGAAAAAGAATGCAGGCAAGGCGGTCAATGCACGGGGTACTTCAGTGGGCCTCACAACCTTATGGTCCAAGGACAAGTTTCTTCTGAAAGCCTCGTTTTCTACCCAACATTGGATTTATACATAACTTCAACATGTAACAAGTAAGATTTCCATGGCTCTCTTTAACCTTTATGTCCTAGTAAATTTTCTAGAGAAAAAGGACTGCTGGAATTCTCTATCAGATTTCATAGAAATCTACACTCCCATAAATATCATAGTGGTTGGGGATCTCAATATAATTTTAGATCCTAATGAGAAAAAGGGAGGTGTTTGGGGAAAAGATCCTCTTTAGGAGTTAGTGGAGCCTTTGATCCATGCTTGGGACCTTCTTGATTTCAAACCCAAGAAAGGTCGTTACACTTGGATGAATAATAGAGTAGGGGCTGCCAATATTTCTACTCATCTAGATAGGTTTCTGGTCCAAAGCTCTTTGATGGAGGGGAAAATTTTAATCTCTTCCAAAATTCTGCCCAAGTTAAATTCTAATCTTCACCCCATCTCCTTACTGTTGGAAGAAGAGGAAGACCTAGGTCCTATTTTGTTCTGTTTCAATCCTCTTTGGATAGAGAGAGATGGCTTCTGGGAAATAGTGACACAAGCTTGGTCTCAGTTTGTAGAAGGATCCCCCAACTATGTATGGGAACATAAACTTAAGCGTACCAAGTATGCCTTGAAAAACTAGGTTAAAAAATATCTCACAACTCCAATGAGCAACAAGCAAGAGAAAGTGCGGGCTTTAGCAGAGATTCAGCTAGGTATGGAGGAAACAAAAGTTACCAAATCACTATGGATACTGAACAGTCCACTGAATTAAATTCCTTCCTTCCCTTTTGCCAGGAAGAGGAGCATCTGCTTCTTAAGTCTCGTAGTCTCTGGTTGCAAGCAGGAGATAAAAATACTACTTTCTTCCATAGAATATGCAGAGCTAGACTATCTCGAAATCACATCTCGAAAATCTATTCAAGCGAGGGTGAAGTCATTAAATGACACTCACAACTACAGCAGGATGCACAAATGCATTTTCAGCAGTTGCTTCAATAGGACGACATTAATGATGACGAAGTGAATGCTGATTTTTGGTCCAATATTCCTACTTTAGTCAACGTAGATTTAAATGTTGGCTTAGTGAAACCTTTCTCTAAAAAAGAAATAGTGGATGTTATCTGGGCAATGGAGACGGATAAAGCCCTCGGGCTAGATGGATTCTCTATACATTTCTACAGATCTTGTTGGAATGTTATAAAATCATATCTACTCCTTATTATATCAGCCTTTCATAAAAAATCCAAAGTGGGAGGGCGCACCAATTCCACTTTCCTTACTTTAATTGCAAAGGAAGTTAGTCCAGTAACTTTTGACAGGTTTCAACCTATCTCGCTTTGTAACGCTTCATACAAACTCTTAGCCAATATACTTAAGCCTTTGTTAGGAAATTTAATTTCTCCTCTCTAGGGGGGGTTTGTAAAAGGAAGGCATCTCGTAGAGAATGTGATCCAAGTGCAAGAAGCCCTTCACTCCATCTTTCAAAGGAAGGATAAAGTCATTATCATCAAGCTCGATATGAAAAATGCCTTCGATTGTGTTAAGCTTTCCTTTCTCTATCAAGTTCTTCTCTCATTTGGTTTTAGAGTTGAATTTGTTAGTTTAATAAAATCCTACACAAATAGGCCCTAGATAGCGCCCCTTGTCAATAATAGACCAACATATTTTTTCCAATCTTCAAGAGGACTCCGTTAAGGTTTCCCTCTGTCACCTTTCCTTTATATCTTGAGGGGTGAAACTTTAAGTGAAAATATTACAACAGAATTGATCACAGGTTCTATCCCAACTATTTAGGCAGCAAGAGGTGTGGATCCTATAAATCATGCCCTCTTTGCAGACGACTCTCTACTTCTGTGAGGGGCCTCATCAAATATTGCTCGAGCCTTCAATGAAATATTACAAAACTTCTGTTTAATCTCAGGAGCTCTGATTAACAAAAGAAAGAGTGTTGTATATGGTTGGAATGTAGACCATCTGACAATTCTTCGAATAGCTCATTCCTTGGGTTTCCCAAGTTTTGATAAGTGGGACAAGATCAAATACTTGGGCCTCCCATTAAACTTGGGACCAAGTCCTCCTTCGCTTTGGCTTGAAGTTATAAGTAAAATAAAATAAAATATTATCCTGGGGTGGCCAATGGTTAACAAAGGTTGGGAAGTTGGTTTTGATTAAGGCGGTCCTTTCAACCCTCCCCATCTTTCAGTCCTCTCTACCCCTTGCTCCCAAGTCCATCACGGATCATATTTCCAAGTTTCTTCGGGACTTTATTTGGAATGGTGGCAAAGGCAATCAGAAGAAGGTGCACTTGGTAAGCTGAGATATCCTCAAAAGACCTATTACAAAAGGTGGATTGCAAATTCGTGATCTTGGATTGGAAAATCAAGCTCTGGAGGAAAAATCATTTGGCGGCTATTTGTAGATAAAAAACATATGGTAACTAAGATCCTTTGGATGAAATATCTTAAGGGAGGTTCTTTGAGAAATTTAAAAACAGGAAATACACCTACAAGAACAACAATCTGGAACTTATGCAGAAGAGGAATAGATCATATTCAACAATAGCTCTATAGAATCCCCGACAATGGGATGAGGATCTTATTATGGAAAGACAATATCTTAGGAAACCCCCCATTTCCTCTTTACGCTCGTTAAATGAGACCAAGTTATGGTTAGCTAATAAAGGCTTTCTTCGGCTTGCAGACATCTGCTCTTGGGATAGCACTAGGAATTGGCCAAGTTGGTCTTTTTCGGAGATCCCATAACCCCTTCTCCTCCAACTAAACTTGCCGATTTCAACACTTTCAGGACTTGCTCTAGTTCATCACTCTTCTAAAGATAAATGGGGGTGGGATCAGTCAGGAAACTATTCAACTGCTCAATGCTTCTCTACTTTACAAACTCCTCAAGTCTCTTTTTTGTCCCCTGCGCAATGGAATTCTGTTTGGTCATCATTCATCCTTCCCAAGGTGAATTTCTTCACGTGGAAACTCATGCCTAAAAGGGCGCTGACAGGTGAAAACTTGAATAAACGAGGGTTCCATGGACCATTTAGATGCTACTTTTGTAACTCTGCCACCAAAATGTTAGATCATATTTTTGTTGATTGTGTTTTCACTTAGACAGTGTGGGAGACGGTCCTCCAAGGTCTAAACGTCTCTGTTCCTTCTCAAATATGTCTCTGTTCCTTCTCAAATAACAGTCGTCCCATTGTTCATCTCCTAGAAAGAACATAATCCTGAGATAAGAAATAAAAGTGCAGAATGGATCAAAATATGGCAAGCATTTCCAAAATCCATCTGGTGGAAATTTTGGTTGGCCAGAAATGATTAGATTTTTAACTATAAGTCATCGATTCCCATGACCGTGGCGAGCAAAGTGAAATATGTCATCTCGGAATCATCATGTAAATCGGTTTCAATTTCCTCGCTATCTCTAGAGGTATCCACGTGGTTGGGATCCTGTGTGTTTGAGAGAAGGACAATCATCACCAAACCAACGTCTCCTCCAACTTGTCGATTGAGAGTTAGTGCTACAACCTTTTCCACATGGTGGAAGAGCTCATTTTCAGCTACTATTTTCTTTGACGGTGGGTCCAAGGGGAATCCTGGGATCATAGGTGTTGGTGGGTTGAATATATCTCCAGACAAATCGATCGAAACCTGCTTTATCTTGGGACTAGGAATAAGTTTGAATAATCAGGTATAAATGTACAGTCTTCTTAAGGCGTACCAGATAGAAAAGGAGATCAAATACAAGTCAATTAGATTTTTTGGATATTCAGAGCTGCTGATCAAATTGTTAAACTCTAAAGATCATTTTAATAATCCTTCTTTGAATAAATCCCTGCAGGGAATCCGGAATACATTGAAATCTTTTGAAAGTGTTACTTCTTTCCATATTTTGTGAGAGCTAAATAAACATGCAGACTCTCTGGAAAATAAAGCTTGTCTGCTATCACAAGGACATCTCTACATCAATGGGGAACCCAACTCATTTCATCTGCTACCTTAACTGAGTTTCAACAAGTCATGATCTGCCAATCTGGGAGAAATACTTTCAAAATTTAAGATCTCTGTACTATTTTTTATCTTCTCGAAATATACCTTATGCTCTTTGTGTAATTGGTTGTTTAGGCAATAGCCCAATCATACCTGATTTTCTCCATTAATTTTTTTTAATCTATTTGAGTTAAAAAAAAAAGGATTTAACCCACTCATGATCTATCTTAATTCCATCAGTAGAAACTATATGACCCAAGAGTTTACCCTCTGTCATAACAAAATGAGATTCCTTCGGATTCAAACATAGTCCAAATTTCTTATCCTTTAGAAAGGCCAACTTTAAATGTTTTAGATGTTCCTCATATGATTTAGAAAACACGGTGATGTCCTCTAAATAAATTACAACAATCTTTTTCTTTTCACTGACAAAAGATATATCCACAGCCCTTTGGAAAGTTGCGCTTGCGTTCATGAGACCGAATGACATTTTGTTGCACATGAATGTACCCCATGGAGTAGTAAATGTTGTTTTCTCTCTGTCATCTGGGTGTACAACAATTTGATTGTAGCTAGAAAAATGCTTCATCATTTATATTCTTTGGGCACCTACCACTCATTGCAGAATTTTATCAATATTAGGCAATGGATAATTATCTTAAAGGGAACATGTATTCAAATTGTAGAAATCTACCCATAGCCTAATTTCAGCATTTTTCTTATGTACCGACACTAGATTTACTACCCATGTTGAATATCTAAGGGTACTATAATATTATCATCCAATAAATTCTTTACCTCTTATTCAATAACAGGTAACAATGCTGGATTCATATGCCTCAATTTCTGTTTAAAAGGATTTGTTTTTGGCTTCAGTGGAATCTTGTGTTGAATAGTTTTGGTGTCCTAGGTTTTCAAGACTTCATAGGACCAAGCAAAAACATTTGCAAACTCTTTCATCAACTCAATATAATATTTTCTCTTATAAACTGAAAGTGCCTTAGATAGATTTACAAATTTAGGATCTGGAGCAATGTCAATATTGTAACTCAACACATTTTCTTTTGATGATTGCACGGTAGGATTTAATAAGGTATCATGATTTGAAAACAACATCTCCATAGGAACAATGCCTTTGGTGATGAAATTACCCTTCAATTCAATAATATCATGATTTCCAATCAATTTACTAAAATAAGAAGCATCTTCATTTTGTCAGGTATTTGCATCTTGATCAATTAAAGAACTACAAAACTCACCTGTTAATTCCAAAAATCTCTTGATCTCCTTATCATCATGGAACACTCTCAAATGCTTGATGTTATCTGGAACTAAAGGTTTGTATCTGACTTCAATTGGATACCTAAGTTGAGTTTGCTTGGGCTCTTTAAAAAAACTAGCTGCTAGAGCAAGAGAATCAGTTGTTTGGTTATGGTCTCTTGGAAAAAAAGATATATTAAAATCCTCCAAAAAATTGTCAACAAGATCCCAAACCTCATTCCTATATATATCCAACAATTGTTAATTTACCTGATAAGTATTCCTTACATGTTGAACCACAACTTTTGAGTCACCAAAAACATATAACTTTCAAATGTTTAAACCTTTAGCAGCTCTTAGACCTAATATCAAAGCTTCATACTCAACAATGTTGTTAGCTGTTTAAAACTCTAGCTTATACAATAAAGATATAATTTCATGACCTGGAGAAATCAATACAATCTCAGCTCCCACTCCTTCTTTAAATGATGCACCATCAAACTACATTTTCTATAGGCTCTTTTGAATTTCAATATTACATTGAACTAGCTCTTCCTTAACCACTTGCAGAGAGCCAATGTCTTCACTATTCAAGTGCAACATACAAGATCCAATGTCTTCCTGGATTACATAAATTAGGTGATTTGTAGGATTATTATTATCACTGACCAGATAAGCAAGCTGATTTTATTTGTAGAATCTTCTACTTTCTCCCCCAAATATAGGAATAATAGCATACGTTAGGTCCATCTGCAAGGTACCTCCTATATTTCTAAACTAAGACCTTAACAAGAGCGTCCCAAAGGAATTTTGGTTATTGGAGAAACCACTTGGACACCGCGTTGCCCTAGCTGGCGCGCCCTCGCCTTGCTCCTGCTCAAGCTGCTTCAGGCCACCTCCATGGCTGCGCCTGGGGGAGGGCTGCGCCTGGGGGAGGGCTCCCCCCTCCCTCTGCTCCTACCTCAGCCGAAGAAGCTTTCAGAAGGTTACCAACGTCACCTGGATTTAAACCGGTGGCCCCTTCCATCCCGAAGTTCATCAAGAAGCTAGATGTTGTCCCTGAAATTGACCTTCCGATTGAACAACCCATCAAGATCGCTCTGGCTCTGGCTGAGCGAGGATCGGTAGGCCAGTTCATGGGGCTATGGCCCTCAACAAGAACCACAGACGATTGGATCCAAAGGAATTGGAGGCCTCAGCTCAAAAACAGTGTTACCTGCTACCCGGTTGGACGAGGGTTCTTCATCTTTGAATTCATATCCAAAGAAGACCGAGATCTTATCTTCAGAAGCGGCCCATACTTCATGGGTACCCAAGGACTGTATCTCAATAGATGGACTCCGGATTTCAATGCTGAAGTTGACGTCTCGAAGGAAGTTCCAGTATGGGTGAGACTACCAAATCTCCCAGTTCACTGCTGGAACATACAAACCCTGGAGAAAGTTGGGAATGCCCTTGGGCGATACATTGACAAAGCCGAGAACAAAGGTCAATACTCATGTGCTAGAATCTGTGTAGAAGTTGATCTTGAAGCAGGGCTGCCTGAGGCAGTTAAACTAAAAGTTGGAGCTTGCCACCATTACCAAAAGCTGGATTATGAACAGCTTCCGTTCAAATTCCGTCACTGTCACAAGCATGGACATTTCTAAAGAAACTGCCCTAAAATACATGTCCCTGAAGAGGGAGAAGGCTGGCAAAAAGTTAAGAAAGGGAAAACGACTGCCAAAAACCAGGAAAAAAAGGCTGTAGGGGACATGCAGAACCAACCAGAAAGCTTAAATAAACTTAACCAGGAAGCCACAATAGGCGCACCAATTGTTATTCCAGACACCGAGGAACCACAGAAGATCAGAGATCCAGCTGGAAATGATCCAGATTCAGTAAGCATTGAAGGAAATCACACTAAAAATCAGCCTAGTAGCAAAGAGGTAGAGTCCCTGATTACAGATCCACTGGAACTTGGGGAAATCCACCCCGAACTAGGCGTACCGACGGCTGCTGAACCCTCCGGACCCTCCAAAGAAATAATCGAGGACTCCTTGCTACTAGAAACGGATCCAAGAGAAGAGACGGACGAGGGTGCCTCATCAAGCAGTTTGCATGCTGCTCCCATCAAAAACCCAAGAGGGAGGAAGTTAAAAAAGAAGAAAAGAGAGGAAGCAACATATCTAGCTGTCCTCGAAGGATCGCAAAAAACTCTAAAAGGCATCATGCATACCAGATCCAAAAAAGGAACAACGACGGCCTCAAAAGGGGCCAACCCCTCCGCCCATAGTACTTAATGTGTTACATCTCTTGGAATTGCAGAGGCTTAGGTTCCACTCTAAAAGAAGAAGCAATGAAAGACCAGATTCGAATTCATCCCTCTCTGGATCCAACATGAGGACTTTCTGCAAGTAGTTTCTGACTCCTGGAAAACCCAAATAAGAGGATCGCCATCCTTCGTTTGGGAAGCAAAATTAAAGAGGCTTAAACTATACCTGAGAAACTGGGCAAGGCTCATTACCTCTCCCCTATCAAGAAGGAAAATAGCTCAAGCCAATCTGGAAACTCTCCAATTCCACATGGAGGCCTCTCCCGTATCAGAATGCCTTCTACGAAAGGAAGAGAACCTTCAGAAAGCACTCTTCTCGGCCTGCAGGATGGAAGAAGAATTTTGGAGGAAAAAATCCCGAAGTCTCTGGCTCTTAAGTGGGGACAAAAACACTAAGTACTTCCATAAGTAGGCCAAGGCTCGAAAGAACTACAAAGCAGTATCTGAAATAAATTTTCAAGGTGGTCTGATCAAAGACTCTGAAGGCATAAAGAAGGCAGCCGTGGCTACTTTTAAAGAGCTTTTCATAGCTCCCAGAGAGGACCCGCTTGACACCTCCTCTCATCCGTTTGATCTCATTCCGCCTCTTATCAAGCCAGAGGAAAACAATTTTCTTACTGCGCCTGTCACAATGAATGAACTTAAAGGCGTTCTTTCAAATATGAAACCTGACAGTGCCCCCAGTCCGGATGGTTTCACAACAAGATTCTTCACCTGCTGCTGGTCAATAATCAAGATTGACATCTTAAAAATGATCCGGTATTCTCAGATGGTCAATAAACTGGGAGGGAGCACCAACTCTTCCTTCCTTGCTCTGATCCCGAAAGAAAAAGGTGCCACCACCTTCAACCGTTTTAGGCCGATCTCCTTGTGCAATACAGGGTACAAGATTATAACCAAGATTATAGCCTCTAGGCTTAAAAGATTTCTGCCCAGGATTATCCCGGAAAATCAAGGAGGATTCATCAAAGGAAGGAAAATCCTCGACAACATCATTCTCATCCAAGAAGCAATACATTCAAGCTATCAACGCAATGAGAAAGGTATCGTCATTAAACTTGATTTAGCTAATTCTTTTGACCGTGTTAGGCATGACTTTCTGTTTACAGTTATGGCAAAATTTGGCTTTTCCTCCGCCTTTATAAGCTGGGTCAAAGGCTGTGTTTGTGATCCGTGGATAGCCCCTCTAGTTAATGGAAGGCCTACAGGATTCTTCAAAGCTTCTAGAGGACTAAGGCAGGGCTGCCCTCTGTCTCCTCTCCTGTACGCCATTCAAGCTTCAGTGCTCAGCTTTCAACTTAACCTTTGTCAGGAAATCCACATGCTCCCTAGCCTAAGAATTGTGAATAATGTTCGGGACATAAATCATGCCCAATTTGCAGATGACACCTTGTTGTTAGGTGGAGCAAACATCCATTCTGCAGAGCACTTTAAACATGAGCTGGAATTATACAAAGAGGTGTCCGAAAGTAAAATAAATTTCCAAAAAAGCAAAATCTTCAGCTGGAAGTGCTAAGTTAGAGAGCTAAGGGAAATAGCTGGAACGCTTGGGATGGAAGGCACGATGGACTAGGACAGCTTCATTTACCTAGGCATCCCCATCTGCAAAACCAAAATCAAATCAGCAAATTGGGAGACTATTTTAGACAAAATTAAAGTCAAAATTCAAAGATGGAGTGCCAACTTGCTCAACTTACCAGGGAAGACAATTCTTATGAAAGCTGTTCTAAATAGCATGCCAATCTACCAATCTTCAATTCTTCTCGCCCCAGGTTCGGTAATCCGAAAGTTAGAAGGACTGCTCAGAAAATTTATTTGGGAAGGGGGAAAGGGAATGAAAAAAAATTCCACCTCGTGTGCTGGGAAAAGATCCAAAAACCTCGGGATGAAGGAGGGATTCAAGTGCAGAGTTTAACCACCCAAAATCTGGCATTAGGAGCTAAGTTGCTATGGCAGCTGATCACAGGGAAAGAAAGCTGGAGCAAGGAAGTTCTCCGCAAAAAATACTTCCCTGGAACAAGGAAGCGCTGTCTAGACACACAACCCCCACTAAAAAATGGTTCTCTGCTATATAACTTATGTATGAAAGCACTTGATCCATTCAGAAGGAATCTATACTGGATACCCAGAAATGGGAAAACTATCAGAGTGTGGGAAGACTCCATCCTGGGAGAAACTCCACTTGGGCTACGCATGGAAGTGAACAACATCAAGCATTGGCTATTAGATAAAGGAGCCACCTCACCGTGGGATCTATCAGCTTGGGAAGACACTATTTGGATTATCTGGGATCTAGGTGACCTCCCGCCCGATCTAGAAGAAGAACCTGAAACTCTAACAAATCTCCAATTAGAGAAGGAATCAGAGATAGAAGAGGGTGGGGAAACAAATCAGGAAATTATTCAACTTCAGAAGGTTATAAGAACATCCAAGCTATCCCTTATGCTGCCCCCAATCCTGTGGTTTGGAAGTTTCTGTGGTCAAAAGCCTTCATCCCGAAAATTGACATATTTTGCTGGACATTGGCCCACAAAAGCATTCTTTCAGGAGAAAATTTAAAGAAAAGAGGTATGGAAGGCCCAACTAGATGCCCTCTTTGCAAAAATGAGGAAGAAACCTTGGATCACATCATCCTTGGATGTCAATTCTCCAAAGAGGTCTGGAAAGAAGCTATGAGACTAAATCCAGGCATCAATCTTCCAGACACTATCCAGGGTCTTCTCTCAGGCTGGATGAATCTTTCACCGTTTCAACTGGCCAAGAAGACACTACTCCAAACTGCCTGGAACTGGATTCCAAAAGCCATATGCTGGAAAATTTGGATTGAGAGGAACAATCGAATCTTCAGGGAACAGGAAAACCACCCCTCTAAAATTGCAAGACAAGCAAGAGCAATTTTAGGGGAAGCTCTTGATCACAACCTCACCCTGAAAGACACTATTCAACTTCTCCCTGCAGAATCACATTGGCTTAGCATGATTGTTCCCAATCATCAAAATCGTCTCTTGCCAAATCATTCCCAAACTGCTCAATGGGAAATTAGGCTCGATGAACCTGAATTCAATAGCTGGAAAATTTCTCTGAACGAACTTTGCCTCTTCTTTGACAGAGCTTCAAAGGGCAATCATGGCTTAGCTGGTGGCGGTGGAGTGTTCATGTCAGCTAATGGAACTATGCTCAGTAGTTACTCTTGGGGCCTAGGCACGGAATCAAATAATATAGCAGAATTTTGTGGACTCCTACAAGGCTTAAGAATTGCGCTAGCCAAAGGAATTGCCAAATTGACGGTATTTGGTGATTCTCGCCTGCTGATTCAAGCTCTAATAAGGAAGAAGCGCCACTCTCATCTTAAATTGGCACAAATTTATCAGAAAATTCAGCTTCTAAGCAAAAAATTTCACTCCATTAGATTCTTCCACGTGCTAAGGGGACTGAACTCGCTGGCAGATAAAGAAGCAAATCGAGGGACCCTTTTCGGCAGAGGCATCTTGCACAAGGATGGAGTAGAAAGTCGATGTGACGTCCCCTAGACGTAGCCGATTCAGGATCTTCAACCAACGTTTCCATTTGCTTTGCAGAACACCAGTGTACCACGTATCTTCTTTCTCTCCTGGCACTTCCAAAAAATCCCTGCAAAATGCTTCCGGTCACAATACTCTCATGACTATGTTTCCTTCCCAGCGAGTTATTTATTCCAGGGTTTTCTCATTCTACTTGACAGCAAAAACATTGAAGACCCAGCGTATTGAAGCTCCGGTGAGGAATAAAAGGAAAGCCATCGCTGCACGGCCAAGGATCCTTATCCTTCTTCACCTGAACCAGGGCTTTCAGCGGCTTGCAATGGCAGGATCTTCTTCAGAATCAGGCCCAACGGTGGAAGAAAGGATTGAATCGTTGGAGAATACAATGGGGAGGCTCAGAGCACGCGTGGATAAACAAGACAAGCTCCTGTAAGTTGCAAACAGGCAGGAGAGAAAACCTGGGACATTCTCAATGAAGACATTAGGAAGCTGCACGCAGACCACTCGACTTCAACAGAGAATCTGGAAGATTTCAAAGAAGAGGTTCACACCAGTTTTAAGGACGTTGCAAACACCCATGGAAATTTCAGGAAACGCATCAGTGCTCTGGAGACTGCTGTCTCTAAACTAATTGCCAAACTTGACAAATGAAGATCACAAATCTGACACTCAGAAGTCTCCTGGTATCTAGCTGCAACCTGCTCTTAAGCTCTACTCTCGTATACTATGCCTCTTTATGTTATTTAATCTACCCGTTGGGCTGCTTTGGATTCCTAGAATCATTTTGGAAAAGAATCTAGCTCAGCTTTGAAGCACTGTAATTTTGTCAAGGCTGCGGTAGCTGTTTTTTCGGCATCAATATAATCTATCCCTATGTTTTAGTCAAAAAAAAAACAAGAGCGTCCCAAACTTGGGGGTGATATTAGCTACTACAACATCCATCAAAATTCTATCTATAGGGAGTTGTGTAAGGCTAATTACTAGATCCTTATTTACCCCAAGACATTTTACTACCCCAGAGTCAAAAGCATACAAGTCATGATAGGGTTTGGTGATTTTCAACCCTAAGGCCCCCATAACAACTTTAGGCCTAATATTATGGGAAGCACTAGAGTCCAAAAGAAAATTATGCAACATATTGTGATGAACTGTAAGGGTAATAAATAAGGGTGGAGAAAATTATATTTTGTCATTGGTTTTATCAAGAGTTTTAGGACCGAAAATATTAGCGGGGTGCTCATCCTGTAGATTTATAGTATCTAAAGAAACATAATTTGTCGTAGCACTCAAAAGTTTGAGAGTAGGCTCTCTATATGTTTGAATTTTCATAAGCTCAGTTAGGGGAACTAGGTTTTTTATTTGATTAATTTCATATTCGATATTAAACCCATAGAAGATTTACCTACCTCCTTAGTATTTGTAGTTTTATCTTTATTTCCTCGTGGAATCTGCTTTTTCTTAGGAGTTGACACTGGTTTTGGAGGATAAACTATCTTTCTTTTCCTGTATTGCAACAACTGCTTCACTCCAGACCTTAGATTGTAGCTTTTTCGTGGAACATCGTGACAAACATTTGTTGTACATAAAGAAACTGAAACATCCTGCTCAAAATTGCCCTCAAAATCATAATCAGAAGTCATTGCATCATGGTAATGAAATATTGTCACAAAATTGGAAGAAAGCTCACCATCCAAATGATCAACATCTTGATCTGGATATTCAATCTATATTTCTTTTATCTCCTTGGTTTCATCTGCCATATTAGTCTGAAAAGGAAGTTGCACCTTTTTTGTCATCATTATTTCTCCTTTCCCTAGGCAAGAATCTAGGAACAATGGGTCGTCTGAATTGATTGGTATTACTATTATCTTCCTCTTGAATAGGTATGTTTTGAACTTCGCCTTCCATTTCCAATTTGGTGATTTTAGATGACAAGATTTTGATAATCTTAGACATTTCATCAATCTTAGTTTCATATGCTTTTGTACTTGAGGTGGATGGTACAAATTCATTTTGTTTCTTCTTCTTTCCCTCAAAATGTTGTGACTTACCCCTAAGTTTATCAACTGCCATTAAATTTGACTCCACTTCTAAGGTTGCCTCCTGCATATTTGCAAGAGTAGGGGGCTCCTTTCTCTAAGTAGCAGAGAAAAAATAACATCAAAAGCATTAACATAAGTAAGCTTTGCTGATGTTTCAGTTGGCTTGATTTCATTAGGGATTTTTCCATACACTTTATTGAAATGTTTTGTGGAATCATTGACTAATTCATCTAGTTTTATTTTTAGAGCCCCAAATTCTATTATATACTAAAGGAAGTTTTTAGCATCTCCGCACTATTTCATAAATATTTCTTCTGGAGCATCTATTGCATTTATATAATCTACTGGTAGATCCCTAAGCCATTTCCTAATCTCTCCATCCAAGATCATGACAAACATACACATCCAGACATCTTCATGCTCAATATATTGATTATCAGTGTAACTGCAAAAAACATTCCAATGTTCTTCTGTTGTTACTTCGTCTTGGCCATTGAACCTTGGAAGGTATTTTTGGTCCTCACCCCTAGGAAATGCATTAAGGGGTTGAGGTAAAACCGGAGGGGCATACCTAGTACCAACCATGGAAATTCTGTTAGGCTAAGTTGTTGCCATGATTGGTGAAAGATGAGCTACTATAATTGTTGGTATAGAATAATTTTGAGAAACTACAAGAACTTTGGATTTACTAGTTAAGGGTAAATATATGCTTGACTCAAGATCAAACAAAAATTTCCAGATTGCGATGATTGTTCTTTAATACTAATTGAAGCTAAAGGATTGGTAAAAGTCTTATATATTATTTTGACACCTTATGTTAGGCTTGATGGGTCCCACTTAACTAATGTGCCCTCCCTGATGTGGTTTGGTGAGATTCTAACTCCTCCCATGCACAAAGGCGCCCTTACTAGCTATTTTTAGCCATTGCATGCGAGAAGGGTAACTCCTCCTTCATTATGACTCCTTTTGTCATTTCGGGAAGGTATCTTGGCTTGTGTAACTCATAATGTCAATAATTCAAGTTCCTCTTCATGAATGAAGTGTCCCCACATGATTTGGATTTGGTTTGGGTTGTTTGGAGTCACCCTCCTTGAAATTTGAATTACCTCGATAAATTTCAAATGGGTGTCTTATGGCTGAGTTAACCTCCTTTGGTTGAATCAAGTTGGATTACCTTGGTTCTATGTAATATCCCTGATTTGATATCATACCCGAATACAAACTCTGATGCTAATATAATTAAAATGTGAAATTAAAACTTTACAATCAAACCAATCACTTCTTTATGTAGGGAAAAATATAGTCAGTATTGGAAAATATGGGAATGGAATTGGGCTAATGGAAGAGAGCAAGAGACAAATTTGGACAAAGAGAGTTCCTTCCCTAAGCACTTGGATGTTGGGTCCTTTTAGGTTTCGAAATGAGCTCCGCTAAAGTATAATCCCATGCTTCTAGATGTCCCAACCGGTGCAAACTAGGATTGAACAATCACCTCTAATCAACCAAGGTTCATGGAATGCTTAGATTATGTATCAGTAATGTATTAGGAAACAAATAACATTTTGAAAGGTTTGGAATTGATTTGAAACAATTTGAGGTAGTTTGGGGTGGTTTGTGCAAAAACTAGTAATTTGGCCTAAGGAAAGCTTACGCAGAAAAGGCCACTCAAACATAGTATGGACCCATTGTAATATTCCTGATCTGATATTATATCAGAATACTAACTTTGCTACCGATATAATTAAAATGTGAAATTAAAACTTTACAATAAAACCAGTCACTTCTTTATGGAGGGAAAAATATAGGCAGTATTGGCAAATCTGGGAATGGCAGTGGGATAATGGAAGAGAACAAGAGACAAATTTGTACAAAGAGAGTTATTTCCATAAGCACCTATCTGTTGGGTCCTTTTAGGTTTTGAAATCAGCTCCGCTGAAGTCTACTCCCACGCTCCTAGGTGTCCCAACCGGTGCAAACTAGGATTGAATAATCACCTCCAATAAAGCAAGGTTCATGGAATGCTCAGATGATGTGTTAGTCATGAATTAGATGAGAAATATCATTTTGACAGGTTTATAACCGATTTGAAACAATTTGAGGTAGTTTAGGGTGGTTTGTGCAAAAATTAGTAATTTGGCATTGGGAAAGCTTGCACAAAAAATGCCACTCAAACACAGTACAAACCCAACGAATTCTCAATATGTAAGTTGGGATGGGTAGAGGGGTGAATTAAAAACCGACATAAACTTACAAAGAATGATTTGAGTTTATAGATCTTCCAGAATGCTAAAAATAGTGAAACTAGTCGAAAATACATAGTCAATGAGCAAGGGTGTACAAATAGTGATAAATTTCGCATCAGACTTGGTTTATACCTGAAATTAATGTTCCAAATATATTAATTTAACATATTTTATGAATCAAATCACTTAGAAATTATTTTCATGGTTATTACATCACATTTAATGCATCAAACTATCAAAAAGACCCATTAAATGGGCATTAGAGGACTCCTCTCATGAAAATTCAGCATGATGACTCTTTTGGATATAATCCTTACAATGTTATAGATATGAATACAACATTATGGTGTTTATAAGCTCAAAAGAAGGTTTGAAGAGCTGACCTCCTCAAATGGTGTCCAAAACTTGGCACTGGAGGCCTGGAACTAGCACCCGGCACTAGTTTAAGAGCATAGGTGAAGTTTCCTTCACTGGAGCTCAACTTTGATGGATTAATAAATGCTAATATAGATTGAAATGAAGCTTAGAGAGATGCTCCTTTTCTCACTATAACCTGCACTGAAGATTGGAAGGGAAGAGAAGAGAGGGGAATGGAGACTTGGGGTGCATGACCCAAGAGACTGAGGCTCGTCACTTAGTATTGAAGCTTAGCTTCACATAAAATCAAAACAATAACAATCCAAACTGAATAATGGAGTTGGAAACACCCTTAAGTAGACCTTGAGTGACTTGTTGAGCAAGCCCTTCACCTATTGAGCAAGTTTCCATTACTAAAACCTAACACTAATCTAGTGATGCACCCTCCTTGAGGAAAATAACAAGTAAGAGTCATAGATGATGTTTCTCCATTTATATAACTCAACCCAAAGTTGAAATTCACCCTCCTTGAGCAAAATAGAAAGTATGAATCTTAGGTAATGTTTCCATGTTTGTATCCTTGCACCAAATTGGAAACTTCGCCCTCCCTTAGCTGAAGTTGTTTGATTTTGAATTGACATCTTTTCCTACACTTTCTCCTTTTGAAATGGGTGGATTTTCCTTACTTTTGTCAGTTTCTATCTTTTTTTGACTGATTGCTTTTGCCTACTTTTGCACTGTTGCCATTTTTCCATCATAGGCAATTTTCCTAATGTGCCCTTCTGCCTTGACAACTCATTTCCACCATTAATTATTTTTCATAATAATTAACTAATTACAAATAACATGAATTTAGAAATTACATGCCTCCATAGTTTTAAATAATCAAAATTGCTAAGCATAATTAATTAATTCATTTTTTAAACCCTAGGTGCTTGACATGGTCAACACTTAATGTCCTTCCAGGAAGGGACATTACATTCTTATTGACCTCCTTGGGTTAGAAATTCCTACTTTGGTCCCTGAATCCATGCTTCACCTCCTTGGTTAAGGGAGAGGATGCTAATTGATCAATTGATGTAATACTCATGTAATTTCAGGTTGATCTTGTGATCTTGGGAGCCATGTATGTTATGCTATGTTTGTGAACTATGTGTTGGGATCATTGTGTATCTGATACATTGTGTTTGTGTTTGATGCAATCCTAAACAAATCTGGTTTATTTCCTCATAGTTCACTGTCTATCTTCATCTTGATTCTGCACATAAATACCGATGGTGAATGGCAATGTACTGAGGGACCTAGGTGGTGAAGGGATTCCCATAGCACTTGGTATTGGGGTGGAGGAGAAACTAGGTGGCAAGGAATTGAGTTGTGGATTTTCATATTGATATCCTTGAGCTATTCCATCTATTAAGTGCACCTCTTCTTATAGATTTGTGGCCTTAGCTCGGGGGTGTCTTGCCAAGGAGAGTTTGGCTTGGTAGTGCCTATGGCTGGGTGGTACGTGGACTGGTTGATGCCAGTTTCCTCTTGATAAGATAAGTGACTTAATTTATATTAATTTATATGTTTATGTGATGTTTCCATTGCTGTTATAGCACCCTTGAAGGTTGAATTGTTTACCGTTGATGTACATGGTTTATGTATCAATGGTTGGATGCATATTTGATCGTTTATCTACTTGAAAAATTGTACATTCTCCTTGACTATGAGATCCCATTGTGATGGAAGCTAGATACATGTTATTATTTATGTTTATTTGATGTTGTTTAACTTACAAATGTTCCCTCAATGGCTAATATGATATGTGAATGAATTCATAGTTGCAAATGTTGAGTTTTTGGAACACTAATCGAGTAGTTTTTTCTTGAAAACTTGAATGCATCAATTATTTTTCAGTAGACCTGATATACTTATGTTTATGGTTGTACCTTACTTTGCAAGTGCACCCTTAATGGATTTATTTAGCTCCTATGAATCAATGAAATGCCATCTGATGTCTACAAATCAAATTTGTGATCAAGTTGAAATGTTGTCTTATGTCTGCAGATCCAATTAACCATACTATGCCTTTAGGTATAGTTTTACCCCCCCGCCAGAGAATTTTCCTAATTTCTTTTGTTATATGGGCCATGATTTCTTTTGGAGCGAGTATGGTTGTACATATGTATACTGGAAAGGTTGTTAGGANTCCCCCCCCGCCAGAGAATTTTCCTAATTTCTTTTGTTATATGGGCCATGATTTCTTTTGGAGCGAGTATGGTTGTACATATGTATACTGGAAAGGTTGTTAGGACAAATTTTAGTAGGATAGTTATGCCCGCTAGATTGAGCCAATGTGCTCCCCATTGGTTAAATTTGTATTTGATTTTTATGGTAACATCCAACCAAATCTTGGAGGAAGGTGCATGCAAGGAAATGGGCATCCCAAGATACGTGAAGTTACACGAAGAATCTGTGCTCTAGAAATGCAATATTTTAGCTATTTCAAGGAGGGAGGAGGGACGATTATTCCAAGCATAAATCATGATCCCCCCTCATTGATTTCTCCTCTTGAGGCCTAGAGAAATATATATTTGATACTCCATGATAGTTGATTTCCATGGTAATTGATGCTCCATGATAGTTTATGCTCCTCGAGAAATTAATTTCCATGATAGTTGATGCTCCTCCTAGTAGAAGGATTCCATCTACAAACTGAGAGTGGTTTGTGGCTTTTACTCCTCTTGTTATGGAGATTGCCTGAAGATTCCCACTTGTTATTTCTTTCCTAAGCTTTCTGCTAAGATATTTTGCCATCATGATGTACAATAGTGGGGATAAAGGGAAACCTTGCCTACGACCTCTACTTACTGCTCAAAGGCGTTGGCCATGTCGAACTTTATCAGCATCCCTTTGTCCTTACATTCTTTGTTAGAGTGGATTGGATCCTGGATCAACTTTTCGTATTTTTTGCATGAAGCTCTCTTGATTGTCATAAATGATCCTAGGAATAATGTTTTCAACCTATTTGCTAGGATTTTGTTGAACATTTTGTATGTAGAGTTGCAAAGCGAGAATGGTCGAAATCTTGCAAAAGTATTAGGATTGGTTTCCTTGGGAATTAGGGCGGGGAAAGAGTTGTTTGTCCCACCACACACTTTGTCCTTCTTATGAATGTAGAGCATTATTTTTTAGATTTGATTTCACAATCTACTAGTAGGCTTAAAAAAATTGAATTGTAAATCTGTCGGGGCTAGGGGCTTTATCGAGGTCTAGTCCCCATACAAACTGAATAATTTTTTTCTCCTCTATGACTTTGATAAGTGAGAGTTGGTTTTGTTTGATATTGAAGGCGATATGTTTTCCAACATTTCCAGAGAGGAAATAAGAGCCCCATCCCCAATCCCTATGTAGAGTGAGTTGAAATGGTTGTCTGTTGATATTTTTTATTTAAACATGATCAGAGATTTTGCTAGCATTTGAAAGGGTGATTTCCTTGAGCTTATTCACGTGATTCTATATTTGGATTGACAATGAAAGAAGGAGGTGTTCTTATCCCTAGAGTCAAGCCACAAACTTCTTGATTTTAGACACCAATGTTCTTCTTTGAATCGCTAGGCCTTGAACAAATTTGTGCACAAATATTTATCCTCTATTCGGTGTTGTTATATTATTTGATTTGTTTCCATTTCTACCTGCAAATTGTCAAGGCTACTTAAAAGCTCTTTTAGCCTTATTTGTGGTGGGGAAGAAGTATTTTGACCAATTCTCTAAGGCTAATTTAACAACTTTGAGTTTTTGCTCAATAATGAAGTTAGGAGATCCAGAGATGGGTTTTGACCTTTCAAGGGAAATTTGAGTGAGGGCTTGGGGATGTTGGAGCCAAAGGGGTATAAAATGAAAAGGAATAAGGAAAAGGTTGGGAAGTTCCTGAAAAATCAGAGAGATGGGGTTGTGGTTAGATATTCCCAAGGGAAAAATATGGAAGGTAATGTATAGGTCGTGAAGGAAGAGATCATCATAGATTAAGAATCTATCAAGGAGAGTAACATGTGGCTAGGACCCACCTTTTTTTAAACCAAGTATAACATCCTCATAGACGATTGGCATCGACAAGGTCCAAGTCGAAGATAAAATATTCCCTTTTTTCTCTCAAGGGATCACAAATGGGATTCCCGCCTCTTTTCTCTCTGGTGTTGAGGATGGGATTGATGTCACCATCAACATTGAAATTCTTGGGGACCTTGGAACCAGTGAGTGGCTTCAAAAAATTCCAACAATTTTTTTTGAAAGAATTGAAAAGATGATACATGATTCTCGAATGTTGGTGTGCAAGTTTTTGAGCATCTAGAGTTTTCTTTGGTGTTGAAAGGTGAGCAACAATATGTTGCAGTCCCAAAGGGTGCACAATATTCTCGAGGATCACTTTGATCTCACAATAATTTTGTCATAGTTTTTCCACTTATTTTTGGCAATTATAACCATTTGTTTTTCCTCGAGTTTTGTCTACCGGAGAAGGAGGATCGTTGGTTTCTTAAGATATACTAGATCTAGATATACTAGTGTTGTTTCCTTATGCTTTGTCCCCATCCCACGACAGTTATAGGAGACACTTTTCATCATTTTTATTAATTGGGTTTAGAGCCTCCCCCTTGTGATGATGCCTTATCTCCATATTTCTTTATAGTGTTGCTCAGATATGACATGGGGCTTTGGCTCCTATGCCTTTCATGGCACTCCTCGGATTGTTGCTTCCTAATGAATTTTCAATGGTGATTTGGTTGTCAAGAATCTTATCTTTGTTTGCTTCTTATTCTTGCTTTTCTTTCTCCGATCTACATCCTAGATGTTTTGGATGGTGATATCTTCTTTTTTTTCTTCTCTAGTAAGGGAAAGGGCCTTTATTCAAATCAGAATACGAGACTATGAGAAACCCTTAGTATGGTTGTCAATATTGTCTCGATCATCTAAAATATTGAGATCATTGAGAAGGGAGAGGGATGAAGTAGGTCTATCAATGGAGGTTCAAGCTTGGTTAGAGGGGTGGACAAGTTAGCTTAGTACCACTAATTCTTCAATGACTGGGTCTTCTTGATGCAAGGCCTCATATTGATTAAGGTGGATTAAGGTATGATTCAGAGTTGGGGGGAATTTCCTTAAACAACCGTGACATAATAGAAATGGGAGGTTTTGTTGTTTGCTTAGGTTTCTTGGACGAGGTTGACGGTGGTTGCAAAGAGGAGGAAGGGGTGGAAGGGGATGAGACCAAGGTCGAGGGATCCAAACTATAGGAGGCCCTTTATGCTACCATTAGAGATTTTTTTTTTCCCACTATTTCCCATTGATCTTGTTTGTCTGTTGAGGTCGAGTTGTTTCCTTAATTCATCTTACAATTTTTGCAAAGTTATCGTATTCATGACATGATTTGTACTTGAATAGTACTTGTTCACATTTTAACTTCTCAAGGTGTCTCCATTTATATAGGGTGATAATCACAACTTCAGGAAGCCCTTTTTCAAGATCTACTTCGACACATATCTCAAAACAAGAGAATTTTTCATCTTTTGGATTAGATTTGTTGATGTATTTCCCCAAAGACTTTTCGATGTCACTTAACAAGTCATCTCCCCAACAAAGGAGTGGAAGGTGGGGGGGAGTATAACCTAGATTAGAACTCCAAAAGGATCATCTAGATGTGGATCAAAGTCTGAGGTCCATATGTTTAAGTGAATTCCTATGTTCCTGTAGAAGTAAGGCCCACTTCTAAATATCATATGCATGAAAAGGAAAACATGAAACCCTTGGTCGCAAAAGAAATGGGAGAGTTTATCTTGGATCAGCACAACATAGTTCTTTTGGACCTAGGTAGCCATATTTATGGGAGATGGCCTAATTCCTATAAAATATCCAATTAAATCTCATTCTGAGATGGTTGTTTCCATTAATTGAGAAGATATTTGGGGCAGAGGAACTTAAGGAATGTCCTCCAAACATTTGACAAATTTGGATGGGTGTGGCTTCGAAAAGGTTTAAGGAAAGAAATCAATGCCTATGAGACAACATATTCATTAATTTGTGTGGGAGGATCACCTTCCAAGTGGCTTGACTCCATGGAGGAATTACAACTTGTTGGCAAAAACACGCTAGTCTTAATTCCCTGCTTGCAAATCAAAATTCCATGGCATCTGGTGATTTTTTTCTCATTCAAAATCCTTTGCCTTGTGAATATTGTTGTAACTCCTTGTGTAAATGGTTGCAACTTGGCTTGCTGCAACTCCCTATGCAGATTGCTACAACTTATGTTGCCCTTGCAATTTTATTGATTTATTTAATGATTTGAATTTGTTATTGCAATCATTTTGCATATTACATATTCAATACAATATTTAAATATGTATGAATTGTTTTATGCCACTCTATTTATTTTAGAGATATTTTGTATGTGAACCATTTAGATTGATTACACCGTTATCAAAGCCACTTTGAAACCACCTCGTTTGTTGCCAAAATTTTCTTAGATATGGAAAAAAAAGTAAGATTTGCATAGAAAATAGAAAATAGATTTGATTGAGAGCCAAGGTAGTAGATTCAACCCTACATTTGGTTGTGGAAAGATAGATCACCACAACTTGAACAATAAAGTCATTATCATCCTTCAGAATGCATTCTAGGTCAGGAAATCAGGACATATCCTTTAGGTGATCACCTTCACACGATTAATTTCACACCATGAGGATAATGATTTGAGCATATTTACATTGCCAACTACTACGCTTATTCATGTGATCATATTAATTTCCATTGAGTCACTTCAAGAATGCGAGGTATATTCAAACTGTCCACACCTTAAGTAAAGCCATGGAGGAAATTACAAAACATTGTGAGAAAAAAATTTGGATGAGAGGCGACACACTGGTAAACTAACAGTGGTAACTTACCTAGTTAGTAAATAATTATCTAGCACAACCATATTATTAAATGTGGTTGATCAATGTTGATTGTTCCATTAGTTTAAAAACGTGGAAAATTACATTGATCAATGTATACCAACCACCTTTAATAATGTTGTTGTCTTAGTTGACAGTCAGTATGCTGAGAGGATTGATAGATTTATAAATTAAAATTTTTAATATAACTAATATTTGTATCTATGGAATTTGACAATGTTTGACCATGGTTGACCACAATAGACTATGGATGACCATGGTTGAGTAAGACTGGCAATGTTTGACTATGGTTGACTTTGGTTGGCCATGGTTTATTACATGTGACTATGGTTTACAATTATTAACTTTGGTTAATCGTGGTTGACTATAATTAACCATGTTTGACAACTATTGGTGATGGCTGACAATTTTTTATTATTATTTTGGTTGACTTTGCTTGAATATGTTTGACTTTGGTTAACAATGTTTGACTATGGTAACCATGGTTGATTGGAATTAATCATGGTTGGATATTTTACTATGATTGATTGTGGTTAAAGATGGTTTTATAGAATTGACATTTGGTTGACCACGGTTGAACATGTTTGGATGTGGTTGATTGTGCTTGGTTATTATTGATATGACTTAATATGGTTAACTATGGTTGATAATGATTGATCATGTTTGACTATGGTTCACCATGGTTGACCATGTTTAACACTATATGATTTTGGATGACCTTGGTTGATCATGTTTAATTATGTTTGTCCATGTTTGACTATGACTGGCCATGGGTTATAGTGGTTTGGTCACACTTTACCATGGTTAACCATGCATGTCCATGGTTATCCATGTTTAATTATGGTTTTTATGGTTTATCATGTTTGAGTATGGTTGTCCATGGTTAACCATGGGTAACAATGTTTGATCATAGTTGGCCATCGTTTACCATGTTTGACCATGGGTGACAATGTTTGATCATGGTTGACCATGTTTGATCATGATTTACTATTTTGCACCAGAATGAACCAAGGTAAACTATTATTTACTATGATTTACCATCCTTGGTTATCATTGAACACAATCAGGTTTGGTTTATCATGCTTGACTATAATAAACTTTGGTTGAGTATATTTGACTATGGTGAAATATGTTTAACAAAAGTTGATTTGAGATAAAAATTGTTAACTTTGGTTGAGTATGTTCATCTTTGATTATGAATGACTTTTCTTGACTTAGGTTGAGCATAGTTGGCCATGTTTGACTATGGCTTCTCATGGTCAACTTTGGTTAACCATGTTGACTATGATAATGTCATTTACAATGTTCATCTTGATGGACTTAAGTCAATTTGTAGTGTCCAATAAAGGTTACGTGACATTGCAACATTCACGAAGGGATATGTTAGATTTTGACATTCATCAATGGTTATGTGGCATTGCGACATTCATCTTGGTTTACTTATGTTCAATTGTTATGTTCTTAAATAGTCATATCATAATGTGATTTTCCTCAAGGGTTATGTTGGACTATGATTTTATTGAATAGTTATTTCATATTGCAATGTTTGAATAGTTGACTTATATTGGCCATCGTAAATTTTGCTTTCCCAATGTTCATTAAGGTTGACCATGAATTTGTTTTTAATCATGGTTGATTATGGTTAACTGTGGTTATGCCACATTACAACATTAATATTGCTTTACTTATGTCGAATTACTATGTTCATTTATGGTTTTGTAAGGATGCGACATCCAAAAAAGGTCATGTAACATTGCGACGTTCCTTAAGGGTAATGTTGGATTGCGATGCCCATCAAGGATTCTATCAATTGTTTATTTTATTTCTAAGGCTATTTTTAGGTTAAGGAACCATGTCCATGAAAGGAGAGAATAATTACATTCAATGAATACTTGGAGAGAAACATACCCATTGATATCTCCTCTGATAAGGATATCGATGTGGTTGTTTTAGATAAGGTTTCTTTATCCCTCTAAAGAATATTTTTGTTTTTTGTTTAATAAGTAAGAAGGGACTTCATATTATATCAATAGAGCAAAAAAGAAGTACATGTGAAGTTAATAGGTTGATAAATCAAACCACCAGGACCATATCATAACATAGGAAATTTAACATATAAAAATAGGAACTAACACAATAACGTATCTAGACAAAATATTAACACAAAGACACTGCAGATCCAACCAACTTTTAATCAACATGAAAGAAGCCAAAAAGTAGGGCCTAATGGCCTTGCAGACTAAAATTGCTCTCAACATCCTCATGTCACATATCCAGAATTAGATGGTGAGGTGCTCCCAACAGGACAACATCCCATGGAGAGGTGGAACAACATCGCATCCAGACGAGGATTGAATTGATCCATTTTAAAATCCATATTTTGGACCTCATGTCGAGTTTCAAAGATGATATCCCATTGAGCTTCAATAAAACCTTCCTTCGATGCGATGCATTCTTCATTTTCCCCAATGAAAGGCTCTAGCTTCACAACACTAGTCTTTGTCATCTGTTGAACCCAATTTTTGCATTCATATACATCACCATGGTCTGGGGATGGGGGATTCGTGGGCTAGAAACCCAAGGAGTTGTCAAGTCCATCAAACCATACGACCCTACAACACCACATGTTGATTCTTGAGTTCACCACCCCCCTTTTTATAGATCCAAACATTGAAACATAGGAGAGAGAAGATGAGTCCTTTGAAGATGTTGAGGAAATTTCCCCTTCAAGCCAAGTATCAAGATGAGCAGCTAGAGATCCTGTTGCATGATGAAAATGCCCCCATATACGTAGACGAGTCATGTATATATGTGTGTGTGTATATATATATATACATACATACATATATACATACATACATATATACATACATACATATATGTACATATACATGTATATATGTGCACGCGCACACACACACACACACACACACACACACACACACATATACATATATGTACATATATACATGTATATATATATTTCATGTCCCAAATCTTGCATCAGGTCACAATGGCCTAATCACATTTTCCATATTCATTAGAGTTTACCAAATTGATTCCAAGGGTCAAATAATTGCCAAGGAGGAAAATTACTAGTTTCCTAGGTTGGGGGTGGAAGCTTTGGGATTTGGAATAAGGGGGACAATGAATGATGTTTGAACATTAGAATGGCATAATTATTTAATAAAGGAGCTAAATAAATAAATACAGGAGAAAATTGAAGTGGAAATGGAGCATGGAGACACATGGAAACTATGGGCCCCACACAAGCTAGAATTTATGTGCCACATGGCATCCTCCTCTTGCAATTTCGAATCCATGGGAAGACTAAATGCTCTTGGATGATTTAGAAGGCTAATACACTTGGCCATATATATCATAGGTGGAATTTGTAAGGAAATGTAACTTACATGGGAGAGGAAGAGTCATTTTGGAGCTAGTGAGACACTTGGACTAGATTCCCTAACTCTATGACAACAATGATGAAGATGTTCTGCCACCTATGGCACAAATCATTACATTTGTGAATTGAGAGAGCTAGGGGATGACTAGTTCTTGCCTTAGCCAATTTCGAGGGTGAAAGATTCCCATCCAAGTTGGTGTTTAGAGAGGACACTCAGGTATTTCATGGAGCTTTAATGCAGTTGAATTTGCAAGTGTAAGCTACAAGGAATCTCATGGTTCCTTCTATTGCAACAATTTCTCTCAACCATTTTCATTTTTTATGGCATATTCTTGCTCATGGAGGGATTCTGCTTTGGGTGAGCGATTGTACTATTTGGGAGAAGTTCTCCTGGACTATTTATGATTGTAATATTTTCAATATGCTCTTTTATTCATTCTCATAAAGTATGAGGTTGAAATACCCAAGATTTGTATGTCAAAATGACTATTAATGAGCAAACAATGGCCATTTCCCCACTATATTGATGTATGCCATGGTGATGTTGATTATTTCAAATGGAAGAATTTATATATGATATATTTATGATGAATGAAATGCAAATTATTTTTATTACAAGTTTCATGTTCATCACTTAAGCATTTGAATCCATTTTACTCAGTTTAATTGCATTTGGAGAAGATTTGGTGCCTTTTCCCCAAGGGTCGAATTAGTGATTTTGTCGCTATTTGGGAGAGGGTCATAACAGCCTGTATACAATGAATAATGATGCATATGATACCTTAACAATGTACCTTAAGCATCCACTATCTCTTTTCATAAATTTGAGTGGGTTTGGGATCATTTGAGAAGCCATTTCCAACATTTACCCAGGGGGAATTAGAACCCCAATTTGCTAGTAAATACTCCTACTTTGAACAAAATATTAAACAAATTTGAAGAAGTAATTGGAGGGTCATAAATCATACATGAACATCATATTCAATTCTTAATATCATTCATACACCTTTTGAGAATATTTGGGAGCTTTTGGACCAATTTGGATGCCTAGACATCAAAACTAGTCAAAGGTCGAAATAGGGAAAAAAGTGAAAAATTGGCCATTGTAATAAAATTTGAAAAAGGGACATTACAGTTGTATCAGAGCATGATCTTGGAACCTGACGTGGTCTGATATTTGTGAGGACAAGAATTCAGGGGCCACCATGAGATATTAAAACCCAAAAGTGATTTTGTTGAAGAGGAAACTATGACTAGGGATGAAAAGGGAACCTCATATGATGGTGAGGAGCATATAAAAATTATGGACCTATATTTGAAGACATGAACAAGAATATTATGAAAGGATTCGAATTTTTTGGCTATGCAAGGTTGGAGAAAATATTTATCTTAAGAAAACCAAGGGGAAAAATGCATCAGCTTGCTTGAAGGAGCAAACGGAGGAGACCCATGAACCACCTAGTTCTGAAATAGGTGAAGTAGAAGAAGTAGTACATGAAGAGGATCGAAATTCACTCCCAAGTGACTCTGAAAAAGATGAAGAGACATCACATGAGTATGAATAAGTTTCTATTTAAAATACTGAAGATCATTTCGAGACACATTCCACCTTGGAAATGAAACAAAGAGCATCTACTGACGGATGCTTGAACTATGAAGGGGTACCTACTGATGGGTGCTCACAACTCTATGTTGGTGACATAGAGATCAGATTTCAGAATGTTGTCACAAGCCAAATTTCTTGTAAACATGAAAATTAATACCTTGTAGTAGTTGAAGAAGAAACAAGATCAACTTCCCCATCACCACTTGAGCTTCATGAAGTTGTTCCAAGCAATAAGGAAGAAGATGAGGAGGTTCATTTGCAAGAGCCTCATTTTCTTGAAGGGTCCTCAAATATAAATGAAAAGAAGATACAAGAGGGCCTTAGAATACTACGTGGCACTAAAGCATTGATGTCAAATTCTTGTTGGAAAATTTCTTCATTGGAGGATCCATCCTTCCTTGAAGACATGGAGAATATTCAAAGAGCAATGTGCAACATTGAAGGTAATTTCATGTCTTTTATTTTTGATAAAAATAATTTGGTTGAGATTAATTAATGTTTACATGAAGCATACTTGAATAATAATGAGGATATTCATAATCTCCAAATTCAAAATGAGCAACTTCTGGAGAGGCTGCAAGATAATTGTTCTTTCTCCCATGTTTCAGATTGTCAAATGGTAGATTGTTTGGAGGATTCTCATGACATGGTGGATCATGAGAAATGTTGAAATATTAATGTTCTTGATGTGTTTGAATATGAACTTGAAGAGATCCAAACACTTGATGTGGTGGAATAGGAACTTGAATTGTCTCTTGATGAAGGTTATACAATTTTTAAAGAAGACAATGATTCCTCTACATTGGAACCAATCTATGACAAAGGTTTCACACTTTTGAAGGAGCTGCATGATACTACCCATATGGATCCTTCCCAAGAAGAAAATTCTTCACTTTTTGATCATTTGGGTGAGTTATTTCATTCTCCTACATCCTACAATTCCATGTTTTGCAGCATTAGTCTCAATGAGGTATGTGTGAAAGGGTTCTTTTTTATGGTGCCACATGAGGAGTATGGAACTCCTAGATTTACTTTTTATGATGACATGGTTGGAGCACATTATTATTCAAATTTTCAACAGCATCCTTTGTTAGTTTACAATGATGCACATCTACATGGATGCACCTATGATATGCATTTGAGTCACTTGAAGGCTCATGGTTTTTCTTGCTCAACACTTAGTTCATTTGACGTTGGAGGAACTTCACCCAACACTGGGGTGAATAGAATTATGATTGGAGAAAATTTTTGTTTCTAGCCACATACTTTGTTATATCTTTATGATTCTCTCATTCATGAATGTATGGGTGAGACTTCTTTGAGTCATTTGAAGTCTCCTTGTTTTTTTGCTCATTTTTTGGTTCAGATTTTAGTGGAGATTCTTCATTCACTTCTTGGATGAAATAATACATGGCTGAATATTTTGATGCATATCACATCCTTTTGGAGCAACATTATAGGACATGGGATCCTCACCTATGTCATTGGATCATATTTGATTGGTCACTTGAAGCTTGTATGCACTTGGCAAATGGTGGTCTACTTACTTGGAGGTATAAGCACTTTCATGATTTTTTGATGAGGCACCTCCTTGATGTACATTTTTATTATGTTGTTATGTACTTTGATGATATATATTATGTACTCATGATGTTTGGAAGAATTCATAGAATAAAATGGGATCACGTGATTCTCATTCCTAATGGTATGGGTTGGAGAGGACTCTTAATTGTTGGGGTGCAATACAAGCAATGGGACCCTAGGATAGTTTTTAGTCCCATTGATTTCAATTTTTTTGGGAAACAAGTAGTATGGGAGATGGATTCCCCACTTAATAAACTGATTTTAATCATAGTAGTGCAACAACAAGCATGGTGGTTCCTCTCTAAAATATTCATGGAATCTCAAAGACTCAAAGTTGGGAAACTCAGTGGCAACTTCAAAGAATCATACAACAAGCAGGATTTTCAACACCCATGTTTGAAATTTCTTGAGGACAAGAAATATTGGGAAGGGAGGATTTGTCATGTCCCAAATTTTGCATTGGGTCACAATGTCCTAATCACATTTTCCATATTCATTAGAGTTTTTCAAATTGATGCTAAGGGTCAAATAATTGCCAAGGAGGAAAATTACTAGTTTCCTAGGTTGGGGGTGGAAGCTTTGGGATTTGGAATAAGGGGGAAAATAAATGATGTTTGAAAATTATAATGGCATAAATATTTAATAAAGTATCTAAATAAATAAATACAAGAGAAAATTGAAGTGGAAATGGAGCATGGAGACACATGGAGACTATGGGGCCCACACATGCTAAAATTTATGTGCCACATGGCATCCTCCTCTTGCAATTTTGAATCCATGGGAAGCATAAATTTTCTTGGATGAGTTAGAAGGATAATAAACTTGTCCATATACATCATAGGTCGAATTTGGAAGGAAATTTAACTTACATGGGAGAGGAAGAGTCATTTTAGAGCTAGTGAGACACTTGGACTAGATTCCCTAGCTCTATGACAACAATGATGAATATGCTATGAGCCCTATGACACAAATCAGATCTGAAGGATTACATTTGACATATCTGACATGTCACTTGAAATAGATCATCCAATATGGTTCTCATGTGATTTGGGGAAGATCAATGGGTTCATACTCAAATTGGGGGAAGATGGAAGGCTAGGAAGGGAGGACACATGGAAAATCTTGAGCCCACACCCAAATTCGAATTGGATTGATTTTGTGGATGGATTGGTAACCTTAGAAGACTAATTATTTTTATACAATACAGGAATCAACCAAGAGAATATATTTTTCATTTGTGAATTGAGAGAGCTAGTGGATGACTAGTTCTTGCCTTAGCCAATTTCGAGGGTGAAAGATTCCAATCCAAGTTGGTGTTTGTAGAGGCCACTATGGTATTTCATGGAGATTTAATGGAGTTTTATTTGCAGGTGTAATATACAGGTCAGCTCATGGTTCCTTCTATTGCAACACTTTCTCTCAACCATTTCTGATTTTTATGGCATTTTCTTGCTCATGGAGGGATTGCGTTTGGGGCGAGCTATTGTACTCTTTGGGATAGATTATCCTGGTCTATTTATGATTATAATAAGTTAAATATGATATTTTATTCATTCTCATAAATTATTATGCCGAAATACCCAATATTTGTATGTCAAAATGACTATTAATGAGCAAACAATGACCATTTCCCCACTATATTGATGTATGCCATGGTAATGCTGATTATTTCGAATGGAATAATTTATCTATGATATATTTATGATGAATGGAATTTAATTTATGTGTGTTACAATTTTCATGTTTATCACTTAATCATTTGAATCCATTTTACTCAGTTTAATTACATTTGGAGAAGATTTGCTGCCTTTTCCCCAAGGGTCGAATTAGTGATTTTGTAGCTGTTTGGGAGAGGGTCATAACAGCCTGTATAAAATGAACAATGATGCATATGATACCTTAACAATTTCCATTAAACATAATATGCCTCTTTTTTTAAATTAGAGTGGGTTTTGGATCATTTGAGAAGCCATTTCCAACATTTACCCAGGGTGAATTTGAACCCCAATTTGCTAGTAAAGACTCCTACTTTGAACAGAATATTAAACAAGTTTACAGAAGTAATTGGAGGGTCATAAATCATAAATTAACATAATATTTAAGTATTAATATCAGTCATACAACTTCTGATAATATTTGGGAGCATTTGGACCAATTTGGAGACCTAGACATCAAAACTAGTCAAAGGTCGAAATAGGGAAAAAAGTGAAAAATTGGTCATTGTAATAAAATTTAGAAAAAAGGACATTAAAATATCCATATACATGTGTATATATATGTATATATATACATATACATATACATACATATATACATGATTAAAGGGGATGGCTCTGTGTCTAAAATGACGAAGGTCTCTGAGGCTGGATGTTAGCCTGAAGGGTCTGAGCTGTCGGCCATGTCCTTTCCCACATGGCGTACAATGACGAGGGAAATATTTTGGAATTTTATGCTGACCCATGGTAAGGAAAGTTAGTATTCACTGCTCTGTCTTCACCGCTTTGATCTCGTCTTATGCCTCCACCACCATCGTTTTCTCTATCACCTGTAAGCACTCCTGCAACTGCATCAGTTATGGAAGCCAGGGAAAATAGTGATCCTTTAGTTTCCCTGCCAGTCCAAGAATTATCCCTCTCACCATCACCTCTAGTGGACTTCACCTTGGAGTCGAATCTCGGGGGCTTAAATTCTTCACTTTTCCCCTCTTTTCCCAGACTTCCTTCCAGCATAGGCAGCCCCTAGTAATGCACTCTTTTCACCAGACCTTGCTTCGTCTCTGCTCGAGTAGAAATTTATGGGAAACCAATATCTACCAAAAGAGAGGTGGTTCGAACCCCTTCCAGCACATATAGAACAACTACCCTCAGAGCTGCATTTTACGGAGGATGATCTAAATAGAAAAGGCTTCATCACCTCCGTTTTACAACTTGATGTTGAAAATGCAACCATTTTGGGGTCAGGATCAGATACCCGCAATACAATCTCGTGTGAGGATTCCTTAGAAGAAGACATTGGGGGAGAAAGAAACCCTAATCGAAAGAGGAAGAATAAGTGTCTGGCCCCAAGCGGAGGAACACTAAACTTAATATGTGGTGTCAACCTCTCAGTTGAAGAGGCGGGGGGAATGGAAGACCTGGTTTTAGTGGGGAAGATTAGAGGAAGAAACCCTAACCATGAAGAAATGGAATTATGAGTTCAAAGGAATTGGATGGGCTTGATATAGGNAAGAGGCGGGGGAAATGGAAGACCTGGTTTTAGTGGGGAAGATTAGAGGAAGAAACCCTAACCATGAAGAAATGGAATTATGAGTTCAAAGGAATTGGATGGGCTTGATATAGGCTAAACCAAAGGTCAATTCTCTTTTGAAAGGATGGTTTGGGTTCACTTTAAACAACAAAGAGGAGGCAGAGAAAATTCTAAACAAGAACTAGTTTTTCGGTTTGGTGCCCATCATGCTTAAAAATTGGACACCCCTGTTTGATGTAGATGGAGAAAGACTAGATAAAATCCCAGTTTGGGTGCGGCTTCTGGGTCTTCCACTGGAATTTTGGAGCCCAACATCGCTGAAGGTTCTTGGAAACACCCTAGGTTTTATTTTGGAAGTAGATCTATCCTTTCTGAAGACCCGCAGGAAATCCGTGGAAAGAATCCTTGTCTCGATGAACATCCGAACAGAGCTCAGGGATCATATAAACCTAATTTGGGGTACCACTACCCGACAATAAGTACTGGACTATGAAGGTTTGTCATTTACCTGTCACTGCTACCACAAAGTAGGGCATCTGCCGAAGAAGTGCCATTTGGGCCCTCCACAGGTTTTTCCTTGGAAGAGGAGGATTTCCAAGGAGGAAGAGGCACATGAAACAAGTAAGATAGATGCAAGAAAGAGCAAAGATGATTAAACTCAACCTTTGAATCTTCCAAAAAAACAGGATGCTCCCCTCCCATAAGCTGGAACAGATCTCCTGCCTCAATAGCCTCGGTCTCCTTCAGGTATGTCTCTAGTTATTTCTTTAAAAGATGAGTTGAGTGATTTGAATTTAAATGATTATTCTCATCCATAGTTAAATCTATGCACTTTGGTCTTCCCTTCCCACTCACAGGAGAAACCCTTCCCACCCCCTTCCCCTCCTCTGATGGTCCCTCCTTTCCCAACCTCTCTACCCTCTCCACATGATACCCCTTCAAACTTGTTTACTTCCTCCTCTTCGATTCATTTCCACCTCAAATCAAGGGACATCCCTGCTCGGATCAATCCTCTAGCATCTCTCATTGGACTAGACTCAAAACCTATCTTACCAGCAAAGGGAAAGGGACGAGGAAAACCCTCACTTCTCTCCTTTGCTCAATAGAAATCCCTTCGGGGCCAAGCGAATGGAAAGCATAAAATTCTTTTTGGGGCACTTAGAGGAGTGTGGGCCCCTGAAGGGGTTCCCAAATGAAACTACTCTCCCTCAACTGTAGGGGTCTAGAAAGTAGCCGAAAAAAACTTGCCTTAAAGAGGATGCTCCTGGTCCAAAAACTAGATGTCATTCTCCTGCGGGAAACTTTAGGTTTGGAAGGTGAGGTTACAAAATTGTTATCCTCCATTGCAAACAATTTCTCGTTCTTATCCCATAGTGCAAGAGCGATTTCAGGTGGACTGGTAATAGGTTGGAATCATTCCACCTTACTCTGCACAAATTCGTGGGGAGCCTCCTATGGAACGGGGATTCAACTTTTTTGGGAAAAAGAAAATTTACATTTAAACATCCTAAACATATATGGTCCTTAAAACAATAGAGTGGCATTTTGGGAATATGTGCAAGCCTCCTAGATCCTAAGAAGTGAAAATGTGGTGATTGGTGGAGACTTGAAATTCACCCTTGCCGCCCATGAAAAATGGGGGAAAAAATAAGAATAGAACCTCTAGCCACCTTCTTCAGAAATCCCCTTCAGAACATCAAGATGGTGGACCTGGACCCACCGAAGCTCGAGTCGACATGGACAAATAGAAGGTCAAGGGAAGAACAAAGTGCAAAAAGGCTTGACAGATTTCTTCTGGCAGAAATTTTCCTGTAAAAAGATCTGATGTTCAAAAAATGGGTGGATTCAGGAGCTGAATCTGACCATATGCCTATTTGACTGGAGATTTTAAGAAACCCAAAGAACCCATCCATCCCCTTCAAATTATGTGTAACCTGGATAAAAAGTGAGGAATTCCTCAGGCTCATTTACTCAAACTAGATCCCTTATGTGGCAGATGTCGAAACCATGCTGCCACTCATTTTGCTCAAAATATTTCTTGCATTAAATGCCTTCTAAAGGAGTGGTCCAAGATTAAAAAAACCTTAGATGATCAAGCCCTCACTCAGATTGAGGAAAAATTGGCAAAGATCCATGACTCTGAATGGGGGGGCTCTCTCACTCAGGAAGATAAGGAAAGACTAATCTCCCTTGAATCCGACAGAAATAAGATCTTGAAGGAAAGGGAGGAAGTCTGGAGGCTAAAGAGTAGATCCATCTGGCTGGAATGTGGAGATGATAGCACTAAATTTTTCCAAGATTTTTCCAAATGAATATGACAACATAATACAATCTGGGAGTTAAGAGATGCAAACAATGAATAGGTCTCCACTTTTGAAGGAATGCCATAGATTGGTAAAACTTATTTCGAAAATATTTTTAAAGCGGACCAATAGGACACAATTGCGTAAGTCATCCAGACATCACTTTTCTTCCCTAAAAGGATCTTAGAAGACGACAATGAGGATTTGATGGAAGAGGTATCAGAAGATGAACTAAAAAAAATTATGCATAGCTTCCAGAAGGACAAAAGTCCAGGACTGGATGGTTGGACCATTGAAATCTTTTTGGAAGCCTATGAGACAATTGGTCCTGACCTTCTTCACCTGGTTGAAGAATCCTGGGCAAATGGGCATGTTCACTCTCCACTTAACACAACTTTCCTGACCCTTATTCCAAAAAAAGACAACCCAGTCAATTTGGAATATTTCAGGCCTATTTCCCTATGCAATATCACTTATAAACTGATAGAAAAAGTGTTTGTTTAAAGTCTAAAGAAGGTCCTCTCAAAAATCATCTTGCATGAGCATTTGGCTTCCTGGAAAACATACAAATTCATGAAGCAATTGGAGTTGCTCAAGAAGGGATGCATAGTATAAAACTCAGAAAATCCAAAGGATCAATTCTCAAGATTGATCTCTCTAAAGCCTTCGATAGAGTAAGTTGGATTTATCTGAGACTCCTTCTCACTCACCTAGGCTTCAACTACTTGTTGGCAGGCAACACCCTCCGAAGCATTTTTGAACATAAATGATTTCAAATATGTCATTTGAAGTAATCTTTTGATTGACATTCGATATTACCACCTGGATCAACACTCATCTATAGATATTCTAGGAGTGCCCTCATAATATTTGATTCTGAAGGTACTCCCAATAGAGGCTTAATTGATTGATTGATTTATAGGGATTCACATCAATTTATGTCGAATTTGAATCTCTTGGTCTTAATCTCTCATTTCTTTTGATCATTTGGAAAATTATAACCCCGAAAGTTAGTAGCTCCTAATTTCACACTATTATCACTCATGCATATTCAAGGTCAAATGAATTTATTATATCAATGATTTTTCACTATTAATCCAAGCAAGTTGTTACATGGTATGATAATTGTTTCTGTTCAATTCATATGGGAGATCTAACAAGCTTTTCACTTCTAAAATATTTATTTCATCATGTTAATCATAGGGATAAAAGTGTATTTAATAAATTTTTTGTAAGTTTCATATTATTATACACTTATCCTTTTTACGAATTTTGTATTTTCGAAGTGAGACAGTATTAAAGTCTATCATAAGGGGCTAAGATGATATTCAGAGTTTTGACATGGTTTTGGTTACATTATCAATTGTTTCCTTGTCATTAAAATATCGACCTTGATCCTAATAACATCAATTACATTTTTATTTAATAACCTTATTATTGTGATATTCAATGATGAAGGATTAGGGCATTGTAACCATTCACCTATGTTTTGAAATGATGACTTTTCTAGGCTATCATGACATTATGAAGAATGTCAATCAGTGTTGATGCTATGATTGAAATCAGGGTTTTGATATCCGCGTAACCTAGAGGGTTGCCATCTGTTGATTTACCATCATGCAAATATCACACTGAAGCCGTCGCTCGCTCGATTTTCCTGCGGATCATTATGGTGAGGTAAGTGTTTTCCAAGCCCCATTAAACTATCAACTCACAAGTATGATGAATTTGCAGGGAAATTTATAGTGCTTTGGTAAAATAGGGCAGTTTGAAGTGTTAATTGAAATGTATGGACTCTGGATAAATCGACTGTGTGTTTCAGTTTGTTTTTGGAAAACCCTGGAAGTTTGTGTAATCGCTACCATGCCTCCTGTGTCGAGATTTGAACTCATAGGCGATGAGTATTTGGACGCTACCTTTGAATGTCACGAGGTAATACTTAGTGTTCGATGGCTAGGGTTTTTACAGAAGTTCACTTGGTTCAACTTGGCAACTTCCAGGGCGTTTGCAGCGTCGTTTGATGGGATTAAAGCCTAGGTTGGGGATATCGAATTGAGGCTGTTAGAATAGTTTGTTTCTTAGGACCTTGGTTTACCACAGATAGGTGAATGTTGGTATAAGGGTAAGCATGTAAAAAATGACAACTGGAAGGAGTTCCTCACTCCGGCTCACCGGTAAACGAAGTATAAATCCAGTTTCCCTTCTCGACTTCTCATGAAGAAATGACGTTCTCTGCTCGAGCTGATCATTAGGTACGTCACCTGTGAGGGTAGGATTTCTCAAACCCAATTATACCACCTTCGACTATTAATGATTTTTAAGGGAGGTCTTGTGAATATGCCATACTATTTCTTGAATAGTCTGCACAAGATGGCATGCACTATCAAATTAACGTAGGGGATAAGGAGAGGAGTCTGTTTCATCACAGATTGATTAAAATAATCGTGTCATGCTGGCTAGGAGAATTAGGGGAAACTTGGGAATCTTTCCTCATGCGTAATGGGTTTGGTGAGAATGAAGAATGGCCCAGACGAAGGCCCAGAACTAGACGTAGGTGTATCAAAACTGAAGAAACCAAGCCTGAGTTAGAAGAGTCTGGTTCTCAAGGTAATCTGGATGATGAAGTATCTGAACCTAGCTAAACCCTAAGTATCGGTGATGTTAAAGTAAAGTTTGAAACAAACCCCGAAGTTTCTGTTCCTAATTCTCAGCCTCGAGTAAGGAAACCGACAATCACAATACCCTGTCAAAGTAAGGAGCTTCCTCATTCAAAGGATAACATTAGTCAGAAATCGGCTGAAGACCAAATTAGCTGAGTGTTGAGTAATCGGGCTATTCGTAGGACTACTCGTAGTATGACAGCTGCCTTGTTTTCCAGAAGAGACCTGAGCATTGGGGATACCCCTGTTATTGAAGTAAGTGACTCCTTGAAACCTCGTCCCAATCCAGTTCCCATTGGTCCAGCTTTCGTGGATCTGAAATATGTGTCTATCTCCGAGGATAATGTTACTGATATTCAGCAAGTAAATCATGAATGTGATCAAGAAATTGATCAGAATCCCTACATAGTTGAGGAAGATAGAGGAGGGTCAAATGGAGGATCGAAGGAACAAATCAATCAAAACCCTTACGCCCAAGTCATCTCATCTCTAGAAACTGACTTAAAGGAGGCTCAAGTTATTAAGACATTTGCTATGGATGAAATCACAGGTCTGAAAACTGATTTAATCTTTTGGATTGAGAAGTGGAATTTGTTGAGGGAAAAGAAGCTGAAATATAAAGATCAAGTTAAAAAGATTCTGTTAAGAAATTGAAGGTTGAAGAAACAGAATAAGATTGCCAAGATCAGGGCTGTTAGATTCAAAGCCAAGCTAGATGAGGCGAGGAGAAGTGTCCCAATTTGAATGTCTGTCGAATCAGCTCTAAAAATCTGACATTTTGTTTTCTGCAATGAATTCCAAGTTTTGTCTTATGTTTTAAATCTCCGATTATGCATGCAGATGATTTCGAATTATCCTCCACAGGTTAGTAATATCTTAATTTTGTCAGTTTTTGTTCTTGGTGCATAGTTTGATTATTTAATGAGGATATCTGCATAATTAAAATTCTGGAGACATCCCATTCATTTCTATATGGTTATCAGTAACACTTTGTTAACAGATTCTATTTAAAATTTATAGATGTTAATGAGTCGATGAGATGAAGCTAGATGCCATGCTGTATTTGTGGTTTTGACTACATGGAGTTACTCATTGGAGGCCGCTTCAGAAATGCAATTGATGCTATTATGCTGTTTCTACACTCCTATTTCTAGGCATCATCAGTATGGATTATCGAATATAGTATTGACACGTTTTGGGGAATATGACACTGTATTTATCTAGTAAGTTAAATTTTCTGGTGCGTTATTCCCTCCCGATGGTTACACAACGACATGCCTATGATCCTGGTCTTTTCTTTGACTGATATTCGGATAAAATCCATATACTACCATAGAAATAGGAGAATTAGTTAATTAGTTGTTGTTTTCACTTCCCTTTATAAACAAGTTTCAAATAGGAGTAAAGGGTTTGATTCCTAAGACTTATGGAGAATTGATATTTCTACAGTTTTATATTACATTATGTTGTGATAGTGTTTTCTGAACTTTTTCTGAAGATTACTTGATGCTACAGAATAGTGAAGAACTTAGCTAAGTCTTTAAGTTGCTTTATACTGTGATAATGATGGTTATCCTTTGTTAAATTTCATTTTCATATATATATATATATATATATATATATATATATATATAGATATCATCATATTATATGTGAAACACTCTTTCATAGGATGTTGAATGATTACATTGTCTTGAAATGTGAATGATTTTTTATTATGTTGGAAGTGAGTGAGTTTATTCACATTTTTCAATTGATTATGAAACTATGTTACATGAATTATTAACTGTGTAAGCTGACCTTGTTCTGTCTTCATGTTAGTATATGATTGTATCTGTATGTTTCAAGATTGTGTTAGATTTATTTGATAACATGTTTTATTTTATGCTCAAATTATCTTGTAATGAGATATCATCTTATTGTGAGTTAATTTACATTTAGTTCTGTTAATTGTAGACTTTTCTAACATTTCAGAATTATAGATCACCTTATACATTGAGACCTGTTGTCAAATCAACAATTCATGCTCTTAGCTGAGATAGTTAGCTTGCATTTAGGTCATTATAGGATAGAATTAGGAGCTACTATTTCATGTACTTAGTTTAAGATAGTCTTCAGCATTAGTTAGTCATTAGGTTGAATCTCTTTGATTTGTTAGAATATTTAGTCAAGTAAATCTTGCCACATATACCTAAAGAGACTCTCTATTTTGAGAGCACATTACACAGGCAGCAAGGCCTTGATCCTATGAGAGACAGTCACTCTAAACATATACAAGATTGTAGTAAGTCAAGTGTGTGGGCGATCTTTCCATTGTTGGCCTAGGTCAGTATTTTCGGCCAACAAATGGCACTAGAAGGAGGGCTCGAGCTTAAAGCTTAATGGCTGATCGATCACATAACGCTCCTACTAGTAATCAACCTACTTCCTCCCTCATGAGTTTTGGAATATTGTCTACTTTGGTCTCTACATCACAACCTGAAACTGTGAATACACCATTTTTAGATGCAGTTAGGACTATTATTGAAAGAGACCCAACTATCTCGCCAGCTTCCCCAGAAGAGATAAATCAAACCCTAGAGGAATCACGTAGAATTTTAATGAGAGCCTATTCTCGCCAAACAGGGATCCCTCGGATGAATTTTGGATTGCCAAGTAGAGCTCATTTTCGAACCTTGGCAGTGACAGTGTCTGCTGCCGATCCGATTGGAGAAGAGCCTCTTGAACCATTGAGAGGGTCTCCTGATTATCATCTTAGTTATCTCTTGAGAGGAGTGGCTAGTCATAACACTTCCCGATGATTGTTGTCTACAGGTGGATCTGACCTATCCCCTTCACCTCCTGAGTCACCACTTGATATCCCCTGTGACCATAACAACGACTCTTCGTTAGATCCGGAATCCAATCCAGACATGGGTGATCTTGACCAAGGTAATCCTAATGCTGATAGACAATGGTTATGACGCGGTGCCATTGCTGCACCTGGACTGCAGCGTAATCTACCTAAGCATCCTGACAAAATGCTACCTAAGTTTGACCCATATGATAAGGGCCTAGCTGGAAATCACATCAACAAATTCATCCTGGCTATTCAGACCATGAATGTTTAGCATGAAGATGTGGTATGTCAACTATTCCCTTTAACTTTTGAAGGAAAAGCTGCATTTTGGTATTTTTCCTTAACTCAAGGATCTATAACTAGTTGGGGTGATTTTAGTCAGGCATTCCTAAACAAGTATGGAGAAGACAAAAACCCTGCTGTGTTAGCACTAGAATTGGCTAGGATCAAGATGGAAAGCAAAGAAAGGATAAAAGATTTCAATCAACGTTTCCTTACTCTCTTGAATAAGATACCAGCAGCCTCCCAACCTCCAGAGGATATCATAATTGAGAATTATGCTTCAACATTACCTAAATACCTGGGTTTGTTTGTGAAACAAGCTGGTAAAATCACATTAGTTGAAACCTTCGAAGAAGCGATAAAGGTTGAAAAGAATTCGTTGACATTTGAACTAGAAAATAATGGAAAAACTAATGGCTCTTTTCGTAAACACAATGAAGGCTCTGTAAAAACCAACACGGATAAAAAGGAAGCTCCTGCTTTCGATGTAGAAAAAATAACAACAAGCAATTAGGTCTCTCACGAATGAAGTGGTGATATTGAAACAGAATAATGGGGAAGGTACTTCAAATAGAGGGAATTTTAAAATCCCATACCGGCCATATACATCACCAAATGCTAGGCAAAACACTCCACCTGACATATCAACCAATGACGAAGTTTTTAATACTATAAGAGCTGTCCATGCCTTGCCCGAGACTTCAACCGACTAGGAGTCGGAAGAAGATCGTGAACCTGAGCAACCTGAAACCGAAGAGGAAGCTCTTGAAGATTCTCTCCCGTTTAATTGCCATTTCTGGGATAGTTCAGCCAAAGAGGGGGAGTCTAATGATCATTTTGTCTTTGTCAACTAGCACACCCATAATACAAGAAGTAAAGGGCCTGTAGATTCACAACCATCACCCACACCTAGGAACAGTCCTCGACCTTCAAATCAACATCCTATGACTCAGGGTACTGATCTCCAGTATGACATCATAAATGATCTCAAGAAATAGAGGGCAAATATCAGTATGGTTGATTTATTGAAAATTTACCCTATGCCTGGAGGTTCAATACTCTCTAACTTAACGACTTCATCAAACACTAAAACGAAAAATCAGCCCTCTGTACCTTCAGTCAATAACCTTGATCCTTCAACCAGTAAAACAACAGTTGGTTTTAATAGTAATATCAAAACAGCCGCTGATAAAGATACACTGATAGGTAAGAACTCCAAATCCACAACTCCTCCCTTTCTACTAACGTTTGGAATCTTCGATAGGAATGTTCATAACTATATGATCGATTCTGGAGATTCGTCAAACGTTATGCCCTATTCAGTCTGTAAGAAGCCGAATGCCAAACCCACTCCTTGTGAAATTCAAATCAGCCAGCTAGATCGATCTAAGGTGAAAGTTGTAGGAGAATTAAAAGGAGTAATGATCAAAATGGCCACCAATCCACAGCTCTTCCAGGTTATTGATGTAGTGGTAGCAGACATACCGGATGTCCATGGGTTGTTCTTAAGTTGTGATTGGTCTCAAACTTTAAAAGGATATTTTTCAATCGATTGGTCACACTTATGGTTACCTAAAAACAGGCGACCAAATCAGATCAGGATTGATAGAGAGAGATACATGAAACACACAGTGACCGAGATAAACTCTCCCAACGAGCCAGTTTTGTTTAGTGATTCCATTTTAGGGAACTATGGATACGATTCCGATTTGGGAAGTTTCCCTGCACTTAAATCTGCATTTACTGATTCTACAAATAAATCAGAGATTTTATATTGTGATTTTCAGGAAGCTGCTCCCAGTTTAATTAACGCTGTGAATAATGTAAATAATGTAATTAGTCTTGTTGATAAACCTTGGCATCTGTATTTTGACGATTCTCGATCCAAGGAAGGTGCAGGGGTAGGCTGCATGCTCCTAAATCCCGCAGGAAACAGACTTATGCTATCTTGTAGGATGGAATTTCTTTGCAAAAACAACATAACCGAATATGAGGCCCTCATCCAGGGACTCAAGAAGGCATTGGACTTAAATGTTAAGGTTCTAATTGCATTTGGCGATCCTGAAATTATTGTTCGACAAGTCCACAATTCCATTCATTGGTTATCTATTCATTTGCAGAGTTATCAAAAAGAGGCATGGAATCTAATTTCAGCATTTGATGCCTTTAATATCGAGTCTATTCCTCGTTTTCTGAATCAGGAAGTTGACCTTTTGGAAAATGTAGCCTCGCGGCCCATTCCCTCAGAATTTTTTTCTCCCAATGTATTTTCTATTGAATTATTGTTTAGACTGTTGATCCCCGATAACATCACTAATTGGCGTGTCTTTAATGATGATTCGTAGATCATTGCCTTTTTAACAGGAGAAGATGCTTTCAAGGAATCGACAATTGACGAGATCACACACGATGAAGATGTGCACAATTTTTCAATAATCCATCCACCTCAGCTGGTTGACCAATCTTTTGAGCTGGTAAATTCGATCCCTACATCGGTTATCAGACTCAAAAAATTTTATGACCTACATGATAAGTTTAAAGGAGTGCCTAATTGCAAAACTAACATTTCCAACATGCATTATGAAATCATAAATTTAGGCACGGAAGCAAATCCTCAAAATATCAATTTAGGATCAGACTGTACCCAGCATGAAAAATCAGCCTTTCTAAAACTATTTAGTGAATTCAAGGATATATTTGCATGGTCATACGATGATTTGAAGACCTTTGATACCCAGATCATACAACACGTAATCCCTATGAAATCTCAGTCAAAACCTTTCCAGCAGAAACTAAGGAAAATGCACCCTGCCTTAGAACCGATAGTAAAGAAAGAATTGAATAAACTGCTTACTGCCTGGATTATATTTCCTGTACGCCATACACAGTGGGTGGCGAAACTTGTCCCTGTTAGGAAGAAAAATGGAGATATTTGGTTATGTGTAGATTTCCGAAACTTAAACTGATCATCAAAAAAGGACAACTATCCCGTTCCACCCATGGAACAAATCCTCTAGAAGGTGTCAGGTGCTCAGATGTTGTCTTTATTAGATGGTTTTTTTGGGTACAACCAGGTTCTAGTCTCTCCTGCAGACCAGCTGAAAACTACTTTTAGAACCCCTTGGGGAACCTACGCCTATAGGAAGATGCCCTTCGGA